>CM031378.1:15786824-16386824 GCA_018208015.1 Medicago ruthenica
GTAAAAATTCAGTTCATAGTTAAATCATTATTGAATTCTGATATTTTTTACTTTCATTTTTGAACCCTTAACCTTCATGATTATTGTCCTTTGCCGAAAGAGGAAGGAACATTCAATTAGGGTATCATCTTTGAAGAGAAAAAAGGAGGTTGTGAAAGTCAAGAATGGTGAATTTCTTAATTGATCTTGACAACAAAGAAAAAAAAAAGGAGAAAGAAAAGAAAAAGAAAAAAGAGAAAAAAGAGAAAATCTCTAAATCAAAAGTTGTCAAGGATCAAAGAAAAACATTTGTAAATCACCAAGAGTTATGATTAAATAAAGGAGGAAGGGTGTAATTTAGAAAGAATGTTCCTCTTGCTTGGTCATTTGAATTCAATTTCCCCACATATGACATTTCTTTTGTAACCAAGCCAAATTACAACCCTCGAAGACCTTGTGATCAATGCTTTCGTGCTTTTAGAAACAATGATTAGATGGACACATAACTCGATCGGAATGTTAGCAAACTTGCCGGATGAGTGTTCAATACCCTCACATTAATATTCAATTTGTTCATTTACTTAAATGAGTGTTAGGTTGGTTCATTGATAAACATATTATTAACTTGAGTTGTACGATAAATTTTGTGTTTGGTATTTATTTCAAATTTTTGGTGCAATCTCGGATTAATGGGAACATCAAAATTGCCTGTGCAAATCTCATATGAATCATGCAATCTGAAATTGCAAAACCAACTCTCATTGCCAACAAAAGCCCAATTCTCATTGGCACCCACAATATCAAACCAAAGCCCAACCATGTTTGGCACCTAATCACAAGCAAAGCCCAATTGTCATTGGCGATCACAACTACAATTTCACATTAAGCCCAATCGTCATTGGCATTCCTCACAATTTCCAACAAAAAGCCCAACCATGCTTGGCGCCCAATCATTCACAAATCCCGACCATGCTCGGTTTACAATCATCCAAAAAGCCCAACCATGCTTGACACTCCCTCACAATTTCACATTAAGCCCAATCGTCATTGGCATTCCTCACAATCTCTCACAAAAAGCCCGACCTCGCTCGGCCACCAATCAAAGCCCGACCTTGCTCAGCACCCCAATCATAAAAGCCCGACTTTGCTCGGCACCCCAATCATAAAAGCCCGACTTCGCTCGGCAACCAATCATAAAAGCCCGACCTCGCTCGGCAACCAATCATAAAAGCCCGACCTCGCTCGGCATTCAATCATCCAAAGCCCGACCTCGCTCGGCAACCAATTACAATCAAAGCCCGACTTTGCTCGGCATCCAATCATTATCCCCAGTGTTAAACATGACATATGTTTATCCCACATTGGACTTCTTTCAAGGGATTCCCCAGCGAAACCCTCGGTAAATCAAAAGGGAATATCCCCAGTAAATCGAAGCCCGACCTCGCTCGGCATTCAATCATAATCCCCGGCGGATTAGCACAACCCCCGGTGGATTAACAAACTCCCCAGGAAATCAACCTTTGTCCAAAACAATCAAAAGCCCAACCACCATTGGCATCTAAGGCTGGATATCGATCATGCTTCCAAAATGATCCTTATACCCCCAGCAAGGTCGCAAACAAAGCCCAATTTTATTGGCATCCCTCCAGTGGAGTCTCAACCCCAAAAGCCCAATCATTATTGGCACCATCCAACAAAAAGCCCGACCTCGCTCGGCATTCCTTACAAAAAGCCCGACCTCGCTCGGCATCCATTACAAAAGCCCGACCTCGCTCGGCATCCATTACAAAAAGCCCGACTTCGCTCGGCATCCATTACAAAAAGCCCGACCTCGCTCGGCACCCTAATCAAAGCCCGACCTCGCTCGGCAATCAAAGCCCGACCTCGCTCGGCAATCAAAGCCCGACCTCGCTCGGCACCCAACCAAAGCCCGACCTCGCTCGGCACCCACATTACAAACAAAGCCCGACCTCGCTCGGCATCCAAACACAATCAAAGCCCGACCTCGCTCGGCATCCATTACAAAAAGCCCGACCTCGCTCGGCATCCATTACAAAAAGCCCGACCTCGCTCGGCATCCATTACAAAAAGCCCGACTTCGCTCGGCATCCATTACAAAAAGCCCGACCTCGCTCGGCACCCTAATCAAAGCCCGACCTCGCTCGGCACCCCAATCAAAGCCCGACCTCGCTCGGCAATCAAAGCCCGACCTCGCTCGGCACCCAACCAAAGCCCGACCTCGCTCGGCACCCACATTACAAAAAGCCCGACCTCGCTCGGCATCCATTACAAAAAGCCCGACTTCGCTCGGCATCCATTACAAAAAGCCCGACCTCGCTCGGCACCCTAATCAAAGCCCGACCTCGCTCGGCACCCCAATCAAAGCCCGACCTCGCTCGGCAATCAAAGCCCGACCTCGCTCGGCACCCAACCAAAGCCCGACCTCGCTCGGCATCCAAACAAAACATAGGCATTCCCGGCGGAATCACCAATTCTTTTCCCAAGCGGATTAACACGATTCCCCAGTGAAATAACAATTTCCCCATGAGGTATGTGTTCCTCATCAACAGTTACGGCTTTACCCCGTCAACATTTTGGATGTGTTCCCTGTGACATCATCCCCATCAAAGATTACCGAGTGTTTGCAATGCGACGTCGGCCCACTTTTCATTTTACCGGTCTAAATCTTGTTTCACCAAGTTGTCGGTCATGCAATAAATCAAAACAGTCGAGTGTCATCCCCAACGTGTCTGATCTGTTGATGTCACCTTCTTGTAAGCCAAGCGGCAGTTCTTTAACGAACAGCTTGTGCAATCTTTCATTGTATTCTTATACCAAGGGGCAATTCCTTAACAAACATTTAGGGTATCCCCAGTGCAAGCCAATCTTTCACACAACATCCCCAGTGGAAGTCATGCATTAGTACATTCATACATTCATGCATTCATGCATTTGTACATTTGTACAATCATACAAATCATATAATCACGCATTCATGCACATACGCATTCATACATGCAGCATACCACAATATCATCTGTACATGGTTGTTTTAACCACCACGTTTCTTACCAATCAATCATAAACAATCTGCATTTTTCTCCAATGTCATCCTCCAGTGATGTTACAAATTAAAGCCCAATTTTATTGGCATTCCCCAGTGAGTCATCATTCACAAATACCAAATCATAACCAAAGCCCGACTTTGCTCGGCATCCCATCATAGTCACCAGTAAATATTCCCCAAGTGTCATCCACAATCTGTTTGGTTAAGTGATGTCACCCTTTTTATGCCAAGTGGCAGTTCTTTAACGAACAGCTTGTGCATATTCCCCAGTGTCGTGCCAAGTGACAAGTTCTTTAACGAACAGCTTGTGCATCCCTTTTCCCCAATTGAAGGGGCAATTCTGTAAGGAACGGCTTGTCAGCCGCATCCTCACTGTCGTCAATGTAAGGTTCGGTAGCCAATCCGGACAGTTGACATGTTTTTATTTCCTGTCGTCAATGTAAGGTTCGGTAGCCAATCCGGACAGTTGACATGTTTTTATTTCCTGTCGTCAATGTAAGGTTCGGTAACCAATCCGGACAGTTGACATGTTTTTATCTCCTGTCGTCAATGTAAGGTTCGGTAGCCAATCCGGACAGTTGACATGTTTTTATTTCCTGTCGTCAATGTAAGGTTCGGTAGCCAATCCGGACAGTTGACATGTCTTTTATTTCCTGTCGTCAATGTAAGGTTCGGTAGCCAATCCGGACAGTTGACATGTCTTTTATTTCCTGTCGTCAATGTAAGGTTCGGTAACCAATCCGGACAGTTGACAAGTTTTTATTTCCTGTCGTCAATGTAAGGTTCGGTAGCCAATCCGGACAGTTGACATGTTTTTATTTCCTGTCGTCAATGTAAGGTTCGGTAGCCAATCCGGACAGTTGACATGTTTTTATTTCCTGTCGTCAATGTAAGGTTCGGTAGCCAATCCGGACAGTTGACATTGTTTTTATTTCCTGTCGTCAATGTAAGGTTCGGTAGCCAATCCGGACAGTTGACATGTCTTTTATTTCCTGTCGTCAATGTAAGGTTCGGTAACCAATCCGAACAGTTGACATGTTTTTATTTCCTGTCGTCAATGTAAGTTTCGGTAGCCAATCCGGACAGTTGACATGTTTTTATTTCCTGTCGTCAATGTAAGGTTCGGTAGCCAATCCGGACAGTTGACATGTTTTTATTTCCTGTCGTCAATGTAAGGTTCGGTAGCCAATCCGGACAGTTGACATTGTTTTTATTTCCTGTCGTCAATGTAAGGTTCGGTAGCCAATCCGGACAGTTGACATGTCTTTTATTTCCTGTCGTCAATGTAAGGTTCGGTAACCAATCCGGACAGTTGACATGTTTTTATTTCCTGTCGTCAATGTAAGGTTCGGTAGCCAATCCGGACAGTTGACATGTTTTTATTTCCTGTCGTCAATGTACGGTTCGGTAACCAATCCGGACAGTTGACATGTCTTTTATTTCTTATCGTCAATGAACAGTTCGGTAAACAACCCGAACAGTTGACTTTTCTTTTTGTTGTCAATGAACGGTTCGGTAACCAATCCGGACAGTTGACATGTCTTTTATTTTTCTGACGTCAATGAACAGTTCGGTAAACAACCCGAACAGTTGACTTTTCCTTTTGTCGTCAATGAACGGTTCGGTAAACAACCCGGACAGTTGACGTGTCTTTACTTCCTATTGTCAATGAACGGTTCGGTAACCAATCCGGACAGTTGACATTTCTTTTATTTCATGTTGTCAATGTACAGTTCGGTAACCAACCCGAACAGTTGACTTTCCTTTTTTATCGTCAATGAACGGTTCGGTAACCAACCCGGACAGTTGACGCGACATTTACTTTCTTGTCGTCAATGGCAGTTCGGAATTCAACCCGAACAGTTGACATTTTATTTCTTGTCGTCAGTGGCAGTTCGGCAACAACCCGAACAGCTGACCTTTACATTCAATCCTTGTCGTCAGTGGCAGTTCGGCAACAATCCGAACAGCTGACATTTTACCCTTTTTGGTTCCCGTGGTTAATTGCCCACTCTCCCCAGTGAATAGTTCGGCAATAACCCAAACGGCTAACCTTTTTCCCCAGTGGAACACTATCCCCAATAGAGTTGGATCCCGTTTCTTTAACGAACCCGGGTATCCCTTTGTCTCTGTTTATCCCCAATTAGGTCATCTTTGCCATCTTGCATTTATATTTGCATCACATGCATTCATAACATTGCATCCATGACATTTTACTGTCAAAATTGGTCAAAAAATGGTGTACTCTGTATTTAAGTTTCTTCGACCCGTCGAATCAAAATTTCGCTTTTTAATCTCCGTAGCGAAGAAACTTAAATAGGGGCATCTGTCATACCCCATTTTTTGACCCATTTTCGTCTCGTTTTATTTATTGTCTCGTTTTACGCATTTTTTTTAAGGCCGAGAATTTTCGTCGTTTCAGACGAAATTTCGGCAGGGAGGTATTTTAAAATACCTCATGTCATTTTTGTCTCGTTTATTTATTTTATTTTATTACTTTTTATCTTTACTTTTAATTTCAGTTTTATTATTTATTGTCATTTATTGTTATTTTTATTATTACCATTATTACCATTTATTTATTCCTTTTTGTATTATTATTATCATTATTATTATTTATTACTATTATTATTATTATTATTTTCTATTTATTTTTTGGTCCAAGTCAACACAGTCCAAACAGCACTGTTCACGCCCCATTTTTGCTGGTTTTCATCATCACATTCTATCCAAAATCATCATCACAATCCAGAAATCTTATCCCAAAATTGCAAGCTTATCATCTATGACAAGCAGCTCAAACTTTTTCTATTTAACAGGACTCAAACACAAGAAAAAAAGGGGGAGAAAATTTTTAAGAGGAAGAATTTTTTTTAAACAAGGCAGATTTTTACAGCAAAACAAACTTCCAACACAACACCACAAACACGTTTTTTCTCCCCACCTCAACACTCATCACCCACACAACCCTCACTCCCCACACGTCCCAGCCACCCCTAACATCCAACACACACTTTTTTCCCCCTCCTCTAGCAAGCCACGGCCAGCACAAAACCCAGCCCAAACTCACGCAAAAACTCACGTCCCGGCTGCCTAAACACACGGCCCCAAACCCCCACGTCCCAGCAAAAAACGCAAGGCCACCACACACCATTTTCGCACAGCATAAACCACAACACACACAGCAAAAACGCAACCACAACAACACAGCAACACGCACTCATAACCCACCCAACACACACCTAAACAGTCCTCACAACCACTCACACGAACAACAGCTTTCAAACACACACAGGACCACACACACACACAGTACCGAAGCCAAAAGAAAGAGAAGATAAAATTTTTTTTTGTGGTTTTAAAACTTTAGATCTAGAGAATTTGGGGGAGATTTTGAGAAAAGCAAGTTCGGATTTGGAAGGAGAAGGGAAAAGGATGTTAGAAAAGGGTGTTTGTTTTTAAAAAAAACGAAATTTTTTTTCCGGCGCGGTGGTGCCGCCGTCTTGGCCGGCGGCCACCACGCCGGAAGCTCACCGGCGGCCATGAAAGGAGGAGAGAGGGGAGAGGAAGAAGGAATTCGGTTGAGAGAGGGAGAGAAGTGAGAGAAAGTGAATGAAAGAATGAAGAAATTATGAAGGGAGGAGGTTTAAATACCCCTCCCTGATTCAGTGCGAGAGGGTGTACGCGTTAGCGTACACCCACGTCCTCCTGGCCCTCTGATTTCACATCATACGGTTCAGGTTTGTTTTTCCCTGTGATCAGATCAGGGCCGTCTGATTAATCAGACGGCCCAGATTAATTTACGCAAGCCCAATACATATTGGGCCTTTTCTTTCAATCTGGCTTTATTTTTTACTACTAACACCCCCAGTTTTATTTTTTACACCTCCTTCATTTTTATTTCTTTTATTTTCTTTGCAAATATTTATTTTTTTTCTTTTTTATTATTATTTCCTTTTATTGTTTTATTGTTTTTTAACATCTCATTTATTTATTTACCTATCATATTATCTCATGCATTTATTTTTTTTATTTATCTATTTCTATTTTGTTCTTTTATTTTGCATCTTTTATGTCATTAACATATACATTTAGCAACAAATATATAAATATGCATTGCATTTTTTTCATTTTTCATAAGTAATCCATAATCCTAAAAATATTTTATTTTGATCCAACGATCGTTTTTTTTATTATTAATTCCTCGCGTTTAGCTTATTTTATCGCATTTATTTTTTTCTAAACTCCAAGTAGAAATCACAAAAACCAAAAACATTTCAAATATTCAAAAACTTCATTAAAAATATCCTTCATTAACAAAGCCTTGGATTTCAAACCAAGCAACTTTCTTTTAATTAAACTTCAATCAATTTTAATCATATTAGACTTTATTTTTACAATTTAAATCAATCAAACTTCATTCACTCGCCACTTTGGCTCATTTTATCTTTCACAAACATTTTTAAGCTTTAAAATCAACATAACAAAACACCCATTATCCCGAACTACATCGGTTTTGATCCCATTTGGGTATGTAGGCAAAGGACCTTGTCCTTCCAAACCAACCAAACAAAAATCAACGAAAACAACAAAACATTTTCTTTCTCGTTTCAATAAACAACAAGCTTGTTCATTTTGGTTGCAACAACTAATTTGAACAATCTTATTTCTTTTCATTTGAGTTCTAAAAAACGAGCGTTTTGACAGTTTACACTTTTTCTTAAAATTCAAGCGAAACTTGAATGAAAAAGGGTGGTTTGACGTATGTCTCTCCTTTCCCCGATCGGATAAACACTTGACGTATGTCTCGTTGCTTAGACGATCGTCATTCTTTTCTAGCTCCCCAAAAAATACGTTTTCTCAAGTTCAAACAAAACATGAATGAAAAAGGGTGGTTTGACGTATGTCTCTCCTTTCCCCGGTTGTACGAATGCTTGACGTATGTCTCGTTGCTCGGACAGTCGTCATTCTATTTTCAACGCGTCCAACGAACTTTAACCTTTCTTGGTCCCTCGCGACCAATTTGAACCTTTCTCGGTCCCTCGCGACCAATTTTAACATTTCTCGGTCCCTCGCGACCAATTTTAACATTTCTTGGTCCCTCGCGACCAATTTTAACATTTCTTGGTCCCTCGCGACCAAATTGAACCTTTCTTGGTCCTTCGCGACCAATTTGAACCTTTCTTGGTCCCTCGCGACCAAATTGAACCTTTCTTGGTCCTTCGCGACCAATTTGAACCTTTTTTGGTCCCTCGTGACCAATCCAACTTTTCTTGGTCCCCCGTGACCATTTTAAACTTTTCTTGGCCCCCGTGGTCAATTCAAACATTTTACGCCTTTGTGCGTTTTCAAACTTTTTTTTAAGAACTACGTAAGCTTTGAATTCTCCGACTACCGGGAGATACGTAGGAGCAAGATCGACGTCTTGTCAAGCCCGTTAATAAAAAATCTCTTTTTCCTTTTTTCTATTTCATTTGTTTTTATCTCTTTCTTCACCTCATATTATATTTTCTTGTTCCTTTCTATATATATATATATATATGATTAAGCATGCAAGCAAAACGTCAAAAAAACATTTTTAGCCTAAGTCAACTGAGAGGTTCCCGTTGAGTACAACGGATGTGAGGGGTGCTAATACCTTCCCCTCGCATAATCGACTTTCGAACCTAAAATCTCTTTTCAAGGTAATTTAGAACTTTTTTCCTTTTTTCCCCGAAAAATTAAAAGTTCAGTCGTGATTTAAATTTAGTGATTCAATGCTAGTCAATAGCTTGATATCCGAAATTCGACGCGACAAAGAGGAAAGCCCCAATGTGAAGAACAACCCATTGCCGGGGCATGCGGGTCCCTCTGTAAATGCGGTGGAGGAACAAGAGGACTTTGGTCCAGTCAAAAGGGTATCCAATGTTAAAACTCCCCTGTCAACCATAAGGGAGCGTTTAACCGGCTTTGGACTGTTCGAGGAAATGCACGCCAACTGTGAGGCCTGCAAGGTCAACCCGAATGAGTGCGAAGAGTTGAGGAGCTGTCTTCAAGAGTTAATGGACCAAGGTTGGATCCAAATTGGTTATATAAAGGATGGCACGGACATTGCTACCTTAGAGTCTAACAGCCCAAAACCTCTCGAGATTCCATACCAAAGGAGAGAGGTACCAATGCCAATACAACCCATAACATTCCACGTACCTGCACCCTTCTCTTTTGAAAGCACAAAGAGGGTACCATGGAATTACCAACCTGTGGCCTATGTGGAAGGAAAACCACTAGCTAAAATTGAGCCCAGCATCACTAACATTACCGGTGTTGGAGGAATGACTAGAAGTGGTAGAGTCTTCGCTCCGAAAGAACTCGGGAAGACGCCAGCTGTACTACCAAAGGAGCCGCTCAAAGAAAAGAGCGTGGAGGAAAAAGAGAACCAAGCGGGGCCTTCTCAAAAGACAATCCCGCAAAAAGAGGCCGAAGAGTTCCTAAGGATAATCCAAAAGAGCGAGTACAAGATCATTGACCAGCTAGGTCAAACTCCCTCCAAGATCTCCATGCTATCCTTACTACTCAGCTCGGAAGCACACCGAGAAGCACTACTGCGGATCCTCAGTGAGGCACATGTCACCAAGGACATTCCGGTGGACCAATTCGACGGGATAGTCGGAAATATCACCTCAAGTAGGTACTTGGGTTTCAATGGCGATGAGCTACCCGACGAGGGGCACATTCATAACCGCGCCTTACATATCTCCGTGAAATGCATGGACCACATCCTCTCAAGAGTGCTAGTGGACACGGGGTCATCATTGAATGTCATGCCCAAGACTACCCTTCTCAAACTATCATGTGAAGGGACTGTAATGAAGCCTAGCGCCTTGGTCGTAAAAGCTTTCGATGGGTCAAGAAGAGCCGTCATAGGGGAGATCGACTTACCGGTCCAAATCGGACCTAAGGTTTTCACCATAACCTTCCAAGTCATGGATATTAATCCAACATACAGTTGTCTTCTCGGACGACCATGGATCCATGCGGCCGGAGCCATTACCTCTACCCTGCACCAGAAGCTGAAATTCATCATTGATAACCAAATGATTGTAGTTTCCGGGCAAGAGGACATGATGGTAAGCCATCTCTCATCTTTCCGTTATATAGAAACGGATGAAGAAGCTGTGGACGTCCCATTCCAATCTTTGGAAGTGGCGAATGTCGTGACATTGAGCTCGAAGCCCAAGGAAGAGGCTAGGACAGCCATGTCATCATGGAGGGCGATAAGAGAGGCCCTAGAAGAAAGCCGACCCACCGGATGGGGCAAATTAGTGGACATACCGGAGAAGAAAAATCGCTTCGGGTTGGGGTATCATCCATCAGCCGAAACTTTCTCAAAGCCTTCAAAGCAAGGGACCCTCCCCATTTCGGAAACATTCATCAGTGCGGGGTTTATCCATGAAGATCAAGTGGCTCTACTCGAAGATGTAGACGAAGACGTGCCTGATTTGGTGTATCGTTGCGCTTCGGATGAAGCTTTGAACAATTGGAGGGCTATCGCAATTCCCGAGATCATTACCAGGATCAAGTAATAAACCATGTTTGTTTGTTTTTTACTTTTAAATAAAAAAAATCATTTAGCTCTGCCCAAGGCAAATGATTAGTCGTGTGGGGCCCCCATGTTTTAAAAGTTGTTTACAATCATGAATAAAAGCAATCTTTTATGTTCATTTGAGTCTTTTTCTTTTTGCATTTGTTTTAAAAAAAATTTTCTACAAAAAGCCTAAAAAAAAAAAATCATACTCATGCAGATCTACAAATCCACCCTCCAAAAACAACACTACCTTAAACCCTTATGACTTCGATTACCCGATTAATCAAACGGAAGATGATGAAGAGGACGATTATGAACCGCCTGAAGAATTGTCTAGACTTGCAAATCAAGGGGATAGGGTAATACAACCTCACCAAGAATCAGTTGAAAAGGTCAACTTGGGGACCGAAGAGGATAAGAAAGAGGTCAAGAAAGGAGCCTCCCTGCACGAGGGTGTGAAAGGAAAGTTGATCAAGCTTCTGCAAGAGTACGTGGACGTATTCGCTTGGTCGTATCAAGACATGCCGGGTTTAGACTCTAACATCGTTGTACACAAGCTGCCACTCAAGCCGGAATGCCCGCCAGTGAAGCAGAAATTGAGAAGAACTCGACCCGATATGGCTCTCAAGATCAGAGAGGAGGTCAAAAAGCAATTCGATGCCGGTTTCTTAGCCGTAACCAAGTATCCAACATGGGTTGCAAACATTGTGCCAGTTCCGAAGAAGGATGGCAAGGTGAGAATGTGTGTGGATTATCGGGACTTGAATAAAGCAAGCCCAAAGGATGATTTCCCGCTACCACACATCGACATATTGGTGGACAACACAGCCCAATTCTCAGTCTTTTCCTTTATGGATGGTTTCTCGGGATATAACCAAATCAAGATGGCTCCAGAGGACATGGAGAAAACTACATTCATCACCCCATGGGGAACATTCTGCTATAAGGTAATGCCTTTCGGATTAACAAATGCCGGGGCAACATACCAAAGAGCAATGGTGACTCTTTTCCATGACATGATCCATAAAGAAATTGAGGTCTACGTCGACGATATGATTGCCAAATCCCAAACGGAGGAGGATCATCTAGTCCATCTACAAAAGCTTTTCGAACGCCTAAGAAAGTTCAAGCTGCGCTTAAATCCTAACAAGTGCACATTTGGCGTTAGATCCGGGAAGTTATTGGGCTTCATCGTCAGCCAAAGAGGTATTGAAGTGGATCCCGATAAGGTGAAGGCCATCCAAGAAATGCCAGCCCCAAATACCGAGAAAGAAGTCCGGGGTTTCTTAGGAAGATTGAACTACATCGCCAGGTTCATCTCACACATGACAGCTACCTGCGAACCAATCTTCAAGCTGCTAAGGAAAAACCAAGCCGTTCATTGGAATGAGGATTGCCAAGAAGCGTTTGACAAGATCAAACAATACCTGCAAGAACCACCGATCTTAATACCTCCGGTTCCGGGTAAACCCCTCATCTTATACCTAACCGTACTTGAAGGATCAATGGGTTGTGTGTTAGGACAACAAGATGAAACGGGAAGAAAAGAGCACGCAATCTACTACCTAAGCAAGAAGTTTACCGACTGTGAAACAAGGTATACTTCACTTGAAAAGACTTGCTGCGCTTTAGCATAGGCTGCTCGACGTCTAAGGCAATACATGTTGACCCATACAACTTGGTTGATATCGAAGATGGATCCCATCAAGTTCATCTTCGAAAAGCCTGCCCTCACAGGGAAGATAGCCCGTTGGCAAATGCTGCTGTCTGAGTATGACATCCAATATGTTGCTCAAAAAGCCATCAAAGGGAGTGTTTTATCCGAGCACCTTGCTCACCAACCATTGGAGGATTATCAACCCATACAATTCGACTTCCCAGACGAGGATGTCGTAGCTTTGAATGACGAAGAAGTCACAAGCGATGATGAAGGACCAGAACCAGGAGCTCGATGGAAGCTCGCTTTCGACGGCGCCTCAAATGCCATGGGGCACGGTATCGGAGCAGTTTTAATCTCCCCAAGAATTGGATACCAACCCTTCACAGCAAGGTTGTGCTTTGACTGCACCAATAACATGGCAGAATATGAAGCATGTATCCTAGGCCTCGAAGCAGCAATTGATCTAAGGATCAAAAACCTTGAAGTATACGGTGACTCAGCCTTAGTCATCTATCAGGTCAAAGGAGAATGGGAAACGAGACATCCCAATTTAATTCCCTACCAAGCCCGGGTTGTAGAATTGATCAAGCATTTTGATGAAATCAATTTCCACCACATACCTCGAGAAGAAAATCAGGTAGCAGATGCTTTGGCTACATTATCATCAATGTACCAAGTAAATTCCTACAACGAAGCACCAATCATAAGGATGGATCGTAGAGACAAACCAGTTGTATGCGCATCAGTCGAAGAAGGACTTGACAACAAACCTTGGTTCTACGACATCAAGCGATACCTCGAAGAGCAAGAATATCCAGAAAGTATCTCGCACACCGACAAGAGGACCCTCAGAAGATTGGCATCCCAGTTCTTCATCAGTGGAAATACCCTCTACAAAAGAAATTATGACATGGTCCTGCTCAGATGTGTGGATAAACATGAAGCGGACATGCTCATCAAAGAAATCCACGAGGGATCTTTTGGAACCCATGCTAATGGGCATGCAATGGCAAAGAAAATCCTAAGGGCGGGCTACTATTGGTTAACCATGGAAGCTGATTGTTTCCACTACGCCAAGACTTGTCACAAGTGCCAGATTTACGCCGACAAAGTGCATGTACCGCCAACTCCACTGAACGTCATGACTTCACCTTGGCCATTCTCTATGTGGGGCATAGACATGATTGGAATGATCGAGCCCAAAGCGTCAAATGGACATCGCTTCATCCTCGTTGCCATCGACTACTTCACCAAATGGGTAGAAGCAGCTTCGTATGCAAACGTAACCAAACAAGTGGTAGCCCGATTTATCAAGAAGGAAATCATTTGCCGTTATGGTACTCCCCACAAAATCATCACCGATAATGGGGCAAACCTAAACAACAAGACAATGAAGGAGTTGTGCAAAGATTTCAAGATTGAGCACCATAATTCCTCCCCTTACCGACCAAAGATGAACGGTGCGGTAGAAGCAGCCAATAAGAACATAAAGAAGATCATCCAAAAGATGGTGACAACATATAAGGATTGGCATGAGATGCTTCCCTTTGCGCTACATGGCTACAGAACAGCCATTCGCACTTCAACTGGGGCAACCCCCTTCTCCTTAGTATACGGTATGGAAGCTGTTCTCCCCGTAGAGGTGGAAATTCCTTCGCTAAGGGTCTTGATGGAAACCAAGCTAGAAGAAGCTGAATGGGTCCAAACAAGGTTCGACCAACTGAATCTCATAGAGGAGAAGCGTCTGACGGCAATATGTCACGGACAACTCTATCAAAGGAGGCTCAAGAGAGCATTCGACAAGAAGGTCCGTCCTCGAGAATTCAAAGAAGGAGACCTAGTGCTCAAGAAGATATTACCTGTCCACAAAGATCCCCGAGGGAAGTGGACTCCCAGCTATGATGGGCCGTACGTGGTAAAGAAAGCTTTCTCAGGCGGAGCCCTGATCATCACCACTATGGACGGAGAGGAGTTCCCACTCTCAATAAACTCCGATGCAGTCAAGAGGTATTATGCCTAAAGAAGAAAAAAAGAGAGCTCGCTAAATCGAAAACCTGAAAGGGCGGTTTAGGCAATAGAGAGCGTCCTGCTAGATTGAAAACCTGAAAAGGCGGTCTAGGCAAAAATTAAGGACATCAAAAAAGGAAATACACCCCGGTGGATTAAAAACTCGAAAGAGCGATCCAGGCAAAAGTTAGGGGTTAACAAAAAAAGAAAGGCAATGACTGCAGCATCCAAGCTCCGGACAAGATTCAAGAGGAGAGGAATCGGTCTCGTCAGCATCTTCCACCAAACGAAAATCTCGAAGTCATAAGGAAATAGCATGTGTTGTGCCAAAACCAACATTTTCTTTTTGCTTTTTCTTGTCTTTCTCTATCTCACTTCTCACTTTGTGTATTTTTTACCCATTCAAGAGGTCAAATCTGCATTGAATAAATTTTTTTCTTTTTTTTGTTATTTTATGTTCTCAGTAGCGCATAAAATTTTGTTTTATTCATGATGAAAATGCTTTAAAACATGGGAAATAAACAAAAGAATTTTCTTCCAAAAAGAGAAAAAACAAACAAACTTTGCTTTATTTTGAATCTTCGTGAATTCTGAAAGAATTGCGGTAATTCCCACCAAAATATTGCACCAAAGGACTTATGCTCTTTAGCAAAGGCAAGTGTGTAGCTCGCGGCACGCGGAGCGCAAGAACCCCAAGGGTCAAGAGGAGCGAAATTCCCCAGTAAACACCCTAAAGCATCCGAACACCAACAAAGGCTGGATATCGATCATGCTTCCAAAATGATCCTTTATCCCCATAAGCCAAACCTCATTGATACTCCTCAGGGAGTCTCAACCCCAAACAAAAGTCCAAGCATTATTGGCAAACCCACACAAATCTTCGGGCTTAGGCTCGAACTACACCGGTTTTGATCCCATTTGGGTATGTAGGCAAAGGACCTCGTCCTTCCAAACCGACCAACCAAAAAACAAACAAAACACAAAAAGAGAGCCCAATCGTCATGAACACAACCACAAACAAAGACCGACTCTGCTCGGCACCCTAACCAACATTATTTTATTCATGCATGCATATTTAAAACCATTCATACACATGCATTTCATTTCATAAAACATGCATCCTCAACAAGGATTCTCCAGTGAGTATCACATATTCACCAACATCCATCAACATTCAACCATGGGCACCTATTTAGGGTAAGACCGCAGCTCGTTAGGAATCGATATTCAGAAGCAGTGCCTGAATAAGATCACCTAGTTTAGGTATCGATCTCTAGAAGCAGTACCTAGAGTAGATCACCTCCCCCAGTGTATCGACCTTCAGTGTTAGCGGCTGAATAAGATCACAGCTCGTTAGGAATCGACATTCAGAAGCAGTACCTGAATAAGATCACCTAGCTTAGGTATCCACCTCTAGAAGCAGTACCTAGAGTAAACCTCCATCTTAGGTATCGACCTCTAGAAGCAGTACCTAGATAAGATCACCTACCTCAACGTTCCACCTCTAGTGACATCCTAGAGTAAATCACCATCCTCAGGAATCGACCTCTAGAAGCAGTGCCTAGACAAGATTACCTTCATCCCCCAGTGGATCTACCTCCAGTGTTAGCGGCTGGATACGATCAACCTTTACCAACCATTGCATTTGCATTTCGCGAAGGACAAAATTCGGGTCCTTCTTTTTACTTAATTGATCTTCGCAAAGAGTTCATGAGATGCCCTCGGCACTCACGCACTCTATGCGAAGACACAATTAAGTAGGGGCAGCTGTAGTACCCTAATTTTGTCCTAAGCATTTTAAAACAAAAAATCAAAAAAAATCAAAGAGGGGAAAAAAGTCAAAAGTCAACAAAAGTCAACAGAAAAGTCAACATTTCAAAATTGAGGACTTCGCACTGCGAAGCTCACTTCGCACTGCGAAGTCTGCGATTTTTCTGCAGATTTTTGGTTTCTTTGATTTAATTCCAGAATTTGTTGCATATCATTTCCACATTTATTTTAAGTAGCATTCATGGCTAATTGGGCCAAGCAAAACCAGAATTGAAGGACTTGCCATTAATGCCAAGGTTGGAAGCTTTTTCTTCCAACCTAGCATGTGACAAGCAAGTGGGCTTGCCCTTGGGCAGCTCTAGTCCCTCCCATGTGACCTGATAACCACCACAAGGTTGCCAGCCACCTGCTTGAGGACTTTCCTCCTGCTTGCTCCCCCCAAAACCAGTCAAACCAGCTGGATTTTTCACTTGAAAAAACCATGATTGCCTACTCTGTTTTGCAGCAGCTTTTCACCCTCTCACACCAGCCATAAGTAGCCTTTTCATCCCTCAATCTCTGCACATTACAGTGCACGTTTTCATTGATCAACCATTGAGATTGCAAGGATTGATCCCCAAGCATTAGCCAATTGCAAATCAGCTTTGTTCTTCATCATTACCTTCTAGAATTAGTTGAATTTGTGGCTGAAATCAAGCTGGATCTTGCCCCTTGGTACAAGGCAAGGTTGCCTCTATCCATTAGCATTTAATGCAAAGGGATTCAGCTTAATCTTGGCCACAAATCAGCTGAATTTTGGGATTGTGTAATGATGAAAAAGATTTGGTTTTGGCCTATAAATAAGAGGCATTGTCCAAGGTTTCAAGCACTTCTGAAAAACACAGTTAACAACAGCATTTCAAGAGCAGAAACTCTACTCATTTTAGCCTACAAAACTCCACAAAATAACCAGAAACAATCAATCCACACAAAGCTTTCCAAAGTTCCAAAACCATCACCAATATTCAAAACCTTTGTGAAAGCCTTTAACCAAATCAAATCAAGTGCAGCTGGAGCTTTGCTAAGGAGTTCTGTAAGTTTCTAAGCACTTATCTTGCATTTATAATTGTGTTTGCATAGCTATTTTGGTTCAAAACCTTTTGATTCTAAAAAACCCCTTTTGAATTTCAAAGAAATCCCAAGGTTTTCAAAACATCAAAACTGGTTTGCCCAGCCTTTTTCACCCCAAAAACTCAAAGTTTTTCACCCATCTATAAGGTCCTGAGTGTGTTCAGAAGTTGTTTCTGAACCAAGGTTCAGAAACAGCTTCTGAACCCAAAATTTCGCATGCTTCGCAGTGCGAAGTCATGGTCGCAGTGCGACCATGACAGAACTCAGAACCTGAGTTTTTGTGTCAAAATGACCAATTTTTGAGGTTCTAGCCCCAGAGCTCAGAACCTAAGAGTTTTTAAACCCATGTTCTTCAAACCATAACAAGGATTTTGCATAATTTTGACAAAATCACAAGTTCGTATGATCATTTTGTGGATAACTTGCAAAGCAAGTTATCTTCCCAAACTCTCAAAACCACATGAACAAACAAGTTATGTTCATCATTTCAATCTAAACTTGAACAATAAATATTGTTCATGATGTTCAAAACTCAAAGATGAACATACACCGTTTACGTTCGCATTTTCGCAAAATGAGACGAACTTGCGCGTTTTTTAGCAAATTTGCTAAACCTTCCCATTTTGGGTTTTCAAACCGAATGTTTTGACATACCTTGGGATTTCTAAAGGATTCAACCCAAAAACATGAATGAAAAAGGGATGGTGTGACGTATGTCTCTCCATCGCCCCGATTGTACGAATGCGTGACGTATGTCTCGTCGCTCGGACAATCGTCATTCCCTTTTTTTCAATATGTACAACCCTAACCAAACCAAATCTTGGCCCCTTGTGGTCAATCCGAACCTTTTGGTCCCCCGTTGGCCATTAGACTCAACCCCTCGACTCATTTGAGTCCACTCGGTCAATGTTCGACTCGTCCGAGTCCATTGTACCCGTTCTTGATCTCAGTGGATCAATCGAACAATCGCCCGACTCGTTTGAGTCCACTCGGTCAATGTTTGACTCGTTTGAGTCCATTGCACCTCCCTTGGTCCCATAGCGACCAATTCAACCCTTTACTCTAACGGACGTACCTTTTAACAATTCTAATGTGATTCACGAACAAACGCTTAATGAGTCTCCAAGTGCGAGCATACAAGCTACGTTCTAATCGCAAGAATTCGGTTAAAACATCGTCCATTTAAAATCAACCAACACATGTACGTTTTTCTACCAAAGAACTACGTACGCTTTGAATTCTCCGACTACCGGGAGATACGTAGGAGCAAGATCGACATCTTGTCAAGCGCAATTTCCCTTCTTCTCTTTCGTTTGTTTTTATCTCTTTCTCCCCCCTTTATTATTTTTAATATAAATGAACATGCACGCAAAGTATTAAAAAACAATTCAAGCTTTGACCAAATAGAAGGTTCCCGTTGAGTACAACGGACGTGAGGGGTGCTAATACCTTCCCCTTGCGTAATCGACTCCCGAACCCGACAATGGTTGCGATGACCAAATCCTTATCCTCATCGTCAAAGGGTTTTATTATCGTTTCCCTTTAAACAAAAAAAAACTTAAGGGTTTATCAACGTTCCCTTTACACAAAAACTTTGGTGGCGGCTTCACAAAGGCCCTCCGAGCGTTTGCGAACGACCTCGGAGGATTTGCGCGTCTTTTTCCCGAGGAAAAAAACGAGGTGCGCACAATTGTTAGTCAGAAAGGTATTGAAGTAGACCCCGATAAAGTCAGAGCTATCAGAGAAATGCCTGCTCCAAAAACAGAAAAACAAGTAAGAGGGTTTCTTGGGCGTCTGAACTACATCTCCAGATTCATCTCTCACATGACTGCCAACTGTGGGCCAATATTCAAACTACTCCGTAAAGACCAGGGGATTGTTTGGACAGAAGACTGCCAGAAAGCCTTTGACAGCATCAAAGAGTATCTACTAGAGCCTCCAATTCTTATCCCTCCAGTCGAAGAAAGACTGTTGATCATGTACTTAACTGTGTTAGAAGGTTCCATGGGTTGTGTGCTCGGACAACAGGATGAGACTGGAAGAAAAGAGCACGCTATTTATTACCTGAGCAAGAAGTTTACAGATTGCGAATCTCGGTACTCCCTACTAGAGAAGACTTGTTGTGCACTAGCCTGGGCTGCCAAGCGCCTTCGCCATTACATGCTTAACCACACCACTTGGTTGATATCCAAAATGGATCCAATCAAGTATATCTTTGAGAAGTCGGCTTTAACAGGAAGAATTGCCCGTTGGTAGATGTTGTTGTCTGAGTATGATATTGAATACCGCACCCAGAAGGCAATCAAAGGCAGTGTCCTGGCTGATCATTTGGCGCATCAACCAGTTGAAGATTACCAACCTATCAAGTTTGACTTTCCCGATGAAGAGATTATGTATTTGAAGATGAAAGATTGTGATGAACCATTGCTTGGAGAGGGTCCAGATCCCGAGTCCAGATGGGGTTTGATATTCAACGGGGCCGTGAATGTCTACGGTAATGGAATTGGGGCAGTCATTATCACTCCTGAAGGCAACCATCTCCCTTTTGCTGCAAGGCTGCAATTCGATTGTACGAACAATATGGCAGAATATGAAGCATGCATCCTAGGTATTGAAGAAGCTATTGACTTGAGAATCAAGAACCTTGACGTATATGGGGATTCAGCGCTAGTAATCAACCAGGTCAAAGGAGAATGGGAAACTCGCCACCCCGGCCTGATTCCTTACAAAGATTATGCAAGACGTTTGTTAACCTTCTTCAACAAGGTCGAGCTGCACCACATTCCTCGTGATGAGAACCAAATGGCAGATGCCTTAGCAACTTTGTCTTCCATGTATGAAGTGAGCCATTAGAATGACCTACCAATGATCAGAATCCAACATCTTGAGAGGCCTGCTCATGTGTTTTCAGTTGAAGAGGTCGTTGACGATAAGCCATGGTTTCATGATATTAAGTGTTTCCTTCAGAGTCAAGAATACCCACCTGGAGCCTCCAATAAAGACAAGAAGACTTTGAGAAGATTGTCTGGTAATTTCTTTTTGAATGGAGATGTTTTGTACAAGAGGAACTTTGACATGGTATTACTCAGATGTGTAGACGAACGCGAAGCAGAGATGTTGATGAGTGAGATACATGAAGGCTCCTTCGGAACTCACCCCAATGGGCATGCAATGGCTAAAAAGTTGTTGAGAGCGGGTTACTACTGGATGACGATGGAATCTGATTGTTACAAACATGCTAGGAAATGTCACAAGTGTCAGATTTATGCCGACAAGATTCATGTTCCGCCAACTACCCTCAATGTCCTTTCCTCTCTGTGGCCTTTCTCTATGTGGGGCATTGATATGATTGGAAGGATCGAACCAAAGGCTTCAAACGGACATCGTTTCATTCTAGTGGCCATTGATTACTTCACCAAATGGGTTGAAGCAGCATCTTATGCCAACGTGACCAAGCAAGTCGTAGTCCGTTTCATCAAGAACCATATCATCTGCCGTTACGGTGTGCCTAATAGAATCATCACGGATAATGGAACCAATTTGAACAAGATGATGAAAGAGTTGTGCGGAGAGTTCAAGATTGAACATCATAATTCTTCTCCTTACAGACCCCAGATGAATGGTGCTGTCGAAGCCGCAAATAAAAACATCAAGAAAATTGTCCAGAAAATGGTAATCACTTATAAAGACTGGCATGAGATGTTACCATTCGCTCTGCATGGGTACCGTACCTCAGTGTGCACTTCAACAGGGGCAACCCCTTTCTCTTTAGTCTACGGCATGGAAGCAGTGCTCCCTGTGGAGGTCAAAATCCCGTCGATGAGAGTTTTGATGGAAGCCAAATTGTCCAAGGCTGAATGGTGTCAAAGTAGGTATGATCAGCTGAACTTGATTGAGGAAAAACGCATGGCTGCCTTGTGCCATGGACAATTATATCAAAGGAGGATGAAGCAAGCCTTTGACAAGAAGGTTCGTCCCCGTGAATTTCGAGAAGGAGACCTTGTGCTCAAAAGGATTTTATCCTTCCAACCGGACTCCAGGGGCAAATGGACGCCTAATTATGAAGGCCCATATGTCGTCAAGAGAGCATTTTCTGGTGGTGCAATGACTCTTACGACTATGGATGGTGATGAGCTTCCCCGTCCTGTGAACGCCGATGCAGTCAAGAAATACTTTGTCTAAAAAATAAAAGAACAGCTCGATAAGTCGAAAACCCGTAAGGGCGGCTTATGCAAAAATGAGCGTCTCGGTGGACTGAAAACCCGAAAGGGCGGTCCAGGCAAAAATTAGAGACATGAAACAAAAAATAATCATCCTGATAGATCGAAAACCCGAAAGGGCGATCTATGCAAAAATTAAGGATCAAAAGACAAAGTAACTACATCAGGTTAGCCATGACTCACTTGGGGCACATTAGCGGTCAAAGAGACTCTGAATCTGAAGCATCTAAACGGTGGGATCCGAATGTACATATGTATGAATGTATGAATGTATGAATGCATGACTCTCACTGGGGATGTCATGGGAAAGATGGACTTGTACTGGGGATACCCAACTTGTTTGTTAAGGAATTGCCCCTTGGTACGATGAAAAACTTGCACAAGCTGTTCGTTAAAGAACTACCGCTTGGCAAAAATGAGGATGACATCTCTAGACCAGATAGACTGGGGATGCCATTCGACTATTTGTTGTGGGAAATGCATGATATGAATATGAGATGCATGTTAATAAATGACTATGCTATGATGCATGAATTATGCTGACCTGGGGGATGAGAGACGTCATATGGGACGCTGGGGATTATGATTTGAATGCCGAGCAAAGTCGGGCTTGGATGATGTAAGACTCCACTGGGGGGTATGCCAATAAGATTGGGCTTCGCTTGTGACCTCGCTGGGGATATAAGGATCATTTTGGAAGCATGATCGATATCCAGCCTTCGATGCCAATGATAATTGGGCTTTTGAGAGTAGGACAAATGTTGACTTCCTGGGGAGTTTGTTTGACCGATGAACAAAGGTTGTTCGAAGAAAGAAAATGCTTCATTGATTTTTTTGTTTGGTTTGGAAGGACAAGGTCCTTTGCCTACATACCCGAATGGGATCAAAACCGATGTAGTTCGGGCTTTCGCCCGGGTATGACCGACAAACTTGGTGAGACAAGATTAGACCGGTAGGATGAAAAGTGGACCGACGTCGCATTGCAAACACTCGGTAATCCTTAATGGGGATGATGCCACAGGGGATACATCCAAATGTTGACGGGGTAAAGCCGCAACTATTGATGAGGAACACATACCTCATGGGGAGATTGTTAATCTACTGGGGGATATGATTGGATGCCGAGCGAGGTCGGGCTTTTTGATTGGTTGCCGAGCGAGGTCGGGCTTTGTGAATGGTTGCCGAGCGGGGTCGGGCTTTTTGATTGGTTGCCGAGCGGGGTCAGGCTTTTTGATTGGTTGCCGAGCGAGGTCGGGCTTTTTGATTGGTTGTCGAGCGAGGTCGGGCTTTGTATGATTGGTTGTGGGGATGCCAATGAAAATTGGGCTTTAGATGGAAATTGTATTTGTAAGGGCCAATGAAAATTGGGCTTTTTGGAAATGGGGTTTGTGAGTGCCAATGGAAATTGGGCTTTGGATGGAAATTGTATTTGTGTGTGCCAATGAAAATTGGGCTTTTGCTATGATTGGGTGCCAAGCATGGTTGGGCTTTGTGAATTGCTTTTGGGAGTGCCAATGACAATTGGGTTTTTTGTAGGAAATTGTGTTTGGGATGCCGAGCGAGGTCGGGCTTTGATTATTGGTTGTCGAACAAGGTCGGGCTTTGATGGGATGCCGAGCGAGGTCGGGCTTTGATTTTGGTTGCCGAGCGAGGTCGGGCTTTTCGTGGTAATGTGGGGAATTGTCTTTCCGACACCCGGAATCTTTGCGTTTCACGTATCGTGAGTTAAGCAATTGTTTCTGCTGAAAAGCAGGATCTTGAAATGACCGATGAAGAGTTTCAGGCTTTGAGTCCTTTGATGCAATACCGGGGACCAACGAAATTCTTTTGTCAATTAATGTCCAAGTAAAAACACATTTTTTTGTTGTGTTTTTTTTTTTTATGTTATTCCCATATTTCAACGCATTCTTTATCATGAATAAAAACACATTTTATGAGCAAGTAAGAACGCATAACAATAAAAAGGCTAAAAGATGGTTTTTATTCAATGTAACTTAGTCCCTTGTATGGGTAACTAAGTGTGAAGATGCAATCCCTATAAGAGGTGATTACTGAGATAGAGAAAAAGGAAGAAACAAAAAGGCAAATGGAAATTTGCTTGGGTTTCACGTGCTACTTTCCCTATGACTTTGAAATATCTTGTCTTTGAAAGATGATAACGAGGTTGATTCTTTCCCTCTTGAATTATGTCCGGGCCTCACGTGCCGCAGTCTTTTTTTGCCTTTCTTTTTGTTTTGAAACCCCTAACTTTTGCCTGGACCGCTCTTTCGAGTTTTCAGTCCACCGGGGTGTATTTCCTTTTTTGGATGTCCTTAATTTTTGCCTAGACCGCCTTTTCAGGTTTTCGATCTAACAGGACGCTCTCTATTGCCTAAACCGCCCTTTTCGGGTTTTCGATTTAGCGAGCTCTCTTTTCTTTTTTTTTTTGGCATAATAAAAAAAAATTGACTGCGTTGGCGTTTATTGATAGGGGGAATTCCTCTCCATCCACAGTAGTGATGATTAAGGCTTCGTCAGAGAAGGTCCTTTTTACTATGTATGGTTCTTTGTAGGAGTCCATTCCCCGTGGGGATCCTTGTGGATGGGTAATATCTTCTTGAGCCTTAGGTCTCCTTCTTTGAATTCTCGAGGACGGACCTTTTTGTTGAACTGTCCATGCCACAATGATGTGAGGCGCTTTTCCTCTATGAGGTTCAATTGGTCGAACCTTGTTTGGACCCGTTCGGCTTCCTCTAATTTTGTTTCCATCGAGACCCTTAACGAGGGGATTTCAACTTCAATGGGAAACATGGCCTCCATACCGTATATCAAGGAGAAAGGGATTGCCCCGGTTGAAGTGCGAATGGCTGCTTTGTAGCCATGTAGTGCAAAGGGAAACATCTCGCGCCAATCCTTATATGTTTTCACTATCTTTTGGATGATTTTCTTTATGTTCTTATTGGCTGCTTCTACCACACCGTTTATCTTTGGCCGGTATGGGGAGGGGTGGTGGCATCCGATTTCGAAATCTTTGCACAACTTCTTTGTTGTTGTTGTTTAGATTTGCCCCATTATCCGTGATGATTTTGTGGGGAGTGCCGTAACGGCAGATGATTTCTTTTTTGATGAATCGGGCCACCACTTGCTCGGTCATGTTTGCATGACAAGCCGTTTCGACCCATTTGGTGAAATAGTCGATGGCGACTAGTATGAACTGATGTCCATTTGAAGCCTTGGGCTCAATTATTCCAATCATGTCTATGCCCCACATAGAGAGGGTGCTGGCATGACGTTTAGAGGAATTGGGTGGCATGTGCCCCTTGTCGGCTTAAATTTGCCCCTTGTGACATGCTTTGGCGTAGTGAAAGCAGTCGGCTTCTATAGTTAGCCAATAATAACCCGCCCTTAGGATATTTATTTGTACGGTGTTGGCATGGGTTTGGAAGGACTCCTCATGGATTTTTTTTTTTTTTGATGAGCATGACAGCTTCATGTTTATCCACATATCTGAGTGAGACCATGTCATAATTTTCTCTTGTAGAGGGTATTCCTGCTGAGGAAGAACTGTGGTGTCAACCTTTCGAGGGTTCTCTTGATGATTTTGTATTACCCTATCCACTTGATCCTTAGGTCTGAACAATCCTTCAGGAGGTTCATAATCATCCCCATTATCACCTTCCATTTCTTTAATCAAAGTCGCAAGGGATCGTAGCAGTGTTATTATTATTATTATTTTTTTTGGTGGATGAGCATGATGATCTTTTGATTTTAGGGTTGCGAAAATTTATTGCTAGTTAAGAACGAAAGAAAAACAAACTCTTTTGAACATAAACTGCAATTTTATTCATGATGGAAATGATTTGAAATATGGGGGTCCCATAAAGTTAATCATTTGCCTTGGGAAGAGCAAAATGAAATTTTTTTTTTTTTGAAAAAACATGGTAAATTACTTGGACAAAAAATGATTTCCGGAATTTTGACGGCCTTCCGGTTGCTCGGGATCTCAACAGAAACGCCACGATACACCGGGTCGGGTACTCTTTTGGTGTTTTTTTGTGTAGGAAATGATGTGGGTTTCTTTTTTGAAATGCGTGAAAATGCATGTAAATGTATGAATGCAATGCTTATGCAAAAAACAACATGCCCTCATTTTTTTGTATGCAAAAATTTTTATGAATGCAGATGTTTATGATATGCAGGGGTTTGGTATATGAAGGTTCGAAACTTTCCCCCATCCTCACATGTAGGCTCTAAAGGTAAGATTTCCTAAGAAGAGGTCCCTAGAGTCATCGATCTCACATGGAATTAAGGTTGTCTATGGACATACGTCGACATGACTTCAATTAATTCCACGTGAAAATCTCCTCTAAGCGGGGTTGGGCATCCTACCTCACGGACATACGTCAACGCGGGCTTCCGCTCACAACCACCATTCTAACTTAGTTTTCTCTCGAGCTCGGGTAGAGAGCCTCACACGTCCGGCATTAACCCGAACAATGTGGAGTAACATCGCTCAAGTAACCCCCACAATTGATATATATATGAATATGAAGCAAAATGATATATATATATATATATGTAGAGCGTAAAGAATAAACAAGTAAATGACAAGAAATATAAACACGCAAGTAAAATGAAACAAATTAGCCTAAAAGCCGATTGAGATAGGCTTGACTCGTTTATGCACAAACAAAATGTTTAATGCAATTCCCCAGTGAAGTCGCCATTTCTGTCGCGTCGAATTTCGGATGTCAAGCTATGGACTAGCATTGAATCACTAAATTTAAATCACGACTGAACTTTTAATTTTTCGGGGAAAAAGGAAAAAAGTTCTAAATTACCTTGAGAAAAGATTTTAGGTTCGAAAGTCGATTATGCGAGGGGAAGGTATTAGCACCCCTCACATCCGTTGTACTCAACGGGAACCTCTTAGTCGGCTTAGGCTTAAAATGTTTCGATGTTTTACTTGCGTGTTTAAACATATATGAAAGGAAATAAAAAACATAATGTGAGACGAAGAAAGAGATAAAAACGAACGAAAGGGAAAAAAAAGTTTTTATTAATGGGCTTGACAAGATGTCGATCTTGCTCCTACGTATCTCCCGGTAGTCGGAGAATTCAAAGCGTACGTAGTTCTTTGGTAGAAAAAGTTTGTATGTTGGTTCGTTTTAGTTAAAAAAAGATTTGATCGCGTCCGAGCGAAAAAGTTTGGAAAAAGAAAAAAGTAATGAAAGTAAATGTCAACTGTTCGGGTTGCTGCCGAACTGGCCATTGACGACAATGCATAAAAATAAATGATTTGATAAAAAGTTTTTGCACTCGGACTTGAACAAAGGTTTTTAAAACGTACGAAGACGTACAAAGTTTTAAATGGTGAAAGATGGACGCTAGGCGATAAACTCGCGCAAGGCGTGAATGTTTTAAAAAAGACAAACGCACAGAGGCGAAAAAATTGAAAATAAAGACAAAACGCGCGGAGGCGATAAACTCGCGCAAGGCGTAAATGATTGAAAATGAACGCGCAAAGGCGCGAAAGGTTCGGATTGACCACGAGGGCCAAGAAAAGGGTAAAAAATGGCCACAAGGGGGCTAAGGGGAGGTTGAGCGTGCTAGACGCGTCAAGGGTGGAATGACGGTTGCCCGAGCGACGAGACATACGTCACGCATTCGTGCAACCGAGGTTTGGGGAGACATACGTCAAGCCATTCCCGTTTCATTCAAGTTTGGTTTCGTTACTCGGAGAAATCTCAAAGGGAACCAAAGCTTTTAAAAGGAAACTTAAAGAAAAGAAAAGAAAACACGAACAAATTTGTTGTTCGATTTTATTAAAAATCATGAACATTACTTGTTACTTAAGTTATTGAAACTCAAGAACGAGTATAGTTCAAGTTTGAATGGTAAACACAAATCATAAGACATGCACAAAATTGGAAAGCTCATAAGTTCGGCTTGATTCGATAATTATTAAATTAATAAAAAATTAATTTAACAATTTCAGGTGACAAAAAAATATATTCTTTTTTTGACCCGGACCCAAGCCCAGCCGGACGGACGGCGGCGTCGTTGTCGTCGCACATGTGATATATATATATATATACATATTTTCGTAAGCGCTCACCCGTTCGCAAAAGTGGGTACCCCAAGGGCACACCCTTGGAGGTCACCCCCCACTTATATAAACACTACTAGTGGGTATGTCCTATCCAATGTGGAACATTTTTCAATTCATACCAACACTAGTTCTTGCCCAAGGGACATGTGTTTATTCTTTCCAACTTCCATTCATATTCACTAGTGTTCCAACAATCCCCCACTTGAATTTAAAAATGGTTTCGAGAAATAACGCCAAAGACGTCTCAGTAAGGTTGCTAGTAAACAAAGGTGTCGCTTACAACTTGAACCTTTGCATAGCGGATACTATTCCGATTTAACAAGAGTTGCCTACAGCATTGAACTCTATCTCAGACATAGAACCCACACACAAACCTTTTCATAAGGTGTATTCTAAACTCCGTGCATTTATGACTCTGCACGTCTATCCCGGTTTTAACGAACGCTCTAGGAATTCTGCCTCGAAATTCCATAGGAACCGGCCTCAGTTCCACATCCGTATAGGTGAGTCTATCAAGGGTACTCCTGTAGCTATGTACCCCACTCAATATAGAGTATAGATTTCATTAAGAGTTTCTATTATCTCATCCTTCTTTCACTGCAGGATCATGCTTCCTTAATCTTATCGTAGCATGTTCTATCACTTCATGACTTGTTATTACCCATTGAACCTAAGTCTTGGGATCTCCAGTCATGTAGGTCAGGTTACCATCATTTAGTGATCTATAGGCATTAGTCCCATCCTACTGGATGTACTTTGGACTTTCTCTCTGGTTAGTCCTTTCGTCAAAGGATCAGCTAAGTTTTCAGTCTTACGTACAAAATCAACTATAACCGCTCGATTAGAGAGAAATTCTCTAATCGTGCTGTGTTTTCGCCCTATCTGTCGTTTCTTACCATTGTAATAACGATTCTTAATCTTAGCGATAGCCACGGTACTATCACTATGAATTAACACAGCTGGTAACGGTTTTTCCCATAAAGGGATCTCAGCTAGCAAGCATCTTAGCCAACTTGCTTCTTCACTAGCAGTAGCTAGTGCTATCAAATCAGATTCCATTGTGGACTGAGCCAGAATGGTTTGTTTCTTAGATTTCCAAGAAACAGCTCCTCCAGCTATGCTAAATATATAGCCACTGGTCGCTTTGGAATCATCTGATAAGGTGTTCCAATCTGCATCACTATACCCTTCAAGTACTGCAGGATATCTTTGGTAATGCAGTCCTAAAGTCATAGTCCTTTTTAGGTATCTCATGACTCTCTCAATCGCCTGCCAATGCTCATTGCTTGGCCGGCTTGTAAATCTGCATAAGAGTCCCACGACATAGGCTATGTCGGGTCTAGTACAGTCAGTGGCATATCTGAGACTGCCAATGATGCTCGCATATTCAGTTTGTCTAACACCATCTCCAGTGTTCTTAAAGAGTTTTACACTTGGATCATAGGGTGTGCTTGCAGGTTTACAGTCAAAGTAGTTATATTTCCTCAAGATCTTCTCAACGTAGTGAGACTGATCCAAGGAAATTCCTTTTTCTGATCTTGTAATCTTAATGCCAAGAATTACATCAGCTTCTCCTAGGTCTTTCATATCAGAGTTTTTACTCAACAGTGATTTCACAGAATTTATGGCAGGAATGTTTGATCCAAATATGAGTAAGTCGTCTACATAGAGACATATGATTGTGCAAATGTTATTTTCATACTTGTAATAAATACATTTGTCACTTTCATTCACTTTGTACTCATTCGAAATCATTAAGTTGTCAAACTTTTCATGCCATTGCTTAGGGGCTTGTTTTAGACTGTACAGAGATTTGTCTAACTTACAGACCTTGTTTTCCTGTCCAGGGATTACAAAACCTTCAGGTTGTTCCATATAGATCTCTTCTTCCAGCTCACCATTTAAAAAAGCGGTTTTCACATCCATTTGGTGGACAATTAAGTTATAAAGTGCAGCTAAGGAAATTAATACCCTTATGGATGTGATTCGAGTAACTGGTGAGTAGGTATCGAAAAAATCTATATTTTCTCTTTGTTTGAAACCTTTGGCTACAAGGCGAGCCTTGTATTTATCAATAGATCCATCAGGTTTCAGTTTCCTTTTCAAAACCCATTTACAACCTATTGGTTTGCAGCCTGGAGGCAGTTCAACCAAGTGCCAGGTACCGTTAGACTGTAGAGAATCCATTTCATCATTTATGGCTTCTTGCCATAAGTCAGCATCCAAGGAAGACAATGCTTCCTTTAGAGTTGATGGATCATCTTCTAATGTATAGGCCACATATTCGGGTCTGTCATACCCCAATTTTTGACCTAAAATTTATTTTTTTACTCGTCTTTTTAGTTCGGAATTTTGCGAAGTCAGGTTCTGGTGTGTTCGCAGTGCGAGCAATACTTTGCTCTGCGAAGTATGCGAATTTTCAAACTCAGAAGCTGTTTCTGAACAGAAGTTCGGAAACTACTTCTAAGCAAGCTTCAGAACCTAAAGGGGGTTAAAAAGCTTGACAAAATGGAAGAAAATGGGATGAAAAAACTCAGTTTCAAAGCTTGGCCCCTTTGAGGTCCCTTTTGAGTTTCAAAAGGGGTTTTTGTGCACAAAGCAAAATTGAACAAAACAAAGGATGAAAGCAGCAAACACAATGCAAAATAAAGATTAAAGGAGACTTACAGAACTCCTAGCAATGCTTTAGCAAAAGTTTGGAAGTGGCTTGCTTGCTTGATTGATGGTTAAGAACAATGTTCTAATTGATGTTGGCTTTGTGTATGAACTGATTTGGTGCTGCAATGTGGTGGTTTTTTGTGTGGATTTCGTGTGTATTGGCTCTGGTTTTTCAGTGTGTAATGGCTCTCTGAATTGGTATGTAATCCTTGGCCTTGGCATTCCTTTTATAGGCCAAAATGCAAATCTATGTAATGATGGCAAATCTCTAGATTCTAGCTGGTTTGTGGGCTAAATCCTGGCTAAAACACTTTGCATTTAATGCTAATGGATAGAACTTGCTTTGCCTTGTGCCAAGGGGCAAGGTCTTGACTGATCTCAGCCACAAATGCCATCAATTCTAGAAGGTAATGATGAGAAAAAACTGTAAAACAGGGCAGCTGCAAAAGGGGTGATTCTTGGGATCAATCCTTGCAATCTTGGAAGGTCAAGCAATGAAAACGTGTACTGCCATGTACAGGGAGGTTGGGGGAAGCAAAATGAGCATGTGGGCTTATGTGTGGGAGGAGAAATCCAGCTCAAAACAGGGCACATCAAACAGCTTTTTGGGCAAGAAAACCACTTATGTTTGACTGGTTTTGGCAGAGAAAAAGGGAAGGAAAGGGATCAAGCAGCTGGCTGGCAAGCTTAGGTTGGGTGATGGGTCAATTTGGAGGGACAAAAGCTGACCAAGGGCAGCCAATTTGTTTGATCACATGAGAGGTTGGAAGAAAATCCTTCTTTCCTTTTACCTTTAATGTCACACATTAAATCTTGCCTTGCTGCACCAAATCAGTCACAAAATAGCAACAATAATAGTAATAATACTAATAATAACAATTGTAGTTGAAAGCAAAAAAGATAAATCAATACATGAAATTCTGCAGAAAATTTCGCAGAGGTCGCAGTGCAAAGGTGATTTCGACTGCGAACTCCCCTTTTTTGATTTTTGTATTTAAAAATAAAAAGGTGGAAAATGAATAATAATAAATAATAATAATAATGAAAAATGCAAAATGCAAATGATAATGATAATGAAATAGTGAATGACAATAACAATGACAATGATGATAAAAATGATAAAAACTTAATTATATTAATTAAAGTAAAACCTTAATAATAGTAAAAGATAATAATGATATTATTAAAGAAAAATAGAATAACAAATATTATTAATAATATTAAGGATAATGGAAATGCTAATAATGATAATGATAAAATGCAAATAAAATACTATAGCAAGAATAAAATAATAAAAGGTGAAAATAAATAAATGAGATAATGAAAGATAAAACAAATAAAAAAAATATAAGTCAAAAAATGGGGTATGACATCCGGCCAGGCAAATTTCAGAGAAGAGAGAAGGAGATGAAGAGAAGAAAGAGAAATTTTTTTAGAAATGAATAAAAAAAACCAGCCACTTTCTTTTTATAAACACCGAACCGGTTCGGTTCGCTTAAACCGGACCGGTCCGGTTTTCTTTATTTTTTCAGCCCAATGAGCTTCCCACGCGGCCCATTTGCCTCTCCTTCTGTGTTCTTTCTATTTTACTGCCTGCACCCCCCTTTCTGCTCATAGCACCCCCCTGTCCCTTTTTTTTTATTTCTTTTTTATTCTTCTTATCATTTCTTACATTTTATTTTGTTAATTCCTTGTTTATTTTCATGCATTTTATTTCATTGCATTTAGCTCATAGTATTTCATGCATTTTTTTTATTTTTTCTTTTATTTCATGCATTTTTTTTGTTTATGTTTAGCATATTTATTTTATTGCATTTGCAATTGTATCCTTATTTATTATTTCGTCTTTTTATTCTATTAGAATGTATTTAGGTACAATGTAAATATAAATGAGAATTTGCACTGACACTCACTTTATTTATTCCGCTTTATGTCTTTTATTTTTATTTTTATTTTTATTTTATTTTATTTCGCCTTATAAAAAAATACAAAAATATTAGGTTAGTTTAATTTCAAAAGGGTTTCGTGATGATCCAACGTCACCACGAAATTTCTTCGTGTTTAGCTTTCAGTTATGTTTTTAGTCTTAGTTCATTATAAAAAAAAAAAAAACAAAAACATGCAAATAATAAAAAATCACAAAAAAAACTTTTTCTTAACAAACCTTGATTTTCAATCAAGTGTCCTTTTTTCTCTTTTATTTTCTTTAAATAACCATTAATCCATTTTAATACACTCGAATCACTTTCAAAATAAAAAACACAAACCAAATTCATTTTGCCACTTGGCCTTTTTTTATCTTTAAAACTTTTTTTTTCAAAACTAAAAAATACAAAAACAAATCAACCGTCATTTTTTACCCCTGAATTACGAGGTTTTGATCCCTCACGGTTACGTAGGCAAAGGACCTTGTCCTTCCAAATCATAAAAAATAAAAAAACAATCTTCTTCCTCACTACTCTAATTCTTTCCTTTTTTATAAATAAGCAAGTTATAGCCAAAATAAATAAATAAAATCAAGAGGTTCTTGTAGAGTACTACGAACGTTTAGGGTGCTAACACCTTCCCTAAACGTAACTAACCCCCGAACCCTAAATCTTTAATAAATGTGGTAATTTAGAACTTTTTTCCACTTTTCTTTTGAAAAATTAAAAGTTCAGTCGTGAAATAAAATTAGTGAGTCAACGCTAATCAATAGCTTGATCTCCGAAAATCACCGCGACATTGTTTTTTTTGTTTGTTTTTTTTTTTGCAGCCTCGATGGCACCATTCATCTGGGATTTGATCAGGAATACTGTAGTGCCCAAGTTAATCACTTCCAGTGCTTCTTCATGAGGTTGAATGATGTTCTTTTCATATTCTAGTAACAGAGAGATCTTTTCGAGAATCCTTTCATCCTCCTCCTCTTCAGCTTCATAAACAGGGAACTCAAAGTCGGGAGAGAGCATAGGGTTACAGTGTTCAACGGGTTTATTGATGTTCAGTCTACATATGATTGATGATTGATTTGAGAAAATGAGTTGATGTAGACATTAAAAAGAAAACAAATAAAAGAAAAATAATTAACTTTTTGGTTTTTTGTGTTACCATTTTCCAGAAAAAGCAAAATATAAAAAAGACAAAGTCGAGGACAAAACGACTTTTTATTTAATGATGGGAATGCATGAAGCAAAAATCCCTAAAAAGTTCACTTTCGTCTCGGGCGGAACGAAATAATTTTTTAATAAAACAAAAAGCGAAAACAACAAACTGTTATTTGGAAAAAGGAATAGCGAAAGGAACGTCAACAGTGATCCAATTGCGGCAAACTCCGCCATGTGTCACAAAACTAACTGACACCTTTTCAAGATTGTCTTCAACAGGGTGAGCTTCTGAACAATCTTGCACCAAATTAACAGATGAGGTCCCATGATCCGGTGGTGGATTAGCTTGCACATTGGGGTTCGACTCTTTGAAGGACAAGATATTAGCCTGGATCAACTTCTGGACTTTGGCTTTCAAGGCGTAACAGTGCTCAATGTCATGACCGGGTGCCCCTTGATGGAAAGCACAAGAGAGATCAGGTCTATACCACCTTGGCAACCTTTCAGGTACCTGAGGAGGTGCCTTGGTTTGAACAAGATTTTTATCAAGCAAGGCGGGAAGCAACTCTGCATACGCCATAGGATTGGATCAAACTGTGATATCCACTGGACCCGATTCTGTTGTCGAGGCTGTTGTTGATACTGTTGCTGAGGCTGCCTATGGGCCACCATACTTACCTCTTGTTCTTTCTTTCCTGAGAAGCCATTCCCAAACTTCTTGGTACTGCTGGCAGTAAAAGCACTTTCCATAACTAAACGTCCTTCTCGGACTCCTTCCTCCAGACGCATTCCCATGCTAACCATCTCGGTGAAATCTGTCGGCGCACTTGCGACCATTTTCTCATAGTAGAATTGACCAAGGGTCTTCAAGAAGATTTTGGTCATCTTTTTCTCTTCTAAAGGCGGGACAATTTGAGCAGCCACTTCCCTCCAGCGTTGGGCATACTCTTTGAATGTTTCCTTGTCCTTCTGAGCCATAGCACAAAGTTGGTCCCGATCCGGAGCCATGTCCAGGTTATACTTGTATTGGCGGATAAAAACCTCGCCAAGATCGTTGAAAGTGCGGATGCTAGCACTGTCAAGATTCATGTACCATTTCAAGGCAGCACCAGTCAAACTGTTCTGAAAGAAGTGGATGAGAAGCTTGTGATTATCAGTGTGCATAGACATCTTTCTCACGTACATCACCAGATGGCTACGTGGACACGAACTCCCCTTGTACTTTTCAAAGTCAGGGACCTTGAATTTGTGTTGTATTGTAACATTAGGAACCAAGCAGAGTTCGCGGGCATCTCTCCCAAACAAGTCTTTTCCCCGAAGAGCTTCAACTTCCCGTTGCATCCCGTCAAATTTCCCTAGAAGTTCATCCATCTTGTCAAAAGTTCCAACACTTTCAGCATGAAAGATAGGCTCGACCTCTTGTTGAACGATGTGGATCAAAGGTGTTGAATATGTCATAGCTGCTTGAGTGAATGACAGACCGAGCGGAGGAGTAAGCACGGTAGAAGTTGGCAAAGTAATCGAGATTGGTTGCTCAAGAGCAGTGACATCAAGCTGAGGATCTGACGCCTGGGCTTGGGAAGCTAACAAAGCATTCATCATGGAGGTCAACTTCTCCATCCCCTCCCTGAGATTAGCTACCTCTTCCCGTAGGTTCTGGTTTTCTTGCTCTAACAGATCCATTCTCTTTCTCTGATGTGCTCGAGTGTTGTAAACACGTGTGGGTTTGCGAAGAATTCGTCGGGCCACTTTCTTTGACGGCGGCAGATTAACCTTTTATTGGTGAACAAAGTGTGAGACTCGATTTGGAAACTATGAATGCAGGATGATGCATGATTATGCTTATGCAAAAAAGAAAGAACAATTTATTATCGAAGGACTTGTTGAAGTAATTGTAAACATCATAATTTGAACGTTTTATTTAAAATATTACAAACAATCCCCTTTTTAGGAACAAAGCCAAGGGATATGCTCAAAAGTTCATCAGTAGAAATCTTGAATAAGTCCCAATATTTCAAACTTGAGGATGCCAAGTGATCTCTCATAACGAGCTCGAGAAAATCCTCCGGACTAGTCACTAAAGATCCTAGCTTCCTTAAGCTTGTCAAATCTGGGCTTTTGAAATTGTATTTCTGAGTGTTTCTCTTTGTGAAGTTCATTCCTACGATGTTTACAACAAAACTTGTCTAAGTCCTTAGATACTTGATGGTAAAAAATGTTTATGAATGAATGCATGTATGCATGATAATGCTAAAGAACGGAGAAAACATGGTGAGGTTAAGTCCATAATGTTGGAGTCGAGGGTAAACACGCCATTTGGTAAGGACTATGGTTTCACATGTACCTGTATCACGGGTTCTACCAAGTTCCCAAAGTCCTCAACCCCTCCCAAATGTCGTCGGGTTACGAGATTGACTCCCGGTCCAACAACATTTGTAAGAAAGTCTCGTTTGAGTGTAGTATTGCGTATCAACTAATTCAAGATTACTCTTGGTTAGCCACCGCACTACGTCCTAAAAGGCCAAGATGGGTTAAAGGTAACTAAAGGTCCTCAACTTCATAGGTCACTTGAAAATAACGACGCCAAACACGACTACTCATGCCGACATAGTAATACTTTCAAGATTCCTCCATTGAGTGGGGTTATCACATGTGCCACATCCGAAATTTACTCTCGGAAAGACACTTTGATTATACCACCGTCCTATCATATGTTTCCCTCAAGTCCGGGTGTAGGACTTATCTCACCACTCACGTAAAAAGATAAACACTTAAGCACATATTTACAATTACAAATAATAATAAAGCATAAAGATAAAGAAAAGCAAGATAGGTTTAACCCACTTAGGATTTTGATCCCCAGTGAAGTCGCCATTTTTCTGTCGCGGTGATTTTTGGACATCAAGCTATTAATTAGCGTTGACTCGCAATTTTAAGATTCACCACCGTTCTTTTATTTTTCCGAGGAAAGGGGAGAAAGTTCGAAAAACTCTATTTTTTATGAGATCAAGGTCCGGGGGTTGGTTACGCAAAGGGAAGGTATTAGCACCCTAAACGTCTATAGTACTCTATGGGAACCTCTTGTTTTTAATTATCTTTATGCTAAATTACTTATTTGTTTGTAAGGAAATGCTTAAGTGTAAAAGACTAAAGAGATGAGTTAAAAAGAAAAGAAAATGTTTTTGTTATTTTGTTGATTTGGAAAGACAAAGTCTTTTGCCTACGTACCCGAGCGGGATCAAAATCACGTAGTTCGGGGTAAAAAAGGCGAGTGATTGGTTTTGATTGATTTTAAAGTTTTGAAGAAAAAAAAATTAAGAAAGGTAAGAGGCCGAAAAGGCATAGAAGAAATAAAATGTGAGTTTGATTGATTTTAATTTGAAAAAGGTTTGATTGATTAAAATTTGATTAAGAAAGAAAATACAAAGATTGACTTTTTTTGAAATTTTGATTATAAAGTGTTTTTGGATTTTGACTTTTGACTTTTTTTTTTGGAAATTTTGATTAAGTCCTAAGGTCCAGAGACTAAGTTATGCAAAGATAGTCTGAAGCGCGCCGGATCCCTCAAAATGACGTTGGATCAAGTGAGGGTCCTTTTCCTCGGATACGGTCATTATTACATTATTGTCCTCGACATAAAGCGGAATAAATAAATGTGGTGTCGGTGCATATTCTCATTTATATTTTTTACATTGGACCTAGATACATTCTAATGGAAATAAAATAAATGACAAAAATAAATAAAATAAAAGTAAAAATAAAAATTGCAAATGCATTAAAATAAATATGCAAAAAAAGTAAATAAAGGAAACAAAAAAAAATGCATGAAATGCAAGAAATAAAATAAAAATGCAAGGCATAAAATAAATATGTTGCTGAAAATAAAAATGCAGGACATAAAATAAACATGATGCTGAAAATAAAATAATAAAAAGAAAAATGCAAGACATAAAATAAATATGATGCATAAAATAAAAAATAAAAAAATGCAAGACATAAAATAAATATGGTGCTGAAAATAAAAATGCAAGACATAAAATAAATATGGTGCTGGAAAATAAAAAATGCAAGACATAAAATTAAATATGGTGCATAAAATGAAAATAAAAGACAAAAATGCAAGACAATAAAATAAATATGATGCATAAAATAAAATAAAAATAAAAAAATGCATGATGGGCTGAAAATTAAAAGGCAGTAAAATAAAATGTATGAGAGATAAATAAATAAGAGAAATAAAATGAAATGTAAAAAAGAAATAAATGGAAAAATAAAAGAATAGAAATAGAGGAGAAAGGGTGTGGGGGGGGGGGGGGGGGGAAGAGTAGAAACAGGGGGTGTGAGGAAGAAATCAGAAGGAAGAAGAGGAAGAAGAGAGTGGGCCGAGGGTAGAGGTCCAATGGGCTGAGGTAGGGAAGACTGGACCGGTTCGGTCTGAAAAAACCGGACCGGTTCAACCGCTTATTTATATGTCAAAAATCCGGTTTCTTCATTTCTTCCTCTCCCTTCTCTCTCTACTTCTTCTTTCTTCTTTCTCACTCTCCCTCCCCTCTCTAAAACATACGGCCGGAAGTTGCTTACCGGCCATGGGTGGCGGCGCCGCCGCGCCGGAACCGGAATCTCCTCCCTTTTTAAAAAACCTTTAACTTTTTTAAAACCTCTCACTCTCCTCTTTCTATATCCGGGTTCAGATTTTCGAAACTCGGTAAAATGAACTCTAGATCTAAACTTTTCTGAAAAAAAGAATTACCTTGGTTTGAGAATTTTTTTTTTACGTTTTGGTTTTATGATGCGGTTTTGATTTTGGTTAAACTTTGTGATTCTGGTTCTGGTTGTGATTCGGTTTTGTGATTCGGTTTTAGTTATGTGATTTTTGTTGGTTTTGTGGATTCGGCTGGGTTGGCTTGCGTACGGATTTGGCTATGGGTTTTTTGATTTTGTATGATTGTGGGTTTTCTGTGATGTGTTATGGTTTCGTTTAGCCTGGCCGCGTAAGTTTTGTGGTTATTTTGGTGTTTGGGTTTGAATCCGAGAATGAAAAGGAAAAAAAAAAGAAAAAAAAATGTTGAGTTTTTTTTGTGTGGTGGTGGACGGTGGTTCAGGGTGGCTGTGTTGGTGGTTCACAGTGGTTGTGTGGGTTGTGATTGTGCTGACTTAAGGCTCTGGGTACTGTGTATTCTGACTGATTTCTGACTGCGTGAATAGTACATTTAATGTACTATTTATAGTACAAAAAAAAAATAGGGTCAGATGAAATTGGTCAAAATTACCCTTTTGGTATTGGACTGAATTTGGACCTAAAAAAAAAACTAAAAGAGAAAATGAATAAAACAGTAAAATAGAAAATAAAGATAATAAAAACAAAAAAAATAAAAATAAAAAAAGAAAGAATACTAATAATTAAATTAAAAAGAAATAAAAGATACTAACTCATACTACAATAACAAAATAATAAAATAAATAAAACGGTCGCTTTCGGAACAAAAATGGGGTATTTTAAAATACCTCTTTGTCGAAATTTCGTCTGAAACGACGAAAATTTCCGGCTTAAAAGACGAGAGAAACGAAATGAAAATGGGTCAAAAATGGGGTATGACAGGGTGCATTGTCACACGACTTTGTGACTTGCCAAGCTCATTATTCAACTTGACACATCAACAAAAATAGACTCCAACATCAATGGTGGAAAAAAAATTCTAAAATTTTGTAAAATAAGGAACTATATTCTCAGATTTAGAAATGACAGGACTAAAATCATTAATCAGCAACAATAGGGAGGCCAAAAGTGAATTTAAACTAAAAATTGAGCATAATCTAACAGGGTAGATTTATGTCGTGCTGGAATTTAAATGTGTATAATTGTGCACTCTAGAAATAGAAAGGGAATTTCATGCTAAAATTTTAAATTGCTCTACAGAAATATATATGACAGGAATCCAATTTTATTTTCGAAACTTTAGAAGATGAATGTTTTACGTATTTATAGCCTTGGGAGTTTCCGTATTTCAGGATCACAGTTCATAACTTCATAAACGCCCATGATGTTTCAAAAAACCGAAAATATATCACTAAACCTCCATCCTTTTATACCAATATGCATCTGTTTTTACTTCTAATGAATTTTCATGTTCATCACTCCAGAATTAAAGTTTTAACAGCATTTCAACTCGTCCTGACTTGATAGACTAAACAACAATGTCATAGAACCTTGAAAGGCGACTCTCATTTTTCACATCATTTAGATATTCAATCGATGTCAATACTCATCTAGCATTTAGAAAAATATGGAGGTAAGAAAGGTTCACCCATTTGACGCAACCCCGGTGAAGTACAAAAAAGGTTTTTAATTTAATAATAAAAGCAAGTGCACCTTGAGGCTTAGACCTGTTTGATTTAAGAAAATTTTTTTTTTTTTCTGTTTTTAACAAATAATTATAGAATTGCCTCCTTGTTTGCATCTATTTTCTGTTTTCATCGTTTCCTATATGAATCTCTGAAAACAGGGGAAAATGAAATAATAAGGTGAAACACTTTAATTAATACTGAAGACATATATATTTCAGGCCCTTATCCAACCAGTAACATTTTCAATAATGCAAAGCTAATACAATTTTAAAATTTTAAATGAATTTGGCATACTGTTATTTGAGTAGAGCACAACTCTTCCTTTAAAGCCTCGACTTCGATTTTTGAGATTCCTTAGACCAGTCTGGAGGAAGTATTTTGTACTCTTGGACTGGTTCCGACTCCTTGCTTTCATCTTCGCCAAGAATGTCCTTAGAGAACGCATTTGGATTGGCCTTTATGCAGCTCTGCAGAGCAACAAATGGATTTACACAGTCCGAGCCCTACAAAATTGGAGCAATGGCATATTTCAAACACATTATGAGAATATATAAATATAATACCTGAAAATAAAATTAAAAGTGTTCCTACATGATTACTGATCATAGTGATGTTGCAACAGTAAGATTCATGTGCCAATCTGTAGAAGAACCAAACAATGCAACGATTGGAAGGGGAAAAAAATGACCACAACTTCTGAGTTGTTAGATTTGTTTCCGACGAGCCATTTGATTCAAAAATGACAGGTAATAAAAAAAAGGAAACAAAAAAAATCATTAAAAGTGCTGCAAGTTAGAATTGCAAGTTCTATCCAAAGACGCTGAAAGAATCAGTAGAAAGACTGACAACAAAATTGTGAAAAATTGAATACATAATCTAGGGCTATTTTTTAATTGCAGTTTTAAAAACTGTATTTCCATTAAAATTAAAATTTACTTGTTTTCAAAACATTTCTCTACTTTTTAATAAGAACCAAAAAACAAAAACAGCCTAGAATTGTTTTGTTTTCACATTTTATTTGGTTGTGTTTTCTGGTCTGCCGGCACCAGATAATCTCCACCATTACCACTCAGCATCTGCTGCTGCCAAATGCCCTCTAATCTACCACTGCCATCGACCCCAGCACCCTTCTTTTTCTAAACATATTCTTGAAACAAATTTTCCAGACATGTTTTTTCTGTTTTATCACCTCTGAAATCATTTTTCAAATTAATATAATCAAATAGAATATTTTTGTTCCGAAAAAAAGTTTCTCAAAAAAATTATTTATGAAACCATTTTCAAAAAATAAAAATAAGAACTCAAGCAAACAGGCCTCTTTGTTGCAAGGCTCTTAGGGTGTAAACAAGGTGTAACCAAATTCGGTCCGCAGCCGAGACTGAGACCGCGAAATCAAGATTTTTGATATAATTACGGTTGCAATTATGGTTGCATCAGCGGTATTTGACAATAATTTTCCGTAATATTACGAACTGCAACTGAAACATAAAACCTTGGGTGTAACCAATAGTTGAAGAAACACTATTATAATTTGGGTTTGGCCTAACTCAACCTTACAAAACCGGCTTGTATGGTGAGGATTGCTCTCACTTATGAACCCATGTTCAGTTCTATATCTTTTCCAATGTGGGACTCTTAACAAAGCTTACACAGGCAGTGTTTCAATTCATTAGTCTTGCATCAAATTGATTATGTAGATTGTGGAGTTTTCAACAACCAACAGCTAAATCAGTTGCACATCACATTTATACTGTACTACACTGTACTGTATCTACCTCTTCTTTCAGGAATCAAAAACTCAAACTCTAAAATAATGAGGAAAACTAATTTCACAGTAAGAATAAAACAAATTATGAAGTAAAACATTAGACGCACCTTTTCTTCAGAAGTGCTCTTGAGAAAACAAAGGAAAGCCTCTGAGAATTGAAACCCACAAGGACCACTTCTTAAGTCAGCAATACAAGGACATTCAAGAGCTTTCTGAGCCATTTCCTCAACATTCTGAAAAAAATCAATCAAATTCCAATTTTTCATTGATTTGTTCATTCACCCAACTCGCCAAAGTTGATTTTGATCATTAAAATGTAGACAAACAAACGAGTAAACTACCAAATCCGTCCCTGACTTTGTACGGAGCTCTCAAACAAGTCCCTCAGATTATGAATATTTCAAAACATCATTGACTCTATCAAATTTTACTCATATTAGTCCCTCTAAGAGTCAGGGACCGAATATGATTGTAAAGTTAAGGACTAGATTGATAGTAAGTAGTTATATATAGGGACGTAATTGATAGTATGCGGTTAAAATATAGAGACCAAACTGACAATTTAATAGAGTCGGGGAATTTTATGAAATATTCATAATTCCAGGGACTTATTTGAGAGCGCGTTACAAAGTTAGAGGCTAATTTGGTGGTTTTCTGGCAAACAAACCTCAGTGTTTTGGTTTCCATAAGCTGCAGCTTCTGAAATAAATGGACGCAAACAAAATCAACGTGATGTTTCAGGTAGACATTAACACAAACATGTTATGCGCATGAAAATGAAACGTGAAAAAATAAAACGCAAATGAACCTGCGATGACAGATTCCAAGGAAGTGGAATCAGAGGAGCTGGAATTTGAAACAACTGCAGTGGTGGTGGTGGTTTGTGGCTGTGCTTCCGCGCTTTCAGTTTGACCCATCTTCTTGAGTCTTGTACTTGTTGAATAATCAAGATTCAAATATTAGAACCCAATTCTTCTTCTTCTTATAGTTTATTCCTAAACCCCTTTTCTATATTTTATTATATTCGGTAATTTTCAAATTTAATGATTCTAAGGCAGTAGTATTTTATTCAATAAATTTAAAATGTAAATTTTCTTATAAGAATATAAAGAACTCATCAGTCAAATTTTCGTGAGTTATAGTAATTTTCAAATTTTACATAAGACATCAACATAAAATTAATATTTCACATGAAATAATTTTCTTAAACTTTTGTAATATCTTTAATTATAAAATTCAAATATAAAAAAATAACTAATTAATTATATATGGATTGATTAAAAATAAAAGTGTTTTTGAAAAAAAAAATAGTTAATCTCATATAAAAGTCCGATTCTCGAGTTGAACAATTCTTAAACGGACTATACTTATCTTACGACCGAACTTCGAATTTTCTAAGGCATTTTCCTTAAGAATCGAGGGTTAACGGTACTTAACACAAAAAAAATAATATTATATTCTTCATGTCGCCCTTTCTTTTCATGTAGTAATTTTCCATGAGAATTTTTTAATGATTATAAAATTTAAATGAATATTGGAAATGTTGTTTTCGAGTTTAGAAAGAGTACCTTTAAAAAATCAGAATTTACCACCGAAGATATTACCGGGTTGAGTCACGACCAGATCGCTCTCTTTAAGACGTTTTCCGGCACTACCCGAGTTTGTGCAAGGTAGACTAACAACCGCGCCGCCTATAAGATAAAACAGCCCAGTTCACCTGTTCGATTACGTACTGCACCGTAAGTAATCGTTCGAGAATTTACACCCTCAATATGGTATTAAACCACTTTGTATGGTACGAAGACCACTCGAAACCGAACGGACAGAAAGGAGTAGAAAAAGAAGAAGGACTCATCAACACAAGTCGAAGGAGGGAGAAGAGAAGAAAAGCACAGGAAGCATCAACTGTGATTTTCGGGGTGAGGAATAAGTGAGGCCGAGCTCGTAACAAATCCGACGTGATTTTCGGGATTAAGTTAAGCGGATTAACTTAATCTTTAAGCACGCGGATTGGATCAACGAATGGATATATCCGAAAGGACTTCTGGATATTCTGTTGGATCGGATCAGAATGAAGCTTATCATTATCCGTAGAGCGCTTTCAGATAATTATTAAATTAATAAAAATTAATTTAACAATTTCAGGTGACAAAAAAATATATTCTTTTTTTGACCCGGACCCAAGCCCAGCCGGACGGACGGCGGCGTCGTCGTCGTCGCACATGTGATATATATATATATATATATATATATATATTTTCGTAAGCGCTCACCCGTTCGCAAAAGTGGGTACCCCAAGGGCACACCCTTGGAGGTCACCCCCCACTTATATAAACACTACTAGTGGGTATGTCCTATCCAATGTGGGACATTTTTCAATTCATACCAACACTAGTTCTTTCCCAAGGGACATGTGTTTATTCTTTCCAACTTCCATTCATATTCACTAGTGTTCCAACAATCCCCCACTTGAATTTAAAAATGGTTTCGAGAAATAACGCCAAAGACGTCTCAGTAAGGTTGCTAGTAAACAAAGGTGTCGCCTACAACTTGAACCTTTGCATAACGGATACTATTCCGATTTAACAAGAGTTGCCTACAGCATTGAACTCTATCTCAGACATAGAACCCACACACAAACCTTTTCATAAGGTGTATTCTAAAGTCCGTGCATTTATGACTCTGCACGTCTATCCCGGATTTAACGAACGCTCTAGGAATTCTGCCTCGAAATTCCATAGGAACCGGCCTCAGTTCCACATCCGTATAGGTGAGTCTATCAAGGGTACTCCTGTAGCTATGTACCCCACTCAATATAGAGTATAGATTTCATTAAGAGTTTCTATTATCTCATCCTTCTTTCACTGCAGGATCATGCTTCCTTAATCTTATCGTAGCATGTTATATCACTTCATGACTTGTTATTACCCATTGAACCTAAGTCTTGGGATCTCCAGTCATGTAGGTCAGGTTACCATCATTTAGTGATCTATAGGCATTAGTCCCATCCTACTGGATGTACTTTGGACTTTCTCTCTGGTTAGTCCTTTCGTCAAAGGATCAGCTAAGTTTTCAGTCGTACGTACAAAATCAACTATAACCGCTCGATTAGAGAGAAATTCTCTAATCGTGCTGTGTTTTCGCCCTATCTGTCGTTTCTTACCATTGTAATAACGATTCTTAATCTTAGCGATAGCCACGGTACTATCACTATGAATTAACACAGCTGGTAACGGTTTTTCCCATAAAGGGATCTCAGCTAGCAAGCATCTTAGCCAACTTGCTTCTTCACTAGCAGTAGCTAGTGCTATCAAATCAGATTCCATTGTGGACTGAGCCAGAATGGTTTGTTTCTTAGATTTCCAAGAAACAGCTCCTCCAGCTATGCTAAATATATAGCCACTGGTCGCTTTGGAATCATCTGATAAGGTGTTCCAATCTGCATCACTATACCCTTCAAGTACTGCAGGATATCTTCGGTAATGCAGTCCTAAAGTCATAGTCCTTTTTAGGTATCTCATGACTCTCTCAATCGCCTGCCAATGCTCATTGTTTGGCCGGCTTGTAAATCTGCATAAGAGTCCCACGACATAGGCTATGTCGGGTCTAGTACAGTCAGTGGCATATCTGAGACTGCCAATGATGCTCGCATATTCAGTTTGTCTAACACCATCTCCAGTGTTCTTAAAGAGTTTTACACTTGGATCATAGGGTGTGCTTGCAGGTTTACAGTCAAAGTAGTTATATTTCCTCAAGATCTTCTCAACGTAGTGAGACTGATCCAAGGAAATTCCTTTTTCTGATCTTGTAATCTTAATGCCAAGAATTACATCAGCTTCTCCTAGGTCTTTCATATCAGAGTTTTTACTCAACAGTGATTTCACAGAATTTATGGCAGGAATGTTTGATCCAAATATGAGTAAGTCGTCTACATAGAGACATATGATTGTGCAAATGTTATTTTCATACTTGTAATAAATACATTTGTCACTTTCATTCACTTTGTACTCATTCGAAATCATTAAGTTGTCAAACTTTTCATGCCATTGCTTAGGGGCTTGTTTTAGACTGTACAGAGATTTGTCTAACTTACAGACCTTGTTTTCCTGTCCAGGGATTACAAAACCTTCAGGTTGTTCCATATAGATCTCTTCTTCCAGCTCACCATTTAAAAAAGCGGTTTTCACATTGTCGCGGTGATTTTCGGAGATCAAGCTATTGATTAGCGTTGACTCACTAATTTTATTTCACGACTGAACTTTTAATTTTTTAAAAGAAAGGTGGAAAAAAGTTCTAAATTACCACATTTTAAAAATTTAGGGTTCGGGGGATGGTTACGTTTAGGGAAGGTGTTAGCACCCTAAACGTTCGTAGTACTCTACAAGAACCTCTTGATTTTATTTATTTATTTTGGGCTATAACTTGCTTATTTTTTTTTAAAAGAAAGAAAAGAATGAATTAGAAAAGTAAGGAAAAATAAAAAATGTTTTTTTTGTATTTTTTATGATTTGGAAGGACAGGGTCCTCTGCCTACGTACCCGTGAGGGATCAAAACCTCGTAGTTCGGGGTAAAAATGACGGTTGATTTGTTTTGTGTTTTTTATTGGTTTTTGAAAAAAGGTTTTAAAGATAAAATAAAGGCCAAGTGGCAGAATAAGATTGGTTTGTGTTTTTTAATTTTTGAAACTGATTTAAATATTATTAAAATAGATTAATGATTATTTAAAGAAAATAAAAGAGAAAAAACGGACACTTGATTGAAAATCAAGGTTTATTAAGAGAAGATTTTTTTTGATTTTTTATGACTTATTTGCATGTTTTTTTTTTTATAATAATATGGACTAAGACTAAAAATATAACTAGAAAGATAAACGCGAGGAAATTCCGTGGTGACGTTGGATCACCACGAAACCATTTTGGAATTTAAACTAACCTAATATTTTTGTATTTTTTTCTTTCGTAAAGCAAAATAAATAAAAAAAGAAATAAAAGACATAAAGCGGAATAAATAAAGTGAGTGTCAGTGCAAATTCTCATTTATATTTACATGGGTCCTAAATACATTCTAATAAAATAAAAATGAAAATTACAAGAAGATAAACAAGAAAAAAACGAAATATGCGAGGGCATTAAAATGAATATGCTAATAATAAGACTAAAATGAAAATGCATGAAATAAAAGGAAAATAAAAATAAAAATAAAAATGCATGATGTGCTAAAAATAAAGGTAATAAAATAAAATGCATGAGAATAGAAGGACTAAAATAAAATAAATGCAAGAAAAGAAAAAAAATCAAAGAGAAAACAAATGAAAGAAAGAAGGGGGTGCTGAAGCATAAAGGGGGGTGCAGGGAAAAAACAGAAAAGAGAAGAAGGAAACTGGGCCGTGGCTTGTTGGGCTGGGGAAGAGGAAAAAAAAACAGACCGGTTCGGTTCGAGTGAACCGAACCGGTTCAGTGCTTATAAAAGGAGGGGGCCGGTTTTTTTTTCATTTATTCCTATTCTTCCTCTCTCTTCTCCTCTCCTCACTCTCCTCTCTCTCTGAAATTTAAACACCAGAAAAATTCTCTGGCGCGGTGGTTGGCCGACGGCGCCACCGTGCCGGAGCAAGTTTTGTTCCTTTTTTAAAAAAAAAACAGTTTTCAAGACCCTCTCCTCTTTCTCTTTCGAATCCGCCCCCCAAACAAACAAAACGGGGCCGAGAAAACCTAGATCTAAAACAAAAAAAAAAAAGAGGGGATTACCTTGTTTATGGTGTTTTTGGTTTAAAAGGTTGGATTGGGTTCAGTTTTGGCTTGGTTATGGTGAAGGGGACCGCGGCTTTGGGTGTTTTACGGTGGCCTTTGCTGTTTTGGGCGGTTGGGAGAGATGGGATGGCCGCGGTTTGTTTTGTGGTGGCTTTGTGGGTCTACGGCCGTGTTATGGTGGTTTGGGGGAGAGGGCCGTGAGTTTGGTGGTGGAGGAGAGGTGTTGGCCGTACGTGAGGGGGTTGAAGGAAGATGGAGGCGGCTGTTTGGCAGTGGGTGCGTGTTTGGATGTGTTTGTGTTGGGTGGTTTGGCCGTGGATGGGCGTTTTATGGTGGTTGTGTGTTGGTTGTTCACGAGTGGTGTGAGGCTGTGGTGTAGTGTGTGGAGAGGATGTTGGTGGCGCTGGTAGGGGAAGATGGGGGGTAGGCCGTAGGTCAGGTGGTGGTGTTGGTGGGTCGTGGCCGTGCGTGTTGTAGTGTTTGGGTTGTGTTGTTATTTGTTATTTTGCTTCTATATGAGTAATGGTTACTGATGAGGTTTTTTGTTCTGATTCAATTCTGATGGATTTGAAAATTGGCTCCGTGTGAAATCTGAATTGGCTTTTTCTTTTTATTGAATTCTGAAATGCCTCCTTTTAATCAAACAATGCAGTTAATGATAATCAAAACAAATGATGGACAATAAAGCAGCTTAGTCAAACAAAATTCAAATAAACCAAACATTAAAATGGCCATTAGAACTCATTAAAACAAAATCAGTCAACTCTAAATAAATAAAAAAAAATCCGAAAATAATAAAAAAATGTAAAAGAAATAAAAAAAAGGTAAATAATAAAGATAATAACAAAAAGGAATAATAAGTAAAAATAACAAATAATAATAAAAAATAAAAACATTGTCGCGTTCGGAACAAAAAATGAGGTATTTTAAAATACCTCCCTGTCGAAATTTCGTCAGAAACGACGACAAAATTCCGAACTAATAGATGAGTAAAAAAAGAAATTTTAGGTCAAAAGTTGGGGTATGACAGATGCCCCTATTTAAGTCTCTTCGTCCGGAGATTTGAAGATAAAATCTTTGATTCGGCAGGTCGAAGGGACTTAAATACAGAGTACGCTAATTTTGGACTTAAAAAGAAACAATGAGATGCTCATGATGCATATGCAAATGCAAGACGGCGAAGATGACCTGACCGGGGTAAAACAAAACCAAAGAATACCCGAGTTTGTTAAAGCAAGGGATCCGACTCCACTGGGGGATAACATAGATTCACTGGGGAAAGGGATCGACTATCGTATTGACCGCTGAAGTATGATATGAGAAAAGACACCGACCACAAGCTGCCCGTTTGTTTGAGCTTGCCACTTGAGGTGAAGACGGAGATAAAGGTAACATGCCACTGACGACAAGAAATAAAGGTACATGCCAACTGTTCGGGTTGTTGCCGAACTGCCATTGACAACAGAGAAATAAAGGTAAATGCCAACGGTTCGGGTTGTTGCCGGACTGCCATTGACGACAAAGAAATAAAGGTAGATGTCAACTGTTCGGGTTGTTGCCGAACTGCCATTGACGACAAGAAGTAAATGTAGATGTCAATTGTTCGGGTTGTTGCCGAACTGCCATTGACGACAAAGAAATAAAGGTAGATGTCAACTGTTCGGGTTGTTGCCGAACTGCCATTGACGACAAGAAGTAAATGTAGATGTCAACTGTTCGGGTTGTTGCCGAACTGCCGTTGACGGCAAAGAAGTAAATGTAGATGTCAACAGTTCGGGTTGTTGCCGAACTGCCATTGACGACAAAGAGATAAAGGTAGATGCCAATTGTTCGGGTTGTTGCCGAACTGCCATTGACGACAAAGAAATAAAGGTAGATGTCAACTGTTCGGGTTGTTGCCGAACTGCCATTGACGACAAGAAGTAAATGTAGATGTCAACTGTTCGGGTTGTTGCCGAACTGCCATTGACGACAAGAAGTAAATGTAGATGTCAACTGTTCGGGTTGTTGCCGAACTGCCATTGACGACAAGAAGTAAAGGTAGATGTCAACTGTTCGGGTTGTTGCCGAACTGCCATTGACGACAATGAACAAAGGTAAATGGCAACTGTTCGGATTGTTGCCGAACTGCCATTGACGACAAAGAAATAAAGGTAGATGTCAACTGTTCGGGTTGTTGCCGAACTGCCACTGACGACAAAGAAATAAAGGTAGATGTCAACTGTTCGGGTTGTTACCGAACTGCCATTGACGACAAGGAATAAAGGTAAATGTCAACTGTCCGGGTTGTTGCCGAACTGCCATTGACGACAAGAAATAAATGTACGCACAAGCTGTTCGTTAAAGAACTGCCGCTTGGCATAAAGAGGGTGACATCTCTGGACCAGACATACTGGGGATGACACTTGGGGAAAAAGAGTCACAAATTGTTCATGATTGATTGACATGAAAAGCAAGACTCAGGGTGGTTAATGCAACCATGCATTGAATGATGCTACGTGCATGTTGTGTATGCATGAATGTGTATATGCATGAATGTATGAATGTATGTAAGACAATACGACTTGTATGACTGTATGGAGGATTGACTTGTGGGATAGTATAACTGATGGACTGGACAGGTAAGATGGAAAGTGGACCGACGACGCAGTATAAACACTCTGCAATCTCCATTGGGAATGATGCCATTGGGAACATATCAAAACATTGACGAGGTAAAGCCCGATGTATGCAACAACCGGTGGGGAGCAAACACTTCCTGGCGGAGACGTGTTAATCAATAGACCTGGCAGAAGAACTGGCGTTTCTGTGGTCATGCTTTTTTGTTCTTTTTCTTTTTTGAATCCCTAACTTTTGCCTGGACCGCCCTTTCGGGTTTTCAGTCCACCAGGAATATATTCTTTTTGTATGCCCCTAATTTTTGCCTGGACCGCCTTTTCAGGTTTTCGATCCACCGGGACGCTCATTTTTGCTTAAGCCGCCTTTTCAGGTTTTTGACTTACCGAGCTTTTTCTTTTCTCTTTCTTTTTTTTTCAAGCAATCGACCATGTTTAACCTGCAGAGTCTACCCGTTCTTGGGACAGATGTTGACGCACACTTCACTTATTCATGAGTTCAGAGAGAATGTGTTTGTTGTTTATGCTTTCCAAAAATATAAAAAGATTTATGATTTTTTTGAAAAATATTTTGCTTCAAGTACTACCATAAAAAATAGAAGAAATTTTATAAACAGAATAAATGGGAATTCCAAATAAAAGGAACAGGCTCAAATTCATTTAACAGAGTGGTGGCCCGCCAATGGCGCGGCTCCACGGATCTCACAAAGTTTGGAAAATGGTAAATATAAGGGGAAGGTACATTGAACACAACAACCGCTATTTTCCCTAACACCTTTGAATTCCACCGTTTAGATGCTTCAGATTCAGAGTCTCTTTGACGGCTAATGTGCCCCAAGTGAGTCATGGCCAACCTGATGCAGTTACTTTGTCTTTTGATCCTTAATTTTTGCACAGATCGCCCTTTCGGGTTTTCGATCAATCAGGATGATTATTTTCTGTTTCATGTCTCTAATTTTTGCCTGGACCGCCCTTCCGGGTTTTCAGTCCACCGAGACGCTCATTTTTGTCTAAGCCGACCTTTTGGGTTTTCGACTTACCGACCTGTTCTTTTGTTTTTAGACAAAGTATTTCTTGACTGCATCTGTGTTCACAGGACGGGGAAGCTCATCACTATCCATAGTCGTAAGAGTCATTGCACCATCGAAGAAAGCCCTCTTGACGACATATGGGCCTTCATAGTTAGGCGTCCATTTGCCCCTGGAATCGGGTCGAAAGGATAAAATCTTTTTGAGCACAAGGTCTCCTTCTCGAAACTTACGGGGACGAACTTCCTCATCAACCGATTGTTTCATCCTTTTTGGTATAACTGTAAGAGAAGGGGGTTGCCCCTGCTGATGTTCGCACTGAAGTACGATACTCATGCAAAATAAAAGGGAGCATCCCATGCCAATCCTTGTAGGTGACCACCATTTTCTGCACTATCTTCTTGATGTACTTTTCTCTTCTTTTTTTTTGCAGCTTCAATGGCACCATTCATCTGGGATTCGACCAGGAATATTGTAATGGCAGTTCTTCGGAATCCCAGTTAATCCTTTCATACACTAATAACCGAGAGATCTTTTCGGGAATCCCTCCATCCTCCTCCTCTTCAGCTTCGTGAACAGGGAACTCAAAGTCGGGAGAGAGCATAGGGATACAGTGTTCAACGGGTTTATTGATGTTCAGTCTACATATGATTGATGATTGATTTTAGAAAATGAGTGAAAATGCAGACCTTTTGAAATTGATTGAAAATAAAATAAAATATTTTTTTTGGGTTTTTTGTGTTACCATTTTCCAGAAAAAAAACAAAGAATAAAAAGATAGAGTCGAGGACAAAACGACTTGTTTATTTGATGATGGAAATACATGAAGCAAAAAGCCCTACAAAAGTCCACTTTCGTCTCGGGCGGAACGAAATGATTTTTTTTTTGAAAAGACAAGACAACAAAAACACATTACTTGGACCCATGTATAACTGAGGGAATGTCAACAGTGACCCAATTGCGGCAAATCCTTCCTTGTGTTTGCACGACCACACCCATTTTCTCTTCTGTTTGCACAAGTGTTGTAGGTGCGAGTAGGTTTGTAAGGTATGCGTCGGACCACTTTCTTGGACTAGGCAGATGGACCTTTGGAAAGACAAAATGTGAGACTCGGTTTGGGAAACTATGAATGTGATATGATGCATGATTATGCTTATGCAAAAAGAAAGATTTGTTATCGGAGAACTTTGTTGAAGTAATTGTAAACATCATAGTTGAACATTCTTTTGAGCATTAAAACATTACAAACAGTTCCCTTTTTAGAAACCAAGCCAAGGGACCAATTCAAAAGTCCTTTAGTGGAAGCTAGATTTTAACAGAAAAAATTTAAAGACTCCTAGCTTCCTTAAATTCAACAAATCAGGGCTCTTGAAGATGTACTTCCTAGTGCTCCTCTATGATGTTCACAAAAAAAACTTGTTTAAGTCCTTCGATAATTGGATGAAAAAAATGTTTATGAATGAATGCATGCATGCATGGTTATGCTAAAGAACGGAGAAAACATGGTGAGGTTAGGTCCAAAATGTTGGAGTCAAGGGTAAACACGCCATTTGGTAAGGACTATGGTTTTAAATGTACCTGTATCACGGGTTCTACCAAGTTCCCAAAGTCATCGACCACTTCCGAATATTGTCGGATTACGGGACTGACTCCCGGTCCAACGACATTTGTAAGAAAGTCTCGTTTGAGTGTAGTATCGCGTATCAACCAATTCAAGACTACTCTTGATTAGCCACCGCACTACGTCCTAAAAGGCCAAGATGGGTTAAAGGTAACTCTAAAGGTCCTCAACTTCATAGGTCACTTAAAAATAACAATGTCAAACACGACTACTCATGTCGACATGGTATTACCTTTAAGAGACCTCCATTGAGTGGGGTTATATCACATGTACCAACACCCAAGACTACTCCTGGTATGGAACTTTGATTATACCACCATCCTATCTTATGTTTCCCTCAAGTCCGGGCGTAGGACTTATCTCACCACTCACGCAAAAGAAACACATAGGCACGTATTTACATTTTTTTATGTTTTAAGCAAGTTATAGCACAAAATAATTAAATAAATTCAAGTTAGGCTCAACCCTCTTAGGGAATTCCCCAGTGAAGTTGTAACGCCCCGGATTTACTTGGAATTATTTTCAGTTATTTTAATTGATGATGCGACGTATGTGTGATGTCTTGTTGTGTTTGTGATGTTCTTGGTGTTTTGGTGCCTTGTTAGAGGGTAGTGACCTTAGATTATAAGGAATATGAGTTTGAGCGAATTAGATCCTTAGAAGGCATAACCCAAATGTGAGAAATATTGATATTTATTAGTATATTGGTGGTTGGGTTTATTTAATTGAATAAAGAAAAATTATAGTATTTAATTAAATAATAGTGTTAATAATTTAATTGGATTATTAGTAAATTAAACTAATTAATTAGAATTATAAAATAAGAAAGGGCATTTGTGGCATTGAGGATTTAGGGGTATGTTATGATGAGAAGAGGAATAAAAACATAACGTATCGTGAAAACAAAATTGGGAGAAAACCAAAGAGCGAAGAACGAAGCTGAGGCAAGAGAGACCGGAAGGAATTCTACGGGAAGCGATCAATAGAGTTTAGAACCGGAAAACCTAAGGTAAGGGTGGGGTTCTTACATTCTAAGGGATTGCATAATGATGGGGTATGGTAGACTCTAGGTATATGTGATTGTATGGATTTTGATCCTTTTGTTCAATTCATGAGGTCTGTGATTTTGATGATGAAATTGGCATGATACATGTTGTTGTTGATTTGTGGTTATTGATGATTGTTGTTGTTAATGTCATATTATGAATTGGGTATGAATTATGTTGAGTTGTTGTTGTTGATTGTGATGATTTTGAATGAATGAGAAGTTTGAATAATATAAGTTGCTTTTCCTGAGTTTTCTTATCTCTGCCCCGAATTTTGAAATAAAAACTGGTATTGATCGGTACAGAATTGGTCTTAGGTGTAAACACAAAAGTTGTAGGTATGGATGTTAGTTTTCTAATGCCGTTGGTCTGACGTCAAAACGATTTATAGAACTTGAGTTATGGTCAAATTACTGCACGTAGGTCACAGTGAATTTTTATGGACTTTCTGCACAACTTTTCCGAATTTGAAACGAAAACTGGTATTGATCGGTACAGAATTGGCCTTGGGTGTAAACATGAAGGTTTTAGATAATTTTGTTAGCTTTCCAGTGGCTTTGGTTTGACGTGAAAATGACTTTTAGTTTTTGAGTTATGATGAAAATACTCCAAAGAGGTCTTAGTGAAATTGTACGGTGACAGCATTCTCTGTTTCATGTTTTTGCGTCTTTTTCACACGTCTCTGTTTTAAATTGGTCTTTGGTATAAACATGAAAGTTGTTGATAATTGTGATATCTTTCTAGTATCCTTGGTTTGACATGGAAATATGTTATGTATAATTTGTTATGGTTTTACAAAATTGTATGATGAATTGTTGATGTTTGAATACGATGTTATATGACGTTGTTTATGTATGATGCTTGCATGTGTTTTGTTGTTTCATTTTAGAAGTCTCATTCATTGCACCTTGTAACGATGGCCTGAAATTATGGTAAAGCGACGTAGCCTTGTTTGGCAAAGTGACGTGGGGCTCCGGCCTGACATGCCCTATTTGGCATTATTTTGCGACGTTTGGTACCACATGCATATAGGTGAAGTCGGGTCTCATTGCATTATGTGTCGATGATAAATTGTTATAACCGTGACGTGTGGCGATGTTCATGATGTGCTTGATGTGATGATGTTTGAATATTGGTGATGATGATTGTTTATGAAAATGATGTGTGAACATGAATAAAATGATTGGTGAGATAATGAAGTATGATCCTGTGCTTATGTTTTTACTTGCTCATTATTATGCTTTCGTTTAGATTGTTTGATATCTCACCCTTTGTTTTTGTTGGTCCATTGTCTTTATATTGACAATGTGCAGATAACTCGAAGTAGCTTGCTGTGACGCTTAGACGAGGAGTACCTAGTGGTATATAGAATTGGGGTCGTGATGCTCTGATATTATGTAACACTGGGAATACGTTTGTCTTACGTTTTTGGGAGTTAACTTTATAAACTCCAATGCTGATTTTTATTAAAGTATTCACTTTATGTTGAGTTTTGAATTATGACGAATGTTCCGGCTTTTATGCCATAGTGCTGATTATGAGTTGATATTATAATTATTTTCCGCTGCTAATAAAGAGATTTTCAGACATGATGTTGTTATCTTGAGGAGCCTGTTTGTTAATAAGTATGTTTTATGTTTTCATGATTTTGTGACATCCCGTTATTTGTTAAATACTCTGATATATTATGTGCTTATTCGCGCGGGGAAATCGGGGTGTTACAGAAGTCGCCATTTCTGTCGCGGTGATTTTCGGAGATCAAGCTATTGATTAGCGTTGACTCACTAATTTTATTTCACGACTGAACTTTTAATTTTTTAAAAGAAAGGTGGAAAAAAGTTCTAAATTACCACATTTTAAAAATTTAGGGTTCGGGGGATGGTTACGTTTAGGGAAGGTGTTAGCACCCTAAACGTTCGTAGTACTCTACAAGAACCTCTTGATTTTATTTATTTATTTTGGGCTATAACTTGCTTATTTTTTTTTAAAAGAAAGAAAAGAATGAATTAGAAAAGTAAGGAAAAATAAAAAATGTTTTTTTTGTATTTTTTATTATTTGGAAGGACAGGGTCCTCTGCCTACGTACCCGTGAGGGATCAAAACCTCGTAGTTCGGGGTAAAAATGACGGTTGATTTGTTTTGTGTTTTGTATTGGTTTTTGAAAAAAGGTTTTAAAGATAAAATAAAGGCCAAGTGGCAGAATAAGATTGGTTTGTGTTTTTTAAATTTTGAAACTGATTTAAATATTATTAAAATAGATTAATGATTATTTAAAGAAAATAAAAGAGAAAAAATGGACACTTGATTGAAAATCAAGGTTTATTAAGAAAAGATTTTTTTGATTTTTTATGACTTATTTGCATGTTTTTGTTTTTTTTTTATAATAATATGGACTAAGACTAAAAATATAACTAGAAAGATAAACGCGAGGAAATTCCGTGGTGACGTTGGATCACCACGAAACCCTTTTGGAATTTAAACTAACCTAATATTTTTGTATTTTTTTCTTTCGTAAAGCAAAATAAATAAAAAAAGAAATAAAAGACATAAAGCGGAATAAATAAAGTGAGTGTCAGTGCAAATTCTCATTTATATTTACATGGGTCCTAAATACATTCTAATAAAATAAAAATGAAAATGACAAGAAGATAAACAAGAAAAAAACGAAATATACGAGGGCATTAAAATGAATATGCTAATAATAAGACTAAAATGAAAATGCATGAAATAAAAGGAAAATAAAAATAAAAATGCATGATGTGCTAAAAATAAAGGTAATAAAATAAAATGCATGAGAATAGAAGGACTAAAATAAAATAAATGCAAGAAAAGAAAAAAAATCGAAGAGAAAACAAATGAAAGAAAGAAGGGGGTGCTGAAGCATAAAGGGGGGTGCAGGGAAAAAACAGAAAAGAGAAGAAGGAAACTGGGCCGTGGCTTGTTGGGCTGGGGAAGAGGAAAAAAAAAACAGATCGGTTCGGTTCGAGTGAACCGAACCGGTTCAGTGCTTATAAAAGGAGGGGGCCGGTTTTTTTTTCATTTATTCCTATTCTTCCTCTCTCTTCTCCTCTCCTCACTCTCCTCTCTCTCTCTGAAATTTAAACACCAGAAAAATTCTCCGGCGCGGTGGTTGGCCGACGGCGCCACCGTGCCGGAGCAAGTTTTGTTCCTTTTTTTTAAAAAAAAAAACAGTTTTCAAGACCCTCTCCTCTTTCTCTTTTCGAATCCGCCCCCCAAACAAACAAAACGGGGCCGAGAAAACCTAGATCTAAAACAAAAAAAAAGAGGGGATTACCTTGTTTATGGTGTTTTTGGTTTAAAAGGTTGGATTGGGTTCAGTTTTGGCTTGGTTATGGTGAAGGGGACAGCGGCTTTGGGTGTTTTACGGTGGCCTTGGCTGTTTTGGGCGGTTGGGAGAGATGGGATGGCCGCGGTTTGTTTTGTGGTGGCTTTGTGGGTCTACGGCCGTGTTATGGTGGTTTGGGGGAGAGGGCCGTGAGTTTGGTGGTGGAGGAGAGGTGTTGGCCGTACGTGAGGGGGTTGAAGGAAGATGGAGGCGGCTGTTTGGCAGTGGGTGCGTGTTTGGATGTGTTTGTGTTGGGTGGTTTGGCCGTGGATGGGCGTTTTATGGTGGTTGTGTGTTGGTTGTTCACGAGTGGTGTGAGGCTGTGGTGTAGTGTGTGGAGAGGATGTTGGTGGCGCTGGTAGGGGAAGATGGGGGGTAGGCCGTAGGTCAGGTGGTGGTGTTGGTGGGTCGTGGCCGTGCGTGTTGTAGTGTTTGGGTTGTGTTGTTATTTGTTATTTTGCTTCTATATGAGTAATGGTTACTGATGAGGTTTTTTGTTCTGATTCAATTCTGATGGATTTGAAAATTGGCTCCGTGTGAAATCTAAATTGGCTTTTTCTTTTTATTGAATTCTGAAATGCCTCCTTTTAATCAAACAATGCAGTTAATGATAATCAAAACAAATGATGGACAATAAAGCAGCTTAGTCAAACAAAATTCAAATAAACCAAACATTAAAATGGCCATTAGAACTCATTAAAACAAAATCAGTCAACTCCAAATAAATAAATAAAAAATCCGAAAATAATAAAAAAAATGTAAAAGAAATAAAAAAAGGTAAATAATAAAGATAATAACAAAAAGGAATAATAAGTAAAAATAACAAATAATAATAAAAAATAAAAACATTGTCGCGTTCGGAACAAAAAATGAGGTATTTTAAAATACCTCCCTGTCGAAATTTCGTCAGAAACGACGACAAAATTCCGAACTAATAGATGAGTAAAAAAAGAAATTTTAGGTCAAAAATTGGGGTATGACACACATCCATTTGGTGGACAATTAAGTTATAAAGTGCAGCTAAGGAAATTAATACCCTTATGGATGTGATTCGAGTAACTGGTGAGTAGGTATCGAAAAAATCTATATTTTCTCTTTGTTTGAAACCTTTGGCTACAAGGCGAGCCTTGTATTTATCAATAGATCCATCAGGTTTCAGTTTCCTTTTCAAAACCCATTTACAACCTATTGGTTTGCAGCCTGGAGGCAGTTCAACCAAGTGCCAGGTACCGTTAGACTGTAGAGAATCCATTTCATCATTTATGGCTTCTTGCCATAAGTCAGCATCCAAGGAAGACAATGCTTCCTTTAGAGTTGATGGATCCTCTTCTAATGTATAGGCCACATATTCGGGTCTGTCATACCCCAATTTTTGACCTAAAATTTATTTTTTACTCGTCTTTTTAGTTCGGAATTTTTCGTCGTCTCAGACGAAATTTCGACAGAGAGGTATTTTAAAATACCTCATTTTTTTGGTTTCATTCGGGTCCGTCTTTTTGTTTTTGTTTTTATTTTTATTCTTTTAAATATTTTTATTGTTATTTTTATTTAGCATTTTTATTTCTTTTTTTTAGTTACTTTTTTTAAATTTTTAGTCTGACTTTGCTAAGACTTAATTGGTTTTAATTTGTCATTACATTCATGGAAGGAGACTTTGCTCAATTTAAATTGTCATTTATTGACTATTATGGTCAATAATGACAAATTAGTATTTGGGGCATTGAATTTACTAACTGATAAAAGGATAGGCGGAGGTCAGGAACGAAGGACGGTCAGAAAAACACACATCAGGAACAGAAAAACCTCATCAGTAACCGAAAAAATCAACAATTCAACCATCTCAAAAATCCAAAAATCCAAACCGCTCCACCTCAAAACCGAAACACACTCACCCACACACAGCCGCGCACCTCACCCCTAACTCACTCACAGCCGCACATCTCGCCACTCACCAACACACACGCAAACCCAGCAACAACCCAAACACACGGCCAGCCACAATCCAAACTCACGGTTTCCACCACCACCCACAAAACATACCACCACGCGTACGGCCTCCTTCAAACCACCCACCAACCACCACTGAACCACCACAAAAAACCATAAACTAACACAAAACCACAAAATCACAGAACCCACACAAAACAAACACACACACTCGAACCACTTCCTCCCCACTCCCAACAATCCCACAGCCACGAACCACCCTTCACCCCTCCTACAACATACGGTCTTCCCCCTTAAACAACCACACACTGCGCGGCCAACCACCTCTCCCAACAACATAACAAGCCGCGGCCTCCCCATCCACGGTCATAACAACCACCCATAACCAACATTATACCCAGCAACATACAGCCAAACCCAGCCACTATCTCCCTCAACCCACTCACCAAACTCTCAAACCCGGCCACCACACGAACAACCACATACCACCAGCCACACCCAAACGGTCTGAATCCAACCACACCAAAGAGAAGAGGTAGATTTTCGAAACTTCTAACTTAGATCTACTGCTTTTGAAATTTTTTTGAAAAGAATTAATACCGAATTCGTGAAAGGGAGAGAGAGGGAAGTAAAAAAAACCAAAACTTTTTTTAAAGGGAGGTTTTCTTGCTCCGGCGCGGCGGCGCCGCCGTTTCGGCCGGCAGCCACCGCGCCGGAAGTTTGTACCGCGGCTAGAGAGAGGTCAGAGAAGCTAGAGAGGAAGAAGAAGAGAAGAGAGAGAAAGAGGCTTTCAAAATGAATAAAAAATCGGCCACTTTCTTTTTATAAACACCGAACCGGTTCGGTTCGCTTAAACCGGACCGGTCCGGTTTTCTTTATTTCTTCAGCCCAATGAGCTTCCCACGCGGCCCATTTGCATCTCCTTCTGTGTTCTTTCTATTTTACTGCCTGCACCCCCCTTTCTTGCTTCAGCACCCCCCTTTTCCTTTTTTTTATTTTCTTTATCATTTCTTGCATTTTACTTTTTATTTATTTTCATGCATTTTATTTCATGATATTTATCTCATAGTATTTCATGCATTTTTTTTATTATTATTTTTCTTTTATTTCATGCATTTTTATTTCTTTGTTTATATTTAGCATATTTATTTTATTGCATTTGCAATTTTATCTTTATTTATTATTCCTTTTTTATTCTATTAGAATGTATTTAGGACCAATGTAAATATAAATGAGAATTTGCACTGACACTCACTTTATTTATTCCGCTTTATGTCTTTTATTTCTTTTTTATTTATCTTGCTTTACAAAAAAATACAAAAAATATTAGGTTAGTTTATTTTCAAAAGGATTTCGTGGTGATCCAACGTCACCACAGAAATTCCTCGTATTTAGCTTTTTGTTACGTTTTAGTCTTAGTTAATTACTATTAAAAACAAAAAAAACAAAAACATGCAGATAATCAAAATCACAAAAAATCCTTTCTTAATCAAACCTTGATTTTCAATCAAGTGTCCTTTTTTCTCTTTTATTTTCTTTAAATAACCATTAATCTACTTTAATAACACTTGAATCATTTTCAAATTTAAAAAAACACAAACCAATCTCATTTTGCCACTTGGCCTTTATTTTATCTTTAAAACTTTTTTTAAAAAACCAATAAAAAAATACAAAACAAATCAACCGTCATTTTTACCCCGAACTACGAGATTTTGATCCCTCACGGGTACGTAGGCAAAGGACATTGTCCTTCCAAATCATAAAAAATAAAAAAAAAACAATCTTCTTCCTCCTTACTCTAATTCTTTCTTTTTTTATAAGCAAGTTATAGCCAAAATAAATAAATAAAATCAAGAGGTTCTCGTAGAGTACTACGAACGTTTAGGGTGCTAACACCTTCCCTAAACGCAACTAACCCCCGAACCCTAAATCTTTAAAAATGTGGTAATTTCGAACTTTTTTCCACTTTTCTTTTGAAAAATTAAAAGTTCAGTCGTGAAATAAAATTAGTGAGTCAACACTAATCGATAGCTTGATCTCCGAAAATCACCGCGACAGGGTCCATACTCTTTAGCAGTTCTTGCTCTCTTACTTCTTCGAAGTTCTAGAACATCTTGTTGGATGTTTTCATCACTATTTCTGATTACTGGAGTGTGATCAGATGTAGTGTTCATACTTGTGCCCCCACTATCTCTTGATTTGAAAGGGAATTTCGTTTCATAGAAATCAGCGTCATTCGATTCTATGATCACCTTAGCTTTTAGGTCATAAAACCTATATGCTTTACTATTTAAGGCATAACCAATGAATGCAGATTCATAGGCTCTACTGGCGAGTTTAACTCTCTTGGGGTTAGGTATCCTAACATAGGCTAAACAACCCCAAGTTCGAAAATAAGACAAGTTGGGTTGTCTTTTCTTCAAAATTTCATAGGGAGAAACTTTGTTCTTAGTTTTGGGTACTCTGTTTAGCACATGCAAACAGTCAATAAAATTTATCCCCACCAATGAGGAGCTGCATCGGAATTAAGCATGATCGCAACTACTAATTCGGTAAAAGTTCTATTTTTTCTTTCAGCTTTACCGTTCATTTCAGGAGAGTAAGGTGCAGTTGTTTCATGAATAATTCCGAGCTCTTTAGAATACTCATTGAATGTGTGTGATAAATATTCAGTGCCTCTATCACTACGAAAACGCTTGATTCTTTTATTGAATTGAGTTTCAATTTCTTTAACAAGTATTTTAAACATATCAAGCGCATCACTTTTATTTTTCATTAGATACACATAAGTGTAGTCGGAGCAGTCATCAATGAAGGTAATAAAATATCTTTGTCCGTTTCTAGTCAAGTTACCATCAAGTTCGCATATATCAGAATGAATTAAATCAAATGGTTCAGTTTCTCTTGTTACTGATTTATGCGAGTCTTTTGTTATTTTTGCTTGACTACAAAACTGACATTTTTCAAAATCATTAGAAGATATTTTTGGAATTAATCCTAAACCGCTCATATTAGATATAATTCGTTTGTTTACGTGACAGAGTCGTGCATGCCAAATATTAAAATCACACAACATATAAGCAGAATAAGAAGTTTTATTCATATCAATATTCAATTTAAACATGCCATCAGTGGCGTACCCTTTCCCAATAAAAACCCCATTTTTAGTAATAGAGTACATATCAGCAGCTATAATTTGTTCAAACCCAGCCTTATTTAAAAGAAACCCAGAAACAAGATTCTTCCTAATCTTTGGAGTGTGCATTACATCCTTCAATATCAGAGTCTTCCCGAAGGTAAACTTCAGCTCCACGTCTCAGATTCCAGCAACTTAAGTGGTGTGAGAATCTCCCAACAGCACCTTCTGATCTTCAGCAGTAGTGTATGTTTTAAACATAGCACAGTCAAAGCAGACATGGCGAGAGGCGCCAGTGTTCATCCACCATCCATCAGATCCACCAACCATATTGATTTCAGTTATCATAGCGGTGTACGGCTACTCCTTAGTTGTTAAGTGAGCCTGAGCCGGTCTGTTAGATTTGTTCCTGCACTTGCGTGCCATATGACCGGGTTGTCCGCAATTGTAGCAATTGAACGGTTGAGCCGTGTCACTCTTTGGTGGTTGCTGATTTTGGGCCTTTGGGGGGTTCCCATTCTTATTCCGATTGGAATTCTTATTTGCAGGGCGGTTTTGATTCTTAAATTGTTTGCCATTAGGCTTCAGAACATCACCTACAAATTTCTTTTTAGTGTTGTTGTTTGAGACAGCAAACACCTCTTCTTTTAGGTCTTGTTTCCTCGCTTCTTCTTCAATCCGAAGGCGAGTAATCAGACTTTCAAGAGAAAACTCCTTAGTTTTATGCCTAAGGGTATTCTTGAAGTCCTTCCAGGCAGGAGGCAGTTTATCAATAACAACAACAATTTGAAATTGTTCGGGTAGCTTCATACCTTCAGCATAAATTTCGTGAGCTATCTTCTGAATTTCATGAGATTGAGCCTCCACGGATTTGTCATCAGTCATCTTGTAGTTCAGGTATCGGCTGACATCATACTTCTTTGATCCAGTCTCTTCAGTATCATATTTTTCTGAAGCGCATCCCAAACGTGTTTAGCAATATCGTAGAGCCTGTACAGATCGTACAGATCATCTCCGAGTCCATTAATCATTATCTTTCCAGAGAGCGATGTCTATGTTGGCCTGTTTCACCATCTCAGCATGTTTATCCTTCTCAGTAGGATCAGTCGTATTTGCGGGAGCAGACGTGCCTGTATCCATAGGACTCTTACCATTATTATTCGATCCGCTTGGAATCGAAATCTCCGGTATCACAGGTATGTCCTCCTTCAAGACATTGGCAACCTTTTTCGTGGTTAGAAAAAATAACATCTTTTGTTGCCAGCGTTTGAAGTGACTGCCATGAAACCGAAACGGCTTATTAAAGTCAACAGTTGTTCCAGACGCGGTAATTTCTTCAGTAGTCATGGTGTTTTAGAAACGTCTTAAAATTGTTGTTTTCGAGTTTAGAAAGAGTACCTTTAAAAAATCAGAATTTACCACCGAAGATATTACCGGGTTGAGTCACGACCAGGTCGCTCTCTTTAAGACGTTTCGCGGCACTACCCGAGTTTGTGCAAGGTAGACTAACAACCGCGCCGCCTCCAGGATAAAAACAGCCTAGTTCACCTGTTCGATTACGTACTGCACCGTAAGTAATCGTTCGAGAATTTACACCCTCAATATGGTAAGGACTCGTCAACACAAGTCGAAGGAGGGAGAAGAGAAGAAAAGCACAAGAAGCATCAACTGTGATTTTCGGGGTGAGGAATAAGTGAGGCCGAGCTCTCCTTTTATAGGGAGAGTTCGTAACAAATCCGACGTGATTTTTTGGATTAAGTTAAGCGGATTAACTTAATCTTTAAGCACGCGGATTGGATCAATGAATGGATATATCCGAAAGGACTTCCGGATATTCTGTTGGATCGGATCGGAATGAATCTTATCATTATCCGTAGAGCGCTTTCTGATAATTATTAAATTAATCAAAAATTAATTTAACAATTTCAGGTGACAAAAAAATATATTCTTTTTTTGACCCGGACCCAAGCCCAGCCCAACCCGGACGGACGGACGGCGGCGTCGCGCATGTAAGCGCTCACCCGTTCGCAAAAGTGGGTACACAAGGGCACACCCTTGGAGGTCACCCCCCACTTATATAAACACTACTAGTGGGTATGTCCTATCCAATGTGGGACATTTTTCAATTCATACCAACACTAGTTCTTTCCCAAGGGACATGTGTTTATTCTTTCCAACTTCCACTCATATTCACTAGTGTTCCAACAGGAAATATAACATTGAAAGTATCCAATTATTTACTTGTCGAAATATGAGTGGACATAAGTATAAAACTTACATTGACGATGCATATTAAATTTTTTATTGAACTTGTATGTACATGTTTTTAGATTGACAATAAGTTCATTGGTATCACAGAATGTTATTGTAATTTTGGCACAAAGTACACTTTAAATTCAAACTTTTTTATATAAAAACAAATAGTGGTCTATTAAATATTTTATAAGAATTTGGTTGGCAGAGAAGAACTTAATCATATATATTTTACATGTACTTCGATAAAGATTATTCGTTGTTAAACAACTATAAAAACTTCTTATCAACAATACGTTAGCCCAAAAAGTAAACATTTATGAGGAAAAAACTCACGTGAGATGTCAATTTCTTTGATGAGTCTGACTAATGTGGTAAAATAAGTGTTTGTAGTTGCACATACATGATTTATCATTAAAACAAAATCTATATAATTCGCAAAAGAATTCAATACAGTGACGTTGAAGTCTTGAATGGAGGCATCCAAATAAGGATGTACTTCACATATGTTGAAGTCTTCAATTGAGGCACTCCAATGAGGATGCACTTCACATATATGAACAAGAAATTTAACAGCCCGTTAAGAAGAAGAATACAAAGTTGTTTTCTCCACATGTAAAAGCTTGTTTTTCGTGTATATTTTTTTTAATGGCCAATTTTAGTAGCTACTTGTTAGACTAATATTTACTCATTTGTCAAGATTTGAACTCAATATCTTTAAATTTTTAACTCTTAGTTCAAACAAGTTGAGCTAACGTAGGAGGGCAAAAAAAAAAGGTTTTTCCTATATATAAAGTTCATTGATTAGGCGAGACTTGCCAAAGTATGGTCATACCCAAAAAAATCAATATGAGATATTATTAATGTTGGTCGGTCTAAGGAGCACTCAAAAGCATCGAACAGACTAAATGACCTAACATATGACGTCTAAAAGGCATTGACACAATATGATCTCCACCTCAAAATTTGTGTTTGTTTTATGAATTGTAAATTTATTTATAGAAACGTGGCTTTGAAAATCTTTCAATCTAATGTTTATTTCATGTTCCGGGAAATAATATTTTTAGGATTGAGAATTTAATTCTTGAAACAAACGCCCAGAATTGTGGGAATATATATGGCATATCTTATATAAACAACGTCAACACACCGGGACAGATCCAGAAATTTAGTTTAGGGGGTGAACTAAAAGTGTAATTTAGTAAAGAAAAAGTAAACTTTTAAATGCACAACATATACAAGATATTTTAAAAATTATAAGATTTATTCAAAATTAATAGATATCCAAAATTCTAAGAAATTGTATGGATATAAGAAGGTTGAGTGCCTTGAGGTTTGTTAGATAATGAGAGACTAAAACAATATTTGAATAGCACAAAAAAATATATGAAACAATTAAATGCAAACATAGGTGGATGCAATCGCGACCAGTGAATTGTTGGTAGTGGCTGAGAGTGCACAAACAAACCGGTTGGCAGTGATTTGATATTTCTAAGCAAAACTACAATGAGGAATCATAAATTTGAATTATAGTTAAGGATTAAGATTCTTCTATAAATTGTAGAGAAAAAAACTACACTTTTTCGGTGTTAAAGATTTTAGCCAAGGATTAGTGAATTTGAACATAGAAACTTAAGTGTTTAAGGCCCAATTATTGAGTCAAATAAAAGGTCGGTATAGAATATCGTATAAAGTTCACAAAAAATAAATAATGACCGAAAAAGATAAGGCACCTTCTTTTCCCATCCTAGAAGCTTTCTCGTGCGCCCTATGCAGTTTGGATTATAGAATCCGAATGGAAAACACTTGGGTGACTTTGAGATTTGGTGACTTTAATGTATTTTAAATGAGAGAGAGTAATATGTGAATGATTAAAATAAATTATTTTGATGAGAGAAAATTATTGGTTATGATAGAGATAGAGACAAAGTCACCAAAATCACCAAACACAAAGTCACCCAAGTGTAATCCAATCCGAATAGGGTGCGCGAGAAACTTATAGGATGGAAAAAAGTAATAGCCAAAAGATAATAGCATACTTGTATAGTTTTTTTTTCAAAAAAAAGTTTGAAGAAATTATGGTCTTTGTTGGTCCCTCTTCTAGCTCTGTCTATGACAGCACGGCATATTCACATACAATGTGAGACTAACCATCCACATTTAAACATATCAAATAATTCATAAAAATATGATACATTAATATTTTTCTTATACATAGATCTACTTAAGAATCAACAGGTCAACGAATAAATATGTGATTGGAGTATACAAAGGCGACATTGGCGAGACACTTTCTATATATTTTGTCTTATCTAAATGTTTAGACAAAATGGACAATATTACGGATCATCATCACAGATGTAGCCTTGATTTTTTGCATTGATGGAATCGTGAATTGTTGGTTGTTAAAACTAAATTGGATAATTCAAATTTCAACAAAATATTTCGACTTAAATCACATAGTTAAAGTGTGAGTCATTTGATTTTGATCAACAACTCACGATCTACGACTACACAAATGCAATAAATTGATTTAAAAATTAAATGCAATTTTCGACTATTATAAATTTCTTATTTTCTCGGCTTATTATATTAAGCATTTCATTATTCAACATCACTATACTTGAAGTTTGCTGACTCGACAAAGAAATACTTAACTAATTATTGTAACTAACCATTTTACATCTAATAATAACTTGTGGCTATTGCATGAATTAATCCTTCAAGATTTGTAAGATATTCGATGTTCCATACTCTTGAAGGTATTAAAATGCTCGAGGATAAAGAATTAAAGACATTTAGAATGTAATGACTGTCATTGACTCTATTACTAGTATATTTCAACATTTATGTTCAAAAATGACAACAAATATGATCCTTGTCGCATCACCACTATCCTTTTATATATGGAAAGAACTCATAATTGTATTCAAGCAATTTCTTATGTTTATTTTGGATCATAGATTCATACCTAGAGGAAATCAAAATATTATGTAGATTATGGCGACCAGCACAAGCTAGGCCTAATGATAAGCAATTGATTTAATAGGTGTTTGGATAGGCGGGCGGTGGCAGGTTCTAAAATCACGTCGAAAATTTACGTTGAAGTTAAAGCTAAAAATAGTAACTTTTTACTTTCACGGTGAGAATACATGCAATCGTGCGGTGGCGATGAGAAAACATGTATCTAAACATACGCTTAAGTTTTGGTGAATAACTAAAAAAGCAATCGATTTAGACCTCATGAAACACTATTTAACTAGTAAAAAAATGAAATACCTGTTTGGACAGAAAAAAGAATGAAGTATTTATTTCGTATTATAGTGACTAATTCTTTTCAAAAAGAAAAGACTTGTTATATAGGCAAAAAGGTCCAACTTAAAGTTCACTTATTTAAAGTAAGAAAATCTCTTTTAAAGTATATTTTTGACTTCGCACTCTTGGATCGACCTCAAAATATTTGTTTTTCTTATTTCATAATTAAATCCTTCATTTCTATGTGCAGTAATGATGGTGTGGCTTTCCTGCACCTAATTTAGTAGTTTGTCTTGGAACCTAGCTAGGCCCTGTTATTTATTATTGAAAAATAGTACGTCCATTTTGTGAATTAAACAATGTAACACCTAAAAAATTCTTGTGATTGAAAAGTAACTGGAGAATAAAATGAGTTTTAATATGAAAGTAAAAAAAACAAATAGAAAAGACACAGTATGAGTTGAAAGTGGAGATGAAGAAGGGACGCCACGCTTAGCTTGCTTACCATTAAATTAAATATTTGGAAATTAAAGATTAAATTTTTTCATTCAGACTAATAATGTTATTATTAATCAATATTAAAATATAGTATAAGAAAAAAATACTTAGTATAAGATTGCTTTTGATATCCTTTGAGTTTTTCAACAAAGATAAGCAAGCCAGAGGAAATTACACCAGTAAGTTCCGTGAAGGGATCATGAATGTGCAAATCAACGTTAATGATTTTTTTTTCTTGATGTGTTTGCTTTGTTTCTTATCAGTTTGTCCTCTTGCATTTTTCTTAAACGAATACTTAATTAAGAGTAAAAGAGTGTTATTATTTATAATATATAATATAATCATGTTAGGTTATTGTTTTTTAAGCTAAATCATTTTTTTTGTCTTGAGTGTAAAAAAGTATGAAATTAGATTCCAGCTTTGGTTTCTGCAGATCGTTGTCTTTGGAGCTATTAATTGAGTTGTATTTATAGAACTACACCAAATCGTATTTACATTGAGCTAAATCATTCTTTTTTAGTGTTCAATATCTATATTCAGAATGATGATTTCTTTCAAAAAAAATATTGAAAAAGACGGACCTGTCAAAGAGATATGGATAATATTATAGTACACATGGCACTCTCCTTCCTAAGTGAGATGAGAGCAGATAATTCGGAGTTCGGCTGAGAATTCAAACATGATTCGAACTCAAACATTTACACTTACGTTTTGTCAAAGCCGATTAATCACTTGAATTCGGCTATTTGATTATAATGCTCAAGAAACGGCTTAGAATTGGTTTGACATGCTCCAAACCTCTTGAAATGACCCAAACACTTACATTCGCATTATCTTATGATTACTCAAGAGTAAGCTTTGCTCTAAAGTTGGGAGGAAAAGAGAATATGAGATTTTAAGAGAAAGGGAAGAGGAAAGGGGAGTGTTAGGAGTTATAGTTATTCACTTTGTATGGAGGGTTTATTTTTTTCAATAAAACTAAGACTTCTCTATACGAAGGAACTCAAAAAACGTACTTTATATTGGGGAGTTTTTTTTTTACAATAATTCAAAAAAATATATTTTCTTTCCTTTTACCCCTCCACAAAGACCCTTTCCTCCATTTTCCTCTAAACTCCTAAATAAAGGCCAAAGCAAGTCAACTCAGGGAGAGGATCCTCTCCTGTGGATTTTTTATTGGAGAGTGTCTAATGTACTTCCTCACCTTTAAATTCTCCCAAATATGTGGTATTAAACATAGATGGATGAGATTCCACTTGACATACATTACACATGAGAGAATCCATGTCCGTCAACCCATAAAAAAAGAAGTTTAAAATTTCAAATTATGAGAAAGTTTTGTTAACTTGAATTAGTTTCATTTAACTATTTTTATAAGAGGGGTGTTAGTAATACAATCTTTAATAGTTAAAGTTACCTCCATCTCTAAATATATTATTCGTAATAGAAATTAAAAAAGATGATAGTAGTATTAAATTTATAAATAATTTGTGTTGCTTTTTCACGTTTATATGATTAGTTTCTTTTTTTGAGGAAAAGTTTATATGATTAGTTATTTCCATCATAATATTTATTGATATATACGAACAAACAAAATTGTACAATAAATACGGATATTTTGGAGGAAAAAAAATTATGTAGTAAAAATTTGAAACAAACGTTATAAAAAGGTACATAAATTTTTTATGAGGGTCCTATATTTTAAGATAGTGGTAGTACATATTTTCAACACATTATCTCCTGGTAATTGAGATTAAAATCAGTCCCTCTAAATTGGGAAGGTCCAAAACTTTTGACAAAATCTATGTACAGTAAATTTTAATCCATTAAATTAAATATAGTACATTGAGTAATGGTGTCAAATAATGTGTTGCTATCATTTTTGTTTTCACAATTTAAAAATACTAATTTAAGACCTATTAACAACAAAATACAGTACAAAAAGTTGCATATGCCCATCCAGACATAAACTTTTCAAGAATTGTGAAATTAGTCAAATATTGGTTGCCGGCTAGAATTTTGTAATAACCTATCACATTCTTCAACAGATAAATTCAATCATAAACAGTATATATGAATCTCCTATATAATACAAAAAGAACAAGTTAACCACCCAACATAAACAAGAGACAACCTCGTCTGCTAGTTGCCTATGTAAACCATTAAAAAACTTCAATAAAACATCACATCTTCCAAACCAACAGCACACAAACAATTAGAAAATTCCCTCATTTGTCACTACTAGGTAATATCAATCCTCTATGCTTTATTTTATAAGTACATGCTAGAAACTATTGAACTCAAAAGTCTTTGGTTCTATGATCTAATACCCCTATCCTCCTCTTGTTTTTGGTCAATGATCCAACACTATTGACCTCTTCAAACCCTTCAAACTTTCTTCTTCAATATCTCATAGCTTTTCTGTTTTTTCATTACAATGACCATGGAACCAAATCCAACATCAGATCACATTCTTGACTGGCTTGAAGGTTCTGTCTCTTTCTTTCCATCATTCTTGGATGATCCATATAACAATGGTTACATCCAAGAGTATCAGTTATGGAATCAGAACCAAGATATAAGCAACCAGTACCGAATTGATACCAATACTAATTCTTCTAATGCCACAAACAGCACAACCAACATTGTTGCTGCTAGTACTACCACAAGTACAACATCCCTTGAGCCTAATAGTTCTAACAACATACCCTTTTCAGATTTGCCGAAGAAACGACATGCCGAAGATGAATCAAGTCTCAAAAAACAACCACAAAACCAAAAGAACAAGAGACTTAAGAGTCGTCCGATGAATGGAAGTGATAATGGAGATGCCGCTCTTGAAGGGACGGTGGTTAGAAAATCTGGTGGGAACAAGAAAGGTGCAGCTAAGGCCAATGGAAATAACAGTAACAATGGAAACAATAAGGATGGTAGGTGGGCTGAGCAGTTGCTCAACCCTTGTGCTGTAGCCATAACCGGTGGAAATCTGAATCGTGTGCAACATCTCTTATATGTTCTCCATGAGCTAGCCTCAACTACCGGTGATGCCAACCACCGGCTTGCAGCGCATGGTCTTCGAGCATTGACACACCATTTATCTTCATCTTCGTCATCTACCCCATCAGGGACTATAACTTTTGCATCTACAGAACCGGGATTCTTCCAAAAGTCATTACTGAAGTTCTATGAGGTTAGCCCTTGGTTTTCCTTTCCTAATAACATAGCAAATGCTTCCATTCTTCAAGTTCTAGCTGAAGAGCCGAACAATTTGTGCACCCTTCACATCCTTGACATTGGAGTCTCTCATAGTGTGCAATGGCCAACTTTTCTAGAGGCCTTGAGTCGTCGACCTGGTGGACCTCCTCCTCTTGTTCGCCTTACTGTCGTTAATGCTTCTTCATCCACTGAAAATGTCCAAAACATGGAGACCCCATTTTCAATAGGTCCATGTGGTGATAACTCCTCTTCTAGACTCCTTGGTTATGCTCAATCCATAAATGTCAATCTGCAGATAAAAAAGCTTGATAATCATCCATTGCAGACATTGAATGCTAAAAGTGTTGACACATCCCCTGATGAAACCCTTATTGTATGTGCTCAGTTCAGGTTGCATCACTTGAATCATAACAGTCCTGATGAAAGAAGTGAGTTTCTGAAGGTGTTGAGAGGCATGGAGCCTAAAGGGGTGATATTAAGTGAGAACAACATGGAGTGTTGCTGCAGTAGTTGTGGCGATTTCGCCACCGGATTCTCACGAAGAGTGGAGTACTTATGGAGGTTTTTAGATTCAACCAGTTCGGCATTCAAAAACCGTGACAGTGATGAAAGGAGAATGATGGAAGGTGAGGCTGCAAAAGCATTGACAAACCAGCGTGAAATGAACGAAAGGAGAGAAAAATGGTGTGAAAGAATGAAAGAAGCAGGGTTTGCAGGGGAAGTATTTGGAGAGGATGCAATTGATGGAGGCCGAGCTTTGTTAAGGAAGTATGATAATAATTGGGAGATGAAAGTAGAAGAAGAAAACGGTACAAGTGTGGGACTATGGTGGAAGGGGCAACCTGTTTCTTTCTGTTCTTTGTGGAAACTGGATAAACAACCGAGTAGTTCAAGCTCAACATTGACAGCAAGGCTTTAAGCAAGGTAGCTTGGTTTTGGAGTTCTGTATAGAAGTAGCAGTTGCCACCATGATGAAGTTATTTCACCACAATGCAGTTCTTCCTTATGCTAAACTTACAACTATAAACATGTTTGTATGATATTGAGTTGCGAATTATTTAATTTGATGTATGTTTTGTAATGATTGATAGCTATTCGGAAGGTAGTATTGATTCAAAATTGATAGCTATTCAGAAGGTAGTATTGATTCAAAATTGATAGCTATTCAGAATGTAGTATTGATTCATAGTTAGGCACTTGTTGTTTTTCTGCTACAAATCTGCAAATTAGATCATATAAGCTAACAAATATGGGATTAAAAATCAAAAGCTTCGGCCACTACTCTATTTTGTTAACACATCTATCAAATAAGTATGCTTTGAAAGTTCCATTACAGGTCAAACATTACAATAAAACTCATGTTCCCTTAACTAGTATGTAGGACCGTCTAACAAAAATATAAAGCTGTATGGCAAGTGGCATTTACAAGCACACTTGTATAAACGTATATATCTTTAAACTGGGAGTAGTAATACAGGTAACAAGGAACATTTCAGGGTTCACTCTATAGCTGTCTAGTGAAATTAAATGTGTACACTGCAACCGGGAAAATTGGAAATCTTTCAATGTTACGCAATAAGGATGGATCATGGATGTATCTGTTACAAAGGTAAATGCAATATGAATCTTAGTCAACGCCTAAATTGCTCAATTTAGTTACAGAATAAGAATGTTTAATGAACCTCACACCACAATAAGAATTGCTCAATTTGTCAGTTTTGGATTACTAGTTCTCGTTCTTCACCTCTTCAACCATGCACATTCTTAATAGTTAAGCTTAGGCTTCTAATTCGCATTCTTATCGCAAAATTCATATTTGAAACTAAGTAATAAGCACCAACTCTAAGAATGAGCTTCTCACTCTAAGGAAAATTAAAGAACTTAAGGTATTAATGGGAACCAACTACTGGAATTAGATTCACATTCGTAACAAATCATGAGTTTACTAAAATTCATGAATTAATGTAACAGATCATGAGTATACCTCATTGAAATGTAACAGATCATGAGTATACCTCGTTGATTTTGCTAAAAACAGTAGAAATATTCAACTTTTTCTCCCTAAAGTATACTACCAATTTTAGAGGAGCTTAAACTCCTCCGGAAAAAACCAGTACATTGAGAAGCCGGCTATGACTTACACTCGACTGCCCTATTCAAGCCATATTCAATTATCTAAACTAGCTAAATTCATGTGTTCTCATAAAATACTAGGGCTGACAGATCTATCCAAATTAAATGCATCATTTGCTATTAACAAACATGGAAGCCTCCTGCCACAGTAAAGGAAAACCAGCCTCTGTCTACTCAAGATTCAAAAATTCGCACCGAATCCCGAACCTCCTGACGACAAACTGGACACTTGGGTGCCACTTCACTTTCAACTGAAATGGCACACCCTTGGCAACATACAAGATGCCCACATGGAATAAAAACAGAGCGCCTTCTCCTCATCAGACATATAACGCATAATTGTCCATCTGGAACATCTTCAATCTCATCATCTGTTGGAGGAACAGGTTCAATGGGTTGTTGCCTTCGTTGCTGGAGCTGCCTTTGCTGCTTCCATTGTTTCCATTTATTCCAGTTCCTTAGAAAATGAAAATTTGTCTTCAAATCAATAATACTATCATTTTAAATCATTTGAGCAATTCTTCTGATTATTGACAAAATTAATGCCATCACTGTGTTAACCAAATTAAAAAAATCCTTTACTCTATTGATTCATCATGAAAAAGTTTATCCAACCACCAAAGTCACAGGAAATTCTAAAGTCAGCCATGATTAACGAAATTCAAAACCAAGATACCTCACAACCGCATAGCCGATGATTCCAACTGACATTGAACCAAGAAGAATACCACTCCAAAACAGTACTTTAGTTTTGAAGGAAAGATCTACAATCATCTGATCTTTACTCAAGTCAGACCTACAAAAAATATGAATCATTTTCTGATATTTTTTAGTTACATGCGCTCAAACATGCAACTGAGAGGGAAAAAAAACATCAATAATTTAGCACTAGTCTTCATTAATGCATCACCAAAAAATTGTTGAGTTGCCAAATTATACTTCACCAGAAGCAATTTATACTTCACAGATGGCTTCCCCTAAGTTGTTGGTACGAAAGATGTACAACTTCAATTAAAATCACAGATAGATGCCAACTCTCCTCTCATGCTCATCAATATAAATATAAAAATTAATTATATAATGATTAAAAAACAAAACAGAAGAGAACAAAATGGTTGTGATTCTACAAGCTATGATGCACAGATACTTCATTTTTCCTCCTATATCACACTTGATAATCTCCGATACACCGCCGATATGTGTCGATGAAGTATTGGAGCCATGTTTATAAATAAATCACAGAACTGAAATAATATATTTATTATATTTTGTTAGTTGTTTTAATTTTTTTTATATAGGTATTCTAATCATACGGTGTCCTATATTTTTCAAGGAGCAACATATTGCTGTATCGGATATGCATATTTATAAATAAATAAATAAATTATGGAACTGCTATAGTATATTATATTGTGACTTTTTTAATTTTGTATAATGTATTCTAACCGTACCAGTGTCCTGTATTTTTCAAGGAGCGATGTATTACCGTATCGGATACTCGTACTGCATCTATGGCATACGAGTAAACTGACATTTCACATGATGTATATCCTACTGAACCACAATCAGTACAGAAAAGTAACATCCCCAAGTTACCTTAAAATGAAACAGTCTTCACAATTATTTATTTTTTTGACAAAAGTCTTCACAATTATTAGTTATTACCGAACGACTGGCAAATACCAAATGGAACATGGTTCCCATGATCAATATTGTAACAGTTTATTGCAAGGAAAAGAAACTAACAGATAATATGGAAGATCATTGCAAGACTTGATTTCAGCATTTCCATTTCTTAAACTGCAAAGGCCTACAGCACTGACATCCTTTCCCAAGGGAAGAATTTTCTCTTCATCAAGCAGTCCAACCTGCAGAAAGAAAACATCATATGTTAACATTTCAGCAAATTTGATATACCAAAGATCAAGTGATCAACAATCTGACAAGAGACTGAGGCAAAATTCCAAAATCAAACTTATGGAATATTAACTTACCGGATATTCATGCCCAAAAAGTGCTTGCAAGAAAGTATAAGGAGGAGGATTTATGGGTTGCAATTTATGGTAAACTGTTGTAAGAGGTAAAGGATGTCTTGATCCATCCATGTTGACAACAACATATTCGGGATTTGACGGCCGTCCAACATCAATGAGAACAAAAGGGATCTAAAATGAAAATATTGTTAGAATATCTAGAAATATATTTAATAACGTCATTATTGTAGTATTGTATCATATATCTAATGACTTAGACAATCTTTTAGGAGTAGTTTCAATATTTCATGATTTGTTTCCTTATTTGATTATGGTAAAGACTCGAGAGTCTAGTATTAGTATAAACAGGATTAGAAAATTTTATTCTCTTAGCACATCATAGATCAGTATTGAATATTATTCTTCAGAAATTGATCTCTCTTTTCCTCATATCTATAACTTAACATGATAGCAAAACAGTACCATCTCTATGACTATGACATGTTCCCTTACTATTCAATTATTCAATTATATAGTTTTCTAGAATCTAGAACTCTATTGTAATGATGTTATCTCTATAATTCTCTTCTCATAAACAAACTCCTGACTTTGAAATTTTGGACCAAGATTATTCTCTACTCATTCTCTTCCACAACCATGGGTATCAGATCTACCCTCATAAGTACTTTTATAAGATATTTTTGTATATTCTAACGAAGATAAGAAAATAATTCTACGATATAAACTAAGATAAACTATTATAAGATGTTTTCATATATTCTAATAAGTTCCTCTATTTCCCTCGTAGCTACTCCATAGCTCTAACATAACATATCCCGATCAGCCAGGTCCTGAAGTTGTATTACTGCCAAAGTTTCAACACACTGTCATGCACCACTGACCAGTTTAACTCTTCTGTGAGTGAGAAAGCATGTGGGGTCCTCTTTCAACCCAAAGTCTCCTTCACTTACCTCACTGTGGCCAGTCTGATGAACTTTGATGTTTTCTTCTTGGTTCACACCCCTCCGAAGGGTTTTCATTGTGTTGTGATTGTCTCTTAACCTATCCACAGTGTTTTCAGGTCCAAACCAGCTTTTTCCTTACTTATTTTGGGTTTGGGAGGTGTTTATTTGTTTAGCTGCATCTTTAGGATCTTATTAAATTTTCATCTTTGCTCATCTCTACTTTATCATTATCTTCACATAATGACGGGTCAGCCAACAGTCCTCTGACAATCATACCAAATGTTGATTTTTCTTATCCCGTTTTTAGTGGGATAAGGCTTGGTTGTTGTTGACTCACACCATCCCTGTCTTCGCCAAAGATGCAGTCTGACCCTATCACTGCTCTAGTCCAAGACGCTCTTGCCCCATCTCCAATCCTGATGTTGTTGTTTTCTGTTACATTATATTTTTGGTTTATTTTATTTCAGTATATGTTTGATTATGACATTAATAAGAGCTCGGTCGGTTTTAGTTTGAGGGATGTGTTGGAATTGGAATATCTACAAAATGTTTCCTAACCACCCTTGTATCTCAAAGCCTTTTAGAGTATCTAACTATCTTAGATGATCTTTTACCATATTTCATTAGTTGATTGCAATTGGGAATTCAATGGTAGTATAAATAAGAGTTATTGATTTCTAATTTGTCCAATATGATAACGCAAGCTACATGTCCTACTTGTTTAAATAAACCAGTGTCAAATTTTATCCCGCAAAACTCAAATCTTTTGAAAAGATTATACCAGAAACTTTGGATACAATATGAGACACAAGTAGCAAGATTATGCATTACCTTTCTTAAGGATGTGGACTCCTGTTGTCTCCAAGATCTTAGAAATATGGCTCGAAGATCTGAAGTCCACCCAAATAAGCCCTTCCATTCATTGTATATACACTTCATGAAAAAATCAAGATATAAGTTAGTCTTCTAATTCACAATTAAATTGCATGAATTTTAAGTTGGAATCAAATTTACAATCTCTTAAACAGTGAAAAAATAATGCTGTCTCTCTAAGACATGAAAACTATATATTCTAGTGCCAAATGGGTTGCCAAATATCATCAAAACTAGATCTTTCAAATTTCTTAAATGTTAACTAGCTACCAATTTTCTTCCAAACCATCATAGAATAAGGGCACACACTTTAACAACACCTTATCGCCAGAACTTCAAAATAAACTTATCCATGACACAAAAAGGGGGAATCTACAGGTAGAAATCTGAAGATAGTACAGCTGCACAACAAACAACTCAACCAGCGAAGGTTCGTTGTATTATGCCCAGTGAGAAGGCAAATCAACCAATGAAAACGGGAGTGAGCTGTTTGAAGGTAAAAGTGCCTTAGTGGAGTAGCTGGAAATGAAACTGAACATTTGGAAAATAAAGGGCAAAGGGATATTTAGGTAAACAGTGTAACAAAACATTTGCTCAAAAATGCTTACAATATGAGAACTTTTGTCAGCTATTAGACAAAGCATTAATGATTGGAATAAATCTCATTGATTTAAAGGCGTGACACAAGGACTTGATTTAACAATTGAAACGGCTGGGACCAAAATCACCTAAATGCCAAACTATGGAGACTAGAAATGTAATTAAACCTAAAAATTGCAGATGCTTGCTTACTTCAAGAAAAAGTTGGTGTTTCCTCCAAACCTTTGATTTGCGAAAAGTGATAAACTAACCTTTGCCTTGAGATAAAAAAACTTGCAAAGTTTTGCATCAAATTTATTTTCAGATTAAAAACATACGAACATACATCACTTCCATTCAATCTCATTCGTAACCAAGTCAAATTCATTCAAAAAACACGTTTATCAAATACTTGCCTAAACACCCATTGAGCTATCTAGCCAAGAAAAGCTTGTAAACATAAAATATGCAATTTTTAAAAGTACTTCTAAACACAAACTTACCCAATAAGCACAACTAAACCCCTCCAATTTCCAAACAACCCCAACTGAAATCAATTTTCTAAACAGAGTTAAAATGGTTTCCGTTATACTTTCCACCACCTCTTTTTTTTTTATTGAATCAAATGTGAAATGATTTTCATCCCAAAATCACACTTTTTCATTTCGCACTCCAAAACCCAAGTACAAATTTAACATTGACAAAATCTGCTCCCACTTCCCAACACTTGAATAATCATTCGACGAACAAACAGACATTGTGGTCCCTGGAATGTGTAAGGCACTGTCACCATAGTTCATTGTAGTCCCTAAATGTATCGAAATTGCAAACACATCTCTAGTGTCTCTTTTGTTAGTATTTTTATAGACTAAATTAACCAACGAAAAACACATCACAGGATCAAATTGATTACCTAAAAACACATTCGTATTTTCGATACATTTAAAGACTATAGGGACAATGCCTCACGCATTTAGGAACCAAAATGATTGTTTACCTATTATTCATCAATCATTCCAGGATTTTGAACCAAACAAAAGTGGCAAATATCAAACCAAAATGGCTAAATAAAGAGACGTTGGAGGATGTGTTCATGAATTCTATACATTCGGGGTCCATTTGATCTGCTAAAAATTAAGGGACTGGACATGACAACTTTAGTCATACTCCGTTTATTCTAAAACTGTTCTGGTGACTGGACAAACTGGAGGCGGGGGCACCACAAAAACTGAAATTTTTGTCTCACACTAAACCACAACACAACTTTTTGTTGTTTAAAATACCAAAATAGTCTTTTATCCATCAAACATCCTGTAAGACAAAAAGTTGTTCGATATCATCAAAGTGTGTTTGTTGTGTTGTTCTTCCTTGTGTTGTGTTGGTATGTCTTGGGTTGTTTGACTTACTTTTAACCGATCAAACGTAGCCGGAGACTGTAACGATGGCGCGTCACATATTCAAGGACCAAAATGGCAATTTACTCATTTAATCACGTGTTAATATTCGTAAAACCCTATAATTATAACATAAAAAAACAGTTACCGTTTGAGTTCGTTGAAGAACGACACCTTTATCCCCCGACTCACTCGAAACCAAAACACCAGGCCACAATGTCTTCCAACTACCATCAACAGCGTTCTTAGCATCAATAGTACCACGAACAATTACGATTTTGCCATCATCGGAGTTTCCGTCGGAGTTTTCATCGGTTTCGGTGAGGAGCGAGCGGAGGTCGGAGACGGAGACGGAAGGAGCGGTGGTGATTTTGCGGAGAGCGGCGGATGTGAGGGTGAATTTGCGGATGGAGCGAACGGCGACGTAAGCGACGGCGAAACCTAAAACGGCGCCGTCGAAGGATAGGGCTAGTTGGGAGAGGAGAGAGACAAGTGCTTGCTCTTGTGAGGACATTGATTGTTCATTTGTGTGTGAGACAAGGAAATTGGAATTAGAAGAACAAGATGGAGCTAGACGTCGTCGTTTCGTGCATAGGTGTTAGTATTATGAATACTGTAAGATATTGCTAACATTATTCTTCTGACACAAATTAAAAAGATAAAAATAAAATAATTGACAAGTTTATTATGAAAAATTGAATTTTTAAAACATTGTATTTGTATATCATAATTTCTAAAAAAATATTCATATTTAGTTATGTTTGTTTTTACTTCGGGGAAGCTCCATCTACCGTGTGTTTAGTCATTGCTCCAGTTTGGAGCTTCTAATTTTTACGGTTAATATTCATCAATTAATTAAACATTGTTTTTAGTTTTTTAACTGTGTTTTAAAAATGCAAGTTAGTATTTTTTTAGTAATTTGTTATATTGAGATGATTTTGGGTGAGGGGACGTTGTCTAATTTAAGGATTCAAAGAACATATACAAATAAAATTATATTTAAATTCTTTAGGAGCAATAGCAGGATTGGGATCCGAAATATCAGAATTCACGTGTTGTCTTTTTAGACTATAGTGAAACTTTGGAGTTAGGTTACTCACATTTATCACTATTTTAGTGTGGTTGATTTTTTCTAAAGCAATTGGTGTGATTGATTAATAGCCTAAAGTCGACATGAAAAATTGTTAAATTTTATGTTGGCCAATAACTTTTTCACTATAGTATGTAAAAAAAAAAAAACTCATTTACTATAGTGGTTTTAAACTTTCATTGTCAATTAATATTAAAATAAAATTTAACATTAAATAAACAATTTTTAATAAACATTGGAGATAATAGCAACTAATTTGTCAAATTGAATGATGAAAATGGCTAAGTTTAAATAACTAACATTTATAATAAAACAAACACTTGATAGATTAGAAAAATTAAGCCTCTAATTTACTGTAGGAGAAAATTTTTAAAATTTTTAAAGTTGGAAACTATATTTTCAAATTTAAAAATTAGACAACCAGAATATTGATTTGATAAAAATAATCGACTAAAAGTGTATTTATTTCTTTTAACAAATTAAAGAGACAAAAAAATGGACAAAGGATTATCAATTAAACGGATAAATATGTGTCATTTACGCATATTTCTATGGATCCACCACATGTATTTATTCCATCGTCACTGCACCGTTCCTCTCCCACCATGTTCTGAGTTCAATACTCGGTTTTTTGTAGAATTGCTCCATAACACCTAACCTGAAAGGTGTTGAATTCCTCCAGATCAAGGAAATTGTTTTGTCGACGTCAAATTGTTCGAAGATATTTTCCAAAGTTGAATCAAACAACTATTTTTCCTTTAAAAGGGTTGAGGGAAAGAGTATGAATCTAACCGCCTGTAACATCCCGCTTAAGACTTAGATATTTATCAGTGTTGGGACGATGTACCAGAGATATCTTAAGTGAAGGGCAATTTGTTAAATGTCGCTCAAGGGCTTTACAAAAGGGCCAACACCCATTCTTCATTCATTTTTCCTTCTCACTTCTCTCTCTAGAATTTTTCCTCTCCCTTCTCTCTACACTCTCTCACGTTTTCTCATCCTTCTCCACCCCAATCTTCACTTAATCATCATTCCAATGGCCTAGTCCATAAGCAAGCACAATTTTGGGAACTTTGAGCTAAGGAAACAAGGAAGGAAAGAGGGATTTGAAGCTAGGGTTTGGATAAAAGCTTGGCAAAGAATCAATCAAGTTATTCAGATGAGTTCCTTTAGTTTAGAACCCACCTTGGGTAAGTTTTGGGTGAAAATCCTATGTTTAGAAGTTTTGACTATTTGTGCCCTAATTCCTTGATGCATGCTAAATCCTTCTTTATCCATGAATTAAGTCATCAATTTGTAGTTGAAAATCATTCCTAAAGCTGTTAGGAAGCTTGGGTAAGTTTGGGTATGTCAAAATGGAAGAAAAATCATTTTTCGGACCTTGTTGTACTGTCATGACTCGCCACAGCGAGCTGGAGCTCGCTGGGGCGAGCACAACGTGTTTTGCTACTGGACCAACTCGCCATGGCGAGATATAGCTCGTTGGGCGAGCTTTGACAGAACCCACTTGGGTTGTTGAGCTTCGAACAGCGAACTGGTGTGCGTTAGGCGAGGCGTTTTGCAACCGTTTTAAATGAAAACCCTAATTTCTAAGAAATACCATTTTGACATATCCGAAAGGCCTTCAACAGATAAAAGTACAAGGGAACAAGGATTAGGCAATGTATTAGAGGTACGAGAGCAAAGGTTAGATGAGCAGAGAAGTTATTACAAGTGAGATAATAAACCCTTAAGAACGACATATGACAACAATATGTCTAGAACCTATAATAGGTTAGCAAGAATAAGAATGTATCCAATAAGCGTACAAAAGTACAAGGAATGTATTTCAACATTCAAAGTTCAGAAAGTTTCAGATAAGACTAAGCTAAGTCGTGCCTCTTATTGTCCCACTAGTTGGTACTTTGAGGGTCGCGTTCAAGTTAAGAAATTAATTAAAAGTTAAGATGTGTCTCCGTTGTTCTCGCCAGTTAGAGCACGAGGGTTCCGGATATAGCTGGAACGGTGTAGTTACCATCCGTGAGGATAGCCACACAAAATTAATTAATGAAAAGTTAAGTTGTGTCTCCGATGTTCTCACCAGTTAGAGCACGAGGGTTCCGACAGCTGGAACGGTGTAGTTACCATCCGTGAGAATAGCCGCACAGAATTAATTAATTAAAAGTTAAGTTGTGTCTCTGATGTTCTCGCCAGTTAGAGCACGGGGGTTCCGGATACAGCTGGAACGGTGTAGTTACCATCCGCGAGGATAGTCGCACAAAAGCAAGAGGAGTCCGGTGTTAGCCTGATATGATATGAGTCTCACTGGTAGCAGTGAGTGTATCTGGGGTTACTCCACTCGGGTCCATTCCATAAAATGGACCAAGATAATTATTGTTTGTTACACGCTAACTCTCTAACTTAATAATGACAGAAAGATAATTATAAAGTGATCCTAAGTTATCAGATAGCAATCTAGATTTCCTCGATTACTCAGTGAAGTAAACAAGAACTTGTATAAACCCAAAATGGGTTGAGATTAGAATATAGCAATCGTAGGTTTCCCCGAGGATTGCCATACAGCCTAGGATAGGTGGAGCTCACTGAGACATTATGTCTCATCCCAATCCATTTGATTCAGTTTCAGGTAAGCAAGCGGTTCGTGATGAAATTTATCAGGAAGAAGCTGAATGGAGTGCAAATGCTCGTCATGTACCAGCTCAGGATTTTATCGGTATTTATGTATACATGTACACGATAGTGGTACTTTATCAGTTGTATGAAACGAGCAAAATTTGTATTCATTCAGTGGTATCTTATTAGTATTGAAAATTTTAATGTATCAAGTTTTAATACGCATGCAAAATATTCTAAATAAATTTAGTATGGGTGTTACAATTGGTATCAGAGCAGATCGATTCAGATCGTGCCTTGGGTCATTAAAAATTCAATAGACGTACTGGGACCATTGGGTTCCAGATATTGTTTTAAATGTCACAACTAGTGGAGTTTGATCAACTCAATCTAGTATATGACAGTTAGGACAAATGTCTGAGAGCTGAATGGGACCGTGGTGGAAATTTGCAAAGAAGTATTTAGTGCCAAATGGTGGCCATCAAACCGTAAAGTAACGGAGCCTGTTGATGGCAAAGTTTCAGAAATATTAGAGATATTTAAGAACAAAGCGAAGTACCTCAACATCATTGGACGAGTCGTTAGGCGATGTCTCGTTTGTGGAAGACATAAGAAGTAAGGAATTATGGAATACTCTAAGGAATGAGTTGGAACCTTAACGGGAACCGTAGTTGAGAAATGGAAGTGAGGTGTAGATTAAAGTAATAATTTCGGGTACAGAGTTAAAGAATTGTTGTATCAGACCCAGAAGCTCGGAATGAGGAATTATCGATCGATTATTGGAACCTCTAGACTCCCAGCAAAGATAGAGTATGTAAGAATCGAAGGACTCGCACATTTGAACAGGACGAGTTTTTAATATTCAAACAGTTAAGAGAATTAATTATGGATTAAGCGAATTATTTGGACAGATGAAGCTAACCCCTCAAATGTAGTCATTGAACGTGAAGCGCAAGCAAGTTAAACCCTGTCAGATCAGCCACATCTCCCGAACCTTAAGTGCCGGATTTGTGAATTAAGAAGAGAAGATGGTATGCAACCTAGGAACCAAGATGGATGAGTAAGTAGTAGTGATAAGACCTGTTGCGTATCAAAGCGCGATTCAGATGTGTTCTTATTGGCAAGAAGATTGGAAAAGAAGATAAGCTTAACTGGAATTTTACACAATGAGAAAGTGGATCAGACTACCTTCCTTTAATATGAGTCATCGAAATGTTTTTGTATGAGAAACACAAGCTTAGCAACAAGTGAATGAGACCCCAGAAATGGCAAGAGATGAGACGTAATTTTTTTCAGCAAAAAAATCAGGAAATGGAGATTGAATAATAAGTTGTTGGAATTTAGTGAACTGATGGATGAACAATATCGAACTTCTTTGATTGGATGTAGAAGGCAAGTTTAAGATAACACAGGACTATAGTAGACCAGTATTTTGAGGATTAATCATAATTTTAGCTGAGAATTATTTTGAGGCTTTATTATCAGGAAGATCGTCGCTAGTACACAAGTTAAGGTCGTGGTTAATGTTAAGGAGTTTAATGGCTTCAATTGATGGGTTTCCTTACGCAATCATTCTGGAAAACCGAAAGTGAGCACCTTATGTTGGTATGCTTTGAAGGTGGTAAGATGTACAGACCTTGGATTGTTCAAAACCATATGAAGAAGACAATAGTCGAGAAGACCTATGGAAATTACTTAGCATAAAGGGAGAATCATTCAGATAATAGGATCAGATTTCGAATTGTAAATGGAAAAATGAGATACTCGAAGGAATCGATTGTAAATGGAGTCGATAAAGAGTAAGACGAATAAGGAATTAATTAGGAGAACACATAAAGAAGTGCACCACCTACTGAAGAAACCGAATAGGTGATGTTAAAGTGTTGAGGTTTAAGATCATCTAGTCGGGTACTTGAAAAGACGTAACCTATAATTGGGCTTACAAGAGAGCCGGTAAGAGTTTGAATCTATTCTAAACAGATTGTTCTCGGAGAAACTCGAAAAGTAACCTAAAGGACATGATAGAGTGATGGAACCGAAGTTGTCTCGGAAAAGATTATGAGTATGAAATCCTTATGCATAAGAATCGAATGAATGGAAACGAGACTCGAGCCATCAGTGGGATCAGTACACGGAAGATGCGAATCTGGAAGAGTATTCAAGAAATCAATTCCCGAGAGCAAGTATATTGTTTACGTCTAAAGGAAAACACAAAGTCAGGAGATGACCAGTCAGTAAGGTAAGTAGTGTTTCGAAGCGATAAACAGTATGAAGTTAATCCTTGTTAATAGTATGCGAGCTTCGAAGGACAATTAAAGCACTTGGGTAAGCATGTAGCTGAAATCACAAGTGAAGCAACAAGTCGTAAGATGGTCCTGTTATGGTAACTATGAAGTTATAAAGGAGTAAGATTGGTCAAGAGATTTTATATGGTAATAGTGGTGTATTACTCCTATTCCAAAGCGAGTTGTTAGAATCAGAGTTGCGCAGCGGAGAAGTAATCCAAAGTTAACAAACAATTCTAAGCTGAAGCTTAGGGAACGAGAATGCTTGTGAAGTCCTTGCCAGATGAAATGCAGAAAAGGTATTCAGTGCTCAGTTCTCATAACACAGAATAGCAGTAAGCAGTGATGACTTGAACATATCATAAGTTCTAACGGGAAATCTTAAAAGTTAAGTTGAGGGATACTTCAAACCTCGAAACTCATGAGTAATGGAAATCGAAGTAGTTAAGAAATTGTGGTAAGAATATGAAGGATGTGTTCCGGCCACGTTAAGTCTAAAGCGATTGAAGTCATCGCTAGTACGGTAAGCTAGCTATTCAGCCCAGTAACTTCAAGGGGGCTTGAAGTGTAAGTTTAGCCAGAAGAGAATTATGCATGAGGCAACAACAGTAAAGGTTGCACTTGCAAGATGATATTTTAGGACTTGAAGCATCGACCAAGAATGACAAATGTAGTGGCATATGAGTTTTTTTTTATTTTATTTTTATTGGCATATGAGTTTATTTCACATTGTACCCACGTTATGTCAACATGACTCATGTACCAGATTATGTTTAGTATTATGTACTCGTCAGTAAGTACTCATACTACTCAGACAGTAGTGTATCATTTTTTTTTCAGTTATGTGACATGTATCAGTAACCGTTGTATGCGGTCATTAATGTTTAAGTGAGAAGGTACTAATCAGATCAGGGTTGTCGATACCGAACACGTATCAGCTGAAGAGTTCGGAAATTTTGAACTCGATGTTCACAGGTAGGAAAAGAACATTGTTGCGCAGATTAGAAAGCACTCGTAGTCTACCGTATGGGCTACGCAAGTCCAGGTTACGAATAAAGGATTAAGAGATTGATGGGATAAAGTGTGCCACTATAGTAGCGGTCAGAACAGAGTTTTCTTTTCGAAAACAAGGTGTATCTTTTGAACGACATAAGCTAAGTTCTAGAAGAGATCCATGAGGACAGATCTACTCACCCCGATACGACTTGGATGCGCCTTAAATGATACAAGATTGTCAGAATCCTAGTAAAGAAGAAGAATTCCTAAGTCGTTAAGATACGCGTTGTCGTCGACTAGTTAGGGCGGAGCGCGAGTAGCCTATAAGATTTCTCGAGCCCTTAAGAGTTCCGTAGTGAAAGTGGAACACAACGTTTACTGTTCAGATAAGTAGGGTACCTTGGTTCCAGAGAGGAAGAAACATATACTAGGAGTAATGCCTCCTGCTTGTATTTCGAATATCAGAGGAAGTTGGAGTAGTCCTTGCATTCGTATGAGTATACACAACATCAGTTGCCTTTCCAGTGTAGAACGATTTTCATACGAAGTATGATATAATTATACATGTAAGGCGCCGACATACGAGGCGAAAGACAAAGATAAGAATTGATTGAAATTAGTTGTAGTGCAATAGACCTCTCCAAGAGTTGGAATATTTGAGGAAGATAAGATCGACCTGAAGTCGTCAGGGTAAGATTATGCGGTCAATGAAAGGAAACTTATAAATTCAATAAAAATATCCAAAGCTTAATAACCTTAAGTTGGATTTGCAAGAAGTGTGTGAACAATGGACATAGTCAAGTGAGTCGGATATATTGGTTCAGGCAGCCACACACCCTACTATGTAAGAATTACATAATGTACATCAAGCCTTTCAGTTAAGGAAAAGATTGTCGAATATTTTCGACTTATAAAGTTGGAAACCATTGCTATAGAACAATTTTAACCAACCAGCTTTGATCGATATGGATAAGCAAGTTAAATGGAAGAATCGGCTAGTAGAGAATATCTGGAAGTAACTAAGACAGAGGTATGAAGAATCTATTCGTACATGATCTCAAGGGAATTCTAAATTTCGAGGACGAAATTTCCTTAAGGGGTGTAGAGTGTAACATCCCGCTTAAGACTTAGATATTTATCAATGTTGGGACGATGTACAAGAGATATTTTAAGTGAAGGGCAATTTGGTAATTGCCGCTCAAGGGCTTTATAAAAGGGCCAACACCCATTCTTCATTCATTTTTCCTTCTTACTTCTCTCTCTAGAATTTTTCCTCTCCCTTCTCTCTACACTCTCTCACGTTTTCTCATCCTTCTTGTAACGACCCTATTTTCGTAAATTATATTTTTATATATTTTATTTTATTGTTTGGCTTTTAAAAATATTTTCTCGTAATCGATAAATAATTATTTAGCGCGAAGATAAGTTCGTAATCGAGTTTTTTAGGGTTTTGGGCGAAATTGGGCCTAGGGCGTGAATAGTAATGGGCTTGGTCATGAATGAGTAGTAATGATCAAGTGGATGAGATTTAGTGAGCTTGGATTGGATTGAAGGGCTAGGATTGATCATGAGTTAAGATATTAAATGGATGGCCAAGATTAATTTGATTGGGTTATAAGAGATAATCACAAAGACTTTTGGAATCACTATTCATTGCTTTTTGGAGAGGAAGAAAACGTGAGAAGGAGAAGAGAAGGAGAAAAGCAAGAGGAAGCTAGGGCAAGAGCAAGAGAGCAAGAGAAAGCTTGAGTTTGCTAGGTAAGAGAGTTAGTATTACTTGTTCTTAAGTGATTAAGAGAAGGGGAGAATGTCTATTTCTCCATCCCAAACTTCTCCTTCACTTTGTCTAGGTTTTGTTAGGAAGTTTTTATGGTTTAAAATTGTTAATGATTATGTTTTGCTTGCTTGAATGCTAAGTGATGTTGCTAGCATGTTTTGTTGAAGTTATTGTGTTGTGAATTCATAAGAAAAGTTATGAAAAGTTTAGTGTTTTAAACCCTAATTTCTATGCTAGATGCAATCCTTGCTTGTGGTTGTTTTTAAAGGATGTTTTATGATGGAAAGTTGTTTTTAACATGTTCTGGAAGTTGGGTAACCTTGAATGGGCTAAAATGGTGGAAAAATCACATTTTTACATGACTGTGTACTGATACGGTCGCTTGTAGCGACCAGGCTCGCTTGTAGCGACCAGACATGATAATTCCCTGCCTATCTGCGCTTGAAGCGACCACACTGGCGCTTGTAGCGACCAGGCTCGCTTGTAGCGACCAAGAGCTCGCTTGTAGCGACCAACCCTGAACAGGCCAACTTCGTTGAGTTGTTCTGGAGGTCCTGGTGCGCGCGGGGATGGCTTTTTGCTACTGCATTCTCATAATATGTTTTGGAAACCTTGCCCACCATTTTGACTTATTCTTAATGCTTCCTAAAGAGTAATTGTTCAAGAAAACGGCACTCTTGTATATCAAATTATTTAATTATTTTGAAAGGGGTTTTGAGTTTGATAATAGTATAAATTGATGTGTGGGAATTGATGAATATAATTGAATTGGTATGGTATCCAAAGGATTGGATTTACTTTAGAAACATTTATGTTTATTTGGAGTTTTGGTTTAATATGATGTTGTTGATGATGTTGTGAACCATGTTTGATGATTTACGCATGCTTGTATTATGATTGGCCATGAGTGCCTACTTGTTGAAGTTAGCATGAGTATTGGTAGTGTACACACATATTTGAGCATATGTAGGTGTAAATATCAATAATTGCTAAGTGAACATACATGCATTTCATGATGGTATGTATGCTCTTTATGGGCAAGAATGAAATCCAATTATTATTGGTCATATGCACGACCGTCCTTTTATGGCGAATGAGAGGTGCAGAAGTAATCCAGCTTCGGTTGGTCAAGTGTACGACTGTCCTTTTATGGCGAATGAGAGGTACACAAGGGATATAAGTTTATCCAACAGTCCGCCATGACTCTAAAGCTGAGCAGGAATTGGTACCACATGCATTAGAGTGCATTTTAGGAACATACATCCTATTTGACATTAGTGTGCACTTTAGGGATTATGTGTGCATAATGGTTGTTAAGTGGTAATTGTTATTGATGAGTTTTGATGCTTGAGGAATTATGTGTGCATGGTAATTGATGATCGATAATTTCCATCTGTTTGACTTAATTGCTTAAAGTGTTGATATGTTTTGAGTACTTGTGATTAATGAATAAATGTTTGACGATAATTGATGATGCATGTGCGTGAGTTAGAATATGCATGATGGGTAAAGTGTAGGTACCCTACTTATTATTGTGTTGTTTATATTGTGTTGATTATGTTTTACTAACACTCTCTGTTTTGTGTTATGTGCTGGATCTTTGGGGATCCAGATTTTCAGGAAGACGAGCATATCGTCGAGGATTAGCTGTTGTCGTTTAGAACCTGCGTAGTGGTGAGGGCATAGCTTAGCTATCCTTACTTTTTGTACTAGGTGTCGTATCCTAGTTAGAGTTTAGTGCTCTGATGGTTGTAACACTACGTTTTGGGGTAATCTTTTGTTGTGTATTAACTTGACATTTGTCTCTGATGTAGACAGTGTCACTTTTGAAAATCTTATGTATATATTTTTGTATATTATATGCATGCTTGGTTATAAGCTGTTTGTTATTTTCCGCTGCTATATGTGAATCAAATATATTTTGATATGTGGATGTTTATGAAAATGCGTTTTCATTATGTTGTAACTTCCTATGTCCTTAACGTTTTTTTTTTATTAAAGTTAATAATTGGCGGTTAAGGGTTAGGGTGTTACACTTCTCCACCCCAATCTTCACTTAATCATCATTCCAACGGCCTAGTCCATAAGCAAGCACAATTTTGGGAACTTTGAGCTAAGGAAACAAGGAAGGAAAGAGGGATTTGAAGCTAGGGTTTGGATAAAAGCTTGGAAAAAAATCAATCAAGTTATTCAGGTGAGTTCCTTTAGTTTAGAACCCACATTGGGTAAGTTTTGGGTGAAAATCCTATGTTTAGCAGTTTTGACTATTTGTGCCCTAATCCTGGGGCGAGCACAACGTGTTTTGCTACTGGACCAACTCGCCATGGCGAGATATAGCTCGCTGGGCGAGCCTTGACAGAACCCTCTTGGGTTGTTAAGCTTCAAACAGCGAACTGGTGTGCGTTAGGCAAGGCTTTTTGCAACCGTTTTAAATGAAAACCCTAATTTCTAAGAAATACCATTTTGACATATCTGAAAGGCCTTCAACAGATAAAAGTACAGGGGAACAAGGATTAGGCAATGCATTAGAGGTACGAGAGCAAAGGTTAGATGAGCAGAGAAGTTAGTACAAGTGAGATAATAAACCTTTAAGAACGACATATGACAACGATATGTCTAGAACCTATAATAGGTTAGCAAGAATAAGAATGTATCCAATAAGCGTACAAAAGTACAAGGAATGTATTTCAACATTCAAAGTTCAGAAAGTTTCAAATAAAACTAAGCTGAGTCGCGCCTCTTATTGTCCCACTAGTTGGTACTTTGAGGGTCGCGTTCAAGTTAAGAAATTAATTAAAAGTTAAGATGCGTCTCCGCTGTTCTCGCCAGTTAGAGCAAGGGGGTTCCGGATACAGCTGGAACGGTGTAGTTACCATCCGTGAGGATAGCCGCACAGAATTAATTATTTAAAAGTTAAATTAAAATATATATTTATAAGCTAAATTAAAGTTTACCTCTAGAATCCAATAATGAATGAATTATCAGTCTGGTTCTCAATAATGAAGGATTGAACAATTTAATTATCTAATTTATGAATAATAGAATCATCCATTAAATTGAAAATTGTCATTAAAATTTAGTCACATTCCTAATGTTTGTCTCTATTTTTAAATCCACGATTTTGGTCTCAGTTTTTAAAATTTACCTCTATAGGTGATTTTTTATGATGTGAAAAGTGAATTGCAAGTGTGTTGATGAGATGAGAATGAGTTCTAAAGTGAAAATCTACCTATACAATATATTGTATCAAATGTGATTGCCTTTGTAATACAGATTAACGTCCATTTTAATGAAATGAAAATTAGTTTTTTTTTATATAAGCAAAATTTTAAAGACAAACTTGGTTTTAGAAAATGTTTTTAAAAGCTAGATTAAATATTAGTTCATGCTATACTATCAGTTTAATGTACTCTTATTTCGGTGACAAATAATTTTATTAATCACTTTCAAGAGTCTTATTAGGAAACTTAAATACATAGATAAATTTCATGAATACGGATTAACATTCAAGAAGCATTATGAAGAAGGGAAATTACCAAACTACGTGGTGATATAGAACAAAGATTTTTCGACTTGTTATCAATATCAGGGAATGACGATCATCTATCTCATGATGTTGGAGAAGGACAAATCTGTAAAAGAAGTGTATGAAGTATTAAGAGGTAGTCCACAATGGAATGAAATGTTGTTCGTGATTACTTACGACGAACATGGAGGATTTTACGATCACGTGCCAACGCCGGTGGATGGAGTTCCTAGTCCAGATGACATTGTTGGTACTGAGCCATTCAAGTTTACTTCTCCATGGATTGAGCCGGAAAAAGGTATATGCATGCAAACAAAAATAATTCTTACACTCATTATTATTAGTTTATACCATAAGACATTTTGTTGTCCACGTTGCTCTAAAGTCCCTTAGTTCTATCGAAACATATCTTCTGATAGTGTGTTTTTTATTCTTTTTTTTTTTTTTTTGTAAATAGTCTATCCGAAACTATCTTTCAATAGATTATTTTGTCTGTTTTTTGAACAACACGGAACCTAAAGAACGAACATTTTAAAGAAATGGAAATTACCAACCATCGTTTAAGCTTAATCGTTGTTGGTTCACTTGTCCCCCTTCTTGTATTGTAAAACTATTGGGCTGTGATTTATGCTACCCTAGATAATTCATAGATTTTGTTTTGAAAATTACTCTTTAGGCACATAACAATTGCTAACAGTTCGTTGTTGAACGGGAGTTAACTATCGTTGTGTGCATGAATCATCTTTGTTGGTAAGTGTGTTCAAATGTTGTAAGCCAATGGCCAACCATGATTCCTGCACATAACAATTTATAACCATCGTTCAGCAGCGAACGGTAACTACCTACTGTTTGAGGTATGTTCAGAAATTCAAGGTGCTTCTAAGCAATTACTATATTCACAAAGAGTAACTTTCTTTTGTTTTTTAATAGGAAAAAAAGGTAAGTATAGTTTCCCTCAACGGTCGACTACAAATTTACAGTGAAATTGAAAACACTATTAAATAATGTAATCTTAGACTACAATTATAACCGATGCAATAAACCATTCCATTTCTAAGATGTGTCTCAATTGTCAAAAAGTGATGAAAATCATTGCTATTTATAATGCTGGTGATTTTGATTACAGCTATATCCAAGCACAAAAACATTGATTACACCTATTTCATAAAAAAAATATTCATTGATTACAGTTAAAGCTCCTACATAATCACTATTAGAGTACATGCAATGCAAAATGAGGTATGAACACACCAAAAAAGCAAGAAAATATACCTTACTTCCATTCCACAGAATCTCTTTTCTATACCATACTTTTTCACCTTTATATCAATTCTTACCATTCTTTAATCCTCTTCACTTTTTGGCCGGCTGTTTGTCTATCACACTTCTGTCATCCAATGCAAATGCCATTTAGATTCCTTAGCCCATCACCCATTACTTTCATTTTTCCACCCACTATAAATTCTTGCCTCAAGTTAAAATTTGATTATCAAAATCAAAACTGGCTTCTTCATATTCAAGTAAAAACAAACAAATTATTTTTTCCTCTTCTAAGCTCATAAAATGGATTCAACCTATGCTTCCTCAAACCATGGCTCTTCACAAAGATCACTAGCTATGGTTTTGGCTTTAGTCTCAGCTGTTGTGTTATCTCCTTTATATGTGAGTTCAAAGAGTGATAGGAGATATTATGAATCTAAATGGACTAGCTCTGGTTTTGTTCTACCTATGATTCTTTTTGGACTTATAATTGCTATCAAAAGAACATCTTCAGCAAGCTCCTCTTGTGTATCATCATCTACAAAAGGTTCATTGCTACCATCTCATGATCCTTCTTTGGTGCTTAGAATTGGAAGCTCTTCTTGGGGATTAGCTGCGGTTTTGGTTATGCTCATGCTTGTTCTTCATTGGCAAGGCTCGGTTCAAGAATTCTTGTGGCGATAGAGATATATTGATATGAGTTATGACTAAGGTTTTAAATCATATCTGGCCGCGTTATGATATTTGATATTGCAGAGAATCACGATCATATAGATTTGATACGATCTAAATTGACTCGAGTTGAGCTGGAGGGCTTTTTATTAAAACTATGGACAAAAATATTTGTTCTTCTTCTAGCTATTAACTTTGTGCCACATTATGTATTATATAGATTTATGTAATAATATGAGAAACTAAGAGCTATGCTTAGTAGTATTTTTGAAGTTCTCATTTCAGTATTTTTGATATCTCACAGTCATAGAGACATTGACTTAAATTGATCTGCAGATTGAAGGATGGTTGATTATATATTATTTCTAAACCTTATAGAAGAAAAAATCAATGTTAAGGAGATATTCTAACAGGAGTATAAATTCCATCAAGTTAAAGGGGCTAATTTTTTATCTATTCGCATAATGTTTTTGCTTAGAACATCCAGCTAACTTTGCACTAAAAGCTATCCTTAGTCTTAATCTAATACTATTCCTGACAATAGTAGAATGTTCTAAGCAAAAATAGTTGAATAAAAAATCTGAAAATTTGATATGAACTGCTGTTTAAATTCAATTATTGAAATGAAATGTGAAGTGTTTGATTTTCATCTAACGGTTTTGATTATCCTAATTGTTGAGTAAAACAATAGTAAATATTTTAAGTGGTGTGTATCTTTTAAGACAAAAATTGTCCAAAAATATATCGATCAACAAATTTTTAAAATTATGTAGTGTATCTCCTTTAAAAATTTATTTTACCCTTTCACTGTTTTAAAAATAAAAAACCACAGAATAAGATATTTTGTACCTAGTTCCTATTTTTAAGATCCTATGCATCTATACAATGCATTTGTAATTGGTCAAATCTGATTGGAGTGCAAATAGAGTTTTTAAAACTAATGGGACTGTATTACATGTGCGTTTGGAACTTGTCTTGCATTGCACTGTACGCAAAGGATAACCACAAAGGATATATGCTAGAAATTTAAAAAGGAAAAGAAAAAGGATATACTACTAATCTAAATTGATATCTTATCTTATTTTCTACATTTAGCTATCAAGAGTTCACAAGTTTACAATTTAACTAATAACCAACGAGTTCAATTAGTGAGTAATTATCTTAATTGAGTAGATGACCGATCTGAATTTATTAACATTGGTTGAGGGTATATAATGCTAGGAGCTAGTTTACAAACTTTAAATATTGCTTTTGTAGCATGATCCCTTGGAAGTTGGAATTACAAACTCTACCATCAAGTACAACGTTGTGATGCTTGCTATTCTACGAATTCATCATTTTGAGGCCTCTCAATATGAAGATAAAAACTCTGCAATAAAGGTGTTTCAATATATAGATACAAACAATATGTGATAAAGGCAAGACTCGCAAAATAGAACTTAAATAACTGGCCCAACTACATAAATCAATCATTCAGCATAATTGAATCAAGTTAGCAAGTTCATAATAATTGCATTTTTTTTGTTCTGTACAGGTTTTATCTATTTACATAACTGTGACTAAATCAAATGTTGGAATAGTTTTGAAGAACAAGGGTCAACTAGTGCCAACCATGCTGCTTGCAGTAGCAGTAGTTCCCATGCTTGATACAGTTAGCCCGCGATCATACATTCGCTGAATTTCTTCCCTGTATTCGGTCAGATACTTGTCAGGTATGGCTGGTGTAAGCTCGATCACATCTCCCATCTTCAACTTGCAATTTGGATCACTTACAGGCTTGTGATTCAGTCTTGGCCTCAATTCTTCCTTCAGAGGGAACCTATATGTTGTCAACCTACAGCTTGCTCGCCCAACCCTCTCCAACAAATCTAGTACTGTTGAGTTTGCACAAAATTCTTGGACAGACATCTGCACATCCAGAATCAGACACAATGACAGTTAATACAGACGTTCAAATACAGCTTAAGATCATAAACTTCGGTTACAATAAATGACAATGAAGCTCTTCGTGAAACCAAGGCCTGTTTGGTTTGAGATAACATTTTTTGCTTTTACTTTTAACTAAAAACTACCCCTATTAAACAATTTCCTGTTTTCAAATATCTGTACAAACGTAAAACATACATATCTTTGAAAACAAGAGTTAAAACAAAGGACAGTTTTAAAATTGAAAATAAATAATGAAATGAAAGCAAGTAACTTTTTTTGCAGACCAACTAAACCCAAAATATTGAACATAATTCTAGCACAAACCTTGTCATTCTCAATCATGATAACAAACACAGGTCCATCCTGCCCGCAATCAGGCTTGTAAGAATATGGACAGTTGTCAGCATGAGAAGGGAACTTGCAAGGTGGCTTGATTGAATCGACGTATCCAACAGAAGTAGAATCTTTACTCATTGCTTCACACTGCCAGGTGACAACCCATCGAGCCCACTCAACCATCTGAAGCACATATGAAGAATGCTGACAGTGATCTTCCTTGTACCTCCAATGAGCGGCGAATCCAAATTCTGCTTGCAAATGCATCTCTTTTGTTCGAACTTGTACTTCAAGGGGAACCTTGCCTTCACCCATCACCACAGTGTGCAGAGATTGATACCTGCAAATTACAAAATCTAAATAAGATGATATAGAGACAGTCACTTGCAAGTGTGCACTACCATTATTGAGCTACAACATACCCATTGAACTTGGGGCAACGTATGTAATCTTTCATTTTTCCAGACACCTCAGACCATAACCGGTGAACAACTTTTAAGGCTTTGTAACAATCTTCCTCCTTCTCAACAATCAAGCGCAGCCCATAAATGTCATGGATATCATCTATGGTTAGTTTTTTCCTGCAAATATGTAGACAAATGAATAATTGAGATTTTGAAGTGTATAAATAATACAGTGCATAATGTCAGGTAAAGATGATGCTATACTTCTACATCAGTAGTTTTAAATTCAACGCAGTTTGTTTCATTAATAGTTCCATTCACATAAATAGCAATGCAAATTATATAAGTGACCAGCCAAATGAAAGAGGGAAAGGTAAAACGTACTTTAATATTTTGCAATAAACACTATACAAGCTCTTGTGCCGCCCCGAAATGACATGATAAGAAATGCCTTCATCTTTGAGTGCTTGCTCTAATCTTTCTATTGCAGAAGCAATCATTGCGTCATCATACGATTCCACAAGCTTTGATGAAAGCTCTTTGTGCTGTACAGGGTTGAGATGCTTAAAACATAAATTTTCTAATTGTTCCTTCCAATTAGCTATTCCTAAGCGGTTGGCCAAAGGTGCAAAAATCTCCAAAGTTTCCTTTGCAAACCTCTGCTGCTTGGCAACTGGTAATGCATCTAGTGTCATCATATTATGTAATCGATCAGCCAATTTAATGAGGACAGCTCTTGCATCTGCCATGGCAAGGAACATTGTATGCAGGCGGTCAGCTTCAACAGATTTGCTAGCTGTATTATTGTCACGAGCCAGCTTGCTTAAGTGACTCAGTTTAGAAACCTGAAATAGCATACCAATCAGTTAGATTCTTGAAGCAACAAACTATAAAAATTTCAAAAAAAAAAAAAGTGAATTCATTAATTTGTAACATACATTATACGTTCCTACAAAAATGCCAACCACAATACAAATTAATCGGTTTAATAATTATACATCCGTACAAAAAAGCCAAATCACTAGCAATACAAAAAATGAATGAAAATAAAATGTCAGCACTTGACAAACACACACCATATTAAAGCATCAAATCTATCATAAAAAGCTAAGTGAACAAAACTTATTGCATAAACCTAATGGATTTGAATTGTCATTACTTCAATACAATAATAACTACAAACATCAAGAGGAAAACAGCTCAATAGTCAATGTAGAGACAAGACAACAACAATTCCAGAAATCACTCAGTGATGGGAAAGCTAACAAGAGATGTACACCGAACATTTGGTGGAAGACATCAAGTAATTAACACTAGATCTAAAGCATAAAATTCAGTAACAAACTCAATTGCAAAGACTGATCCAAATGTCAACAAAAAACATGCAAATCAAAAGGATCATATACCATCCATCATCTTAATCTTAAATCACACTCTATTGATTAACACCGAAAAAATTCCTCACCCCTTCAACTAAATCAGCAACTCCAGCTCCAAACATCCCATATATATAATCATAAGTAAGAAATGCATCATCAAGTGTATCATGCAAAAGCCCAGCCGCAACTACAGTCGAATTCGCACCGATCAAAGCCAACAACACAGCAGTTTCCAAACAATGCTGCAAATACGGATCCCCACTAGCTCGCATCTACAAACAAAACAATTCATCAAAATCACTCAAACACAAAAACAATCAAACACCAAAATCACACACACACAATCATCAAGCTCAATTCACCTGTCCTCTATGAGCTTTCTCAGCTTCACAAAAGGCCTTAATAACAAACTCTTCACAAAAGATCTTATGTCTTAACTGAGCATTCATCAACAACTTCTTAGCATAAGGCTCAACCTCAATTCCAACACAACCCTCCACAAAAGTATCATCCAAATTAAAAGTCAACTCATCAACAATTCCAGAATCACCACCAACATCATCAAATTCACCACAACCACCACCACCACCACGGCGTAATCTAACACCAGTAGAATCATAATCCAAACAAGAAGAGCCCAAAGCACTTCTCACAAACCCATCAAAAAACCCACCACCAGTACTTCCCCTCCCCGATCGAATCGTTCCGGTACCAGCACCGGCACCGATGCTACTACTACACGAAACAGGACACTGAAAAACCGACACTGGACTCTGAATCTGATGAGGATGAAAATGATCTCTTTTCCAAGATCCACCAAACTTCGTCGGTGAATATGAATACGAAAACGAACTACTCAGCTCCTTCAATTCATCTTCATCACCACCACCACCGGAAAAACTCGAAGTAAAAGGAACATGCTTCACCACCGTCGGAGATGAAAACAAACACGATAAACCACCCATCACCGATTTCCCCGACGTCGACGCCGCCGTCGCCGTCGACGCCGGTGACGAAGATCTAGATCCTAATTCGAAATCATAGGAAGCGTGAGGATTAATCTGATGCGGTGTAGAACACACACTACTCGGTGGACTCGCGTATAACGCTATAGTTGAAACCGCCATAAACCAAAACCTTCTTCTTCTTCTTTTTCAATTTGGGAATTAGGGTTTTCAATTTCACAAGCTTCAAGCTCAAAAATAAATATAAATAAATTTCAGGTACAGTTATGAAGGAAAAGTATTTTGTACAAAGGAAAAAATAATTTGAAGAATTGAATATTTGTTTATGTGAATAGTTTGATTAATTTTTGATATATACACAAATGAATGTACAGAGGATAAGAAAAGAGTCCTAAATAGAGAAGAATTTACAAAAAAGGGATTCTGGAAAAATAAGAAGGAAAGAGAGTCAAACACGTTTTGAGAGAGATTTATGTTTTTCTGTTATCGTTGTTGAATTTGTTGTTTGTGTTTATGTTTTATGGAGGAATAAATGAGGAACAAGGAGGGGTGAAGTGTGAAATGACGGGTTTAACCTTGGGATTTTTATGGTGGAATAACAGATAGACCAGCATAAGCATAATAAGCACAAGTTGGGATGATACCAGTAGTTAATTTAGGATAAGATTAGTTTTGTACTTGATAGATTTGGTTATTGTTAATTATGGATTAATTAACGGAGTAAAGTAAAGACTAAAGAGGAGTAGATATTTTATTTTGTTCCCCGTTTATTGAGCTAGGTACACTCCATTGAATCTAGACTAAACGTTGTCCTTTGTGAAATTAAAGCCACAAATAGCGTAACTGTCTTTTTTATCAATAAATATAGTAACAATTCATTTTTTATCAATAAAAATAACAATTTATTTAATAATTCAATATATTGTTATTTAATAAAAATAACAATATATTGAGCAAAAATTTACTAAATATTTTTAATATCATATTATTATATTTTACAAATGGGAACCAAAATTATCTCCTTACTTGTTTATACTTTGTGGAGAGGTGTCAAGTTTACTCGTCAAAGTAGAGAAGGCTTTACATGGTCTAAGCATAGCAAGAGGCTCCCCAACCGTCAGTCATCTTTTCTTCGTTGATGATAGTCTTGTATTTTGTAGAGATTCTCTCCAAGATACGGGTGTTTGCAGTGTGGTTTGGTTCGATTTTGAGGCTAAAAGTCATCCAAACCGTAAGATAAAAAAGCATGCGATTTGGTATAATTTGGTTGGCTTTTAAAATAAAATCTGAATCAAACCAATGTGGTTTTGGTTGGATTGATTGATTCGGTTTTTTCGAGACAATACAATGTTTTATTTCCAATATTAAAATCAAGTTAAAAATATAAAACACAACATATTTTCAGCAATGTTTCTGAAACTCTAGCGGGACCTGATTCTGAACCGTAAAACAGAGTATAACAGAGTATGCAAAACAGTAGTTCAGAAGTAGAAATAAAAACAGACAGAAAGTAAAAACACAGGTTATTTGTTAACCCAGTTCGGTGACAAACACACCTACGTCTGGAGGCTACCAAGCCAGGAAGGAAATCCACTATAATAGTATCAATTCGAAGTCATATGTGAACAGCCCCTGTTTCACAGCCTTCTCACTTAATCACTACCCGTGGTATTTCTACCTAGGAACTCCTAGATATAAGACCCCTCTTACTTCCTACTCAAGCAATCACTGCCCCAGTGATCTTAAACTCTAAACAAGCAAAGATGAAGACACACTTCAAAACACAATCAGTCACTTTTGCTTAAAAGCTTCAAGTGATTACAACTCAATAAAACCAACCAACTTTAACAATTGAGTGGTGTACAGAAACAGAGCACACAGCTCACAGACTCAAAACCTAATAATAATCTCTCAATGATAACTTTGGTTGAGTTAAGTTTCTTCAATATCAGCGTCTTCTATATATAGCCTTCAGCAGCAACATAATACTTGAACCAAATAATCTTCAAAGATATATTTCCGAAATTCTTTAGAAACATATAGAAGCAATTATTTTTCAGAAATATATTTTCCAAAGATTACTTTGAAAATATATTCACAAATAAAAGAAACCAATCTTCAACAAATATCTTCACGCAAAATACTCTTCCTTCTAGAAACGCAGCTTGGAGAATTCTTCAATTAAATCCACAAAAGATTATGTGAGAAAATTAATAGCTCCAAGGCACAAAAATAGAACGCAGAAAAACCAGCTTCTGAAGGTACTTCTGAAGGTCTGCGTCTGAACATTTCAGCTTCTGAAGGTTGCTTCTGAAGGTCAGCATCTGATGTACTGTTCAGCGTCTGAACATCAGCTTCTGAAGGTTCAGCGTCTGAAGTACTGTTCAGCTTCTGAAGACCCAGCTTCTGACCCAACTTCTGAAGACGCACATATTGAGATTTCAGCTTCTGAAAACGTACTGCTTCTGAAGACGCATAACAGCTTGTATATTTGATTTTAGCAAACATAAAGCCAACAACCAAATATCCAACAATCTCTCCTTTTGGAAATTTTTTGGCTAAAATCAATTTGAGAACAGAGAGACACAACAAGCAAGTTCTTCACTCATCAAAATTACGCAACCATGAAGAACAACACATAAACGTAGACAGAGTCAGCAGCGGATAATACACTACGTTAAAAAGAAACAACACTCCCCCTGAAGCACATCAGCTTCTGTTATGAAACACACATACTCCCCTTGAAACAGAGACTCCCCCTGAAACAGATCACAACAGCTTCTGAACTGTAAACTGGCTTCTGAATTGTAGTGCTTCTGAAACTTCTGAAATACTTCTGAAACAAACAAACACTTATTTATCTCCCCCTTTTTAGCCAAACAATCTTGACAAAACATAGTCTTCACACAGGAGACAAAAACTGAATTAGTAACAGAGATTGTTTTGACATCAGACTCTACATCAGTCATAGCTTCTTTATAAGGACCAGCATCATCTTCATCTCCTTCACTCATCAAAAGTGAATGATTGTGTTTTGAAGTGTGTCTTCATCTTTGTTTGTTTAGAGTTTAAGATCACTGGGGGAGTGATTGCTTGAGTAGGAAGTAAGAGGGGTCTTATATCTAGGAGTTCCTAGGTAGAAATACCACGGGTAGTGATTAAGTGAGAAGGCTGTGAAACAGGGGCTGTTCACATAGGACTTCGAATTGATACTATTATAGTGGATTTTCTTCCTGGCTTGGTAGCCTCCAGACCTAGGTGTGTTTGTCACCGAACTGGGTTAATAAATAACCTATGTTTTTACTTTCTGTCTATTTTTATTTTTGCTTCTGAACTGTTGTTTTGCGTACTCTATTCTACTCTGTTTTACGGTTCAGAATCAGATCCTGCCAGAATTTCATTTGGTATCAGAGCAGGCACCCTGCCTATTTTAATTATGTCAAAAAGTGAACTGTAAATTATTGAACTTATTTCACACAATATTCATTTAGAAACCTATAAAACCATCACAATATAAACAAAGCCATGACAATTATCAATTTCAACCATAACAATTCAAAGGGATAACAATTTCAGTAAACCCTAATTCCCAAATGACAGAACAAATTGTGAAAGAATAAAAAGAATATAAATACCTTTGCGGGGGAGAGAATTATGGAACGATGACAGTGACAGAGGGAGCGAGTGACAGGCTAAGAGAGTGTGTGACAGAGGTATGAAAGCATCGAGTGGCGGAGGTTCAATGTCTGAAGATTCCGGCGAGAGTGAGTGAGTATGTGAGAAGGTTCCGGCGAGAGTGAGTGAGCGAGTGACGGCGGCGGTGAGTGAGTGAGCGATGAGGGGGGGAGAGGTTCATTCAGCGATGAGGGATTGAGAAAGAGAGAGAAAGTGAGAAAGGGGAGAGGGTGAGAAGGAGCTGATACGCGTAATGGAAAAAGGAGGATAGAGAAGGAAAGAAACGTGTGGTGTATGTGTTTTGTTTAGCCAAATAAATAATAATAATAATAATAATATAATTATAAGTGAAGGTTATTTATGTTTTTTATATTTTTTTGACAATTTTATTATTTCAATATGTGAAAGATAATTATAATCTCTATATATTCGTAATATTTTTTAAAAAATAATTGTCTACAAAAGTTTAGAGTCGGATGGACCCATGCTAGCTCATTGAATAAAATAAATAAAATACTAGTGTTGCACTTTTAGAGTCGGCTAGGCCGACGCTATAATTTTTCAGTTAGACAAAATTGGGATGTGACATAGTGTAGGCCTGGCCGATGCTAGGCCGACGCTATTAGCGTCGGTGTCGGGGGCCGACGCTAAAATCTGACTCTAAAAACCTCTTTTCTTGTAATGTCATGCACACCAATCGTTTTTTTTGTTACATTCATATCTATTTTGTCTTTTATATATGATGAAGTAGTTTTAGTAATTCAACAAACGAGGTAAGTATTTTTGTATCGTCTCCACAGGGATTAGTGCGACACTTCGAACCGTTCAACAATCGCTATCGTTTTGAGCTAAAAGGTTTTTGTAAATTGTTTGTACATAAACTATGGTAATGTAAAAATGCGGAAAATAAAGACGACAAAAACTAAGGAATAAAAGCGTTGAGATAGGATTTCCTCAATCGAGCATCGAATATAATCTAAAGATCGTGCATATGAGTTTTAGCGTTTTAGCGAAATTACCACGTATCGCTCGACAACGTCATTGATTTCCCAAATGACATCGTGAGATCGATCGTATCGTTTAATCGATGATTTCCCAATCAATCAAACGATCCGAAAGCATTACGATTTGAAACTTGGTGCGATTATCAAAACCCAAATCCATTTCTAGATTTTCTTATTTTGATAGAAGATATTCTCGCCAAAGATTTAAAAGTATTCGTCAATAGCATTTTAAATCAAAACATGACAATGAATGGCAAGAAAAACTCAAATTCACATAAATAGCTAAAACCATATATATTTCACAATCGATTATTACATCCTAAGCTAGAAAGAGTGCATCCAATCCCAACTAGGGGAAGTTTAGCTGTTCATTTTCATGATAGCTTTACAAAAGAGAAGAGAAAAGATGAAAATACAAACCCAAGTCTTGATTTCCCAAAGCCTTTGGTTGATTCCACAATCCAATCACCTTTGCTCCTTGAAGATCAAAGCTCTTAGCCCTTGCTTTTTGTCTAAAAAGCTAACCTAAAATATTCTAAAAAAGAACTCTGGAACTACTCTAAGAACTCCTTTACAAAACTGTGCTGAATGGCTTTATAAAACTGAATTTAAGTTCGCGCGCTACAAGCGACCAGCCTGTCGCTTGTAGCGATGAAGTCTGCTGGCCAATGGGAATGCTCCACGTCAGCATGGAGCCTTAAACCGCCCTTGGTCGCTTGAAGCGACCGATCCATCGCTTGTAGCGATGAACTCAGAAATTTCCCTGCCTAAGCTCGCTTGAAGCGTGGCATCTGGCGCTTGAAGCGATGAAGTCTTCAAAATCCCTGCCTATCCTCGCTTGTAGCGAGGAAGCGTGCGCTTCTAGCGATGGCTTGATCAAAACTTCATGTTTCTTTGCTCAGTTGATTTCCTGGCTTGCATTCCCTGCATAAATAGATGGGGAAAGAAGTAAAAGCAATAGTGGGCATTTGATCATTGATTATGATCATTTCCCATGATAACTTGCAAAACAAGCTACAAAAGTGCTTAAATTAACTATGCTTTTAAACTCAATTTAGGCACTTATCACACTCCCCAACTTAAATCTTTGTTTGTCCTCAAACAAAGGACTCAAACAAATGGAAAAACAAGGCTTTGGACATTTTTAAAATACTTGCAAAGAAATGAAAAGTTTTCAGATGACATAATTCAAATGAGAATTGTGCGGGCAAGTATTAAGTTTCTCATTAATCTAAATATATACTATGAATATGACATAAGTCCTAAACACAAAATTCACATCATACAATGCAAAGCAATAACATAATTATCTATGAACCACACCTAACACACTTCTATATCAAGTAGATGAACATATTGAACTCAATTATGAGGGTATTGAACACTCATCCGGCAAATATGCTAACATACCAATCAAATTATGTGTCCATCTAATTATCATTTCTAAAAGCATAGAAGCAAATGATCACAAGGTCTTTAAGGGTTGTAATTTGGCTTGGTTACAAAAGAATTGTCATATGTGGGATATTGAATTCAAATGGCCAAGCAAGAGGAACATTCATTCTATTTACAAACTTCCTCCTTTTTCCAATACAACTCTTGGTGAATTTCAATTTTTCTTTTCTTGATTGATCTTGACAACTTGTTCTTTGAATTATTGCAAACCTTTTCATTTTTCTCTTTTCTTTTTCTTGGTTTGCTTTTCTTTCTTTTTTTCTTTTCTTTTTCTTTTTCTTTCTCTTTTTCTTGTTGTCAAGATCAATTATCATTTTCACCATTACATTGACATAAACATAACCTCCCTTTCTCCCCAACTTATTTCAATGACACCCTAATTGAATGTTCCTTTATCATTATGGTAAAGGTCAATAAAAACGATGGATAAGGGTTCACAAGAAAACAACTATCAGAATTCAATAAAAAGTTAACTATGAACTGAATTTTTTTTTTTACAAACTCCGGCAATTTAAATAAGCAATTGAGCTTATTAAAATTGACAGTTCACAGTTAACAATTCTGATTCAATAGGCTCAGAGGGGTTAACAGATACTCACACTTCTCACAGGGTAGGTTTATTTGGTCAAGTGTTTATTCTCAAATTCAAAAAAATGCCTTGATCATTTCAGTGCTTTCATACAATTTAAAACAATTATCAGATTTAACATAAAACAATCGAGTTAAACTAAAATGCCGGTCTCCTGCATATATACAAAGATTTTGAGGATTCCTCACATTTTGGCTAGTTCTAAGTGGTTCACATATAAGCATGTTATCATGTAAAATTGTATGAGATAAATGTTATGCAAAGTACTCTAATTAAATTCAAGTACACACATAGAAAAGCAAGAAACAATTAACGTGGCTTTGCACAATCAAACAATTTCTATCATTATCATGCATCTGATGGCGATTCACAAATTTAAAGCTCATTCAACATTATTGAACATAAAAAATAAAAGTGCATAATTAAACATAAGTTTATCACAAAAAGTTAATGGGTTTTAGTGGAATTGAAAATCTGTACTGACAAGTTTTACTGCCATCGCTACAAGCGACCTAAACGTCGCTACAGCGACAGGGTTTGAAGCTCGTCGCTATAGCGATGTGATCCATCGCTGTAGCGACCATGACAGATAACAGATTTTCTGAAAATTGAAATGCACCACATTCCCTTCAGGTGAAAACTTTTATGAGGATTATAATAAGACATAAATACTTACAAAGTTGGGTTGCCTCCCAACAAGCGCTTGTTTTACGTCGTTAGCTCGACGCCTGATTCGTTAGGGTGGCCAGAACGAGACGAAAAGCACATCAGCTCTAGTATCCCTTTGCTTTGGGAGGAATTCCATGAACTTTAAGCATAGCTGATGTGGAGTCCAATACCTCCCTATCCAGAATATGGTGAGCAAGGAGCACATGCAATCTATGACCAAATCAATTTCGGCCTTGCTCACTATCACCCCCTCCTTTGCACAAGTTTCTTCCTTGTTAAGAAACTGTTTCGTCTTCTCAATCTCCAACACTTCTTCACTATCAACAGCTATGTCTTCTTCAGAATCTGACATTTATTGAGGAAGTTCTATGGTGTGTGGTATTTCTAATTCTTCCATAAATTCCCTTATACCACATCCTTCAAACATCGACTCTTCCTCACTCTCATCAACATCGTCTTCAACAATCTCTCCGAATTCTAAAACGGATTGATTGTTGGTCTGGACCTCCATGATTCTTGGTAGACAATTCAATTGAACTTGCAAAATATCCAATTGGATTGATAACGCTCTCAATCTGTGGTTGGTATTTTGCATGTTGATCATGGATTGTTGCATGAACAAATTCAAGATATTTTCCGTTCTTTCCATTTGTTCATCTTCATACGAATATTGTTGATACTGTTGATAGGATTCATACTCGTATGGAGTATAGAAGTTGAAATAATCATGATCAGCCATGATTTTCTCTTTGTTGAGAATCTGAAACACGAATAACTAACAAGAAATTTTTCTTTGCTTTGCAAAGAGGGTTAATGCAAACACAAAATATAATGTACAAAAGAGAAGAAAAATATTAACAAGAATATACAAAAGCTCAAAACACTACCAATTATTGCGATGTTCAAAATATCTAAACACCAATCCCCGGCAACGGCGCCATTTTTGATGAAGTAGTTTTAGTAATTCAACAAACGAGGTAAGTATTTTTGTATCGTCTCCACAGGGATTAGTGCGACACTTCGAACCGTTCAACAATCGCTATCGTTTTGAGCTAAAAGGTTTTTGTAAATTGTTTGTACATAAACTATGGTAATGTAAAAATGCGGAAAATAAAGACGACAAAAACTAAGGAATAAAAGCGTTGAGATAGGATTTCCTCAATCGAGCATCGAATATAATCTAAAGATCGTGCATATGAGTTTTAGCGTTTTAGCGAAATTACCACGTATCGCTCGACAACGTCATTGATTTCCCAAATGACATCGTGAGATCGATCGTATCGTTTAATCGATGATTTCCCAATCAATCAAACGATCCGAAAGCATTACGATTTGAAACTTGGTGCGATTATCAAAACCCAAATCCATTTCTAGATTTTCTTATTTTGATAGAAGATATTCTCGCCAAAGATTTAAAAGTATTCGTCAATAGCATTTTAAATCAAAACATGACAATGAATGGCAAGAAAAACTCAAATTCACATAAATAGCTAAAACCATATATATTTCACAATCGATTATTACATCCTAAGCTAGAAAGAGTGCATCCAATCCCAACTAGGGGAAGTTTAGCTGTTCATTTTCATGATAGCTTTACAAAAGAGAAGAGAAAAGATAAAAATACAAACCCAAGTCTTGATTTCCCAAAGCCTTTGGTTGATTCCACAATCCAATCACCTTTGCTCCTTGAAGATCAAAGCTCTTAGCCCTTGCTTTTTGTCTAAAAAGCTAACCTAAAATATTCTAAAAAAGAACTCTGGAACTACTCTAAGAACTCCTTTACAAAACTGTGCTGAATGGCTTTATAAAACTGAATTTAAGTTCGCGCGCTACAAGCGACCAGCCTGTCGCTTGTAGCGATGAAGTCTGCTGGCCAATGGGAATGCTCCACGTCAGCATGGAGCCTTAAACCGCCCTTGGTCGCTTGAAGCGACCGATCCATCGCTTGTAGCGATGAACTCAGAAATTTCCCTGCCTAAGCTCGCTTGAAGCGTGGCATCTGGCGCTTGAAGCGATGAAGTCTTCAAAATCCCTGCCTATCCTCGCTTGTAGCGAGGAAGCGTGCGCTTCTAGCGATGGCTTGATCAAAACTTCATGTTTCTTTGCTCAGTTGATTTCCTGGCTTGCATTCCCTGCATAAATAGATGGGGAAAGAAGTAAAAGCAATAGTGGGCATTTGATCATTGATTATGATCATTTCCCATGATAACTTGCAAAACAAGCTACAAAAGTGCTTAAATTAACTATGCTTTTAAACTCAATTTAGGCACTTATCAATATAGACGAAAGAATAATAGTCATCAAAAATTTACACACAGAAGTGAAACAGTCAGGGTTCGAACCCCAGTCGCAATATTTGACCCAGTAATTTCGGCATTCATGTCTATTGAACTATGATGACTTGTGAACACATTCATATCTATTTAATTTGCACATAAATAAATAATTGAACAAAATTACTCTTCGATTCGTTATCAAATAACTACTTTTTTTTAACAATGATGCTGGTGCAAATTATGTACTTACTTTGTAGATGTTTAATCTTTATCGATGAATCAACATACTGCTTTTAGAGGCAGAGATATATGCAGCTCGAACAAAATCGATGAATTCGAAAAATCAAACCAAAAATTACCTAATCTTTTTTTTGTTTGGATAAAAAAAACCAAACCGAACCAAAAGAAGCCAAACTAAATAGATTCGGTTCTCAATTTTCAATTTTAAAATTCAATAAATGGAATCAATATGTTTATTAAACTTAGTAAGTCCACTTTAATAACATGATCTAGCATGTTTGTTATTACGTTTGGCATTGTCGTAAACGTTTGTTGCATAAGAAGCTACACTTTGTACCATCTACTACGCGAGACCTATGTTACCCCTTGATGAATTTGAGATATTTTACCCATAATGACAAGTAAAATTTGATTCTGGAACGAATGAGATGGAGATCACACGTTGAATGACCGGGATGAAGAAGTTTGATGTTTTTGATATGAAAATGATAACTAATTGTAAGAAAAAACTATATTGGTGAGACCAACATTACCCGTTGATGAATTGGAGGTAATTTATCCCTAATGACTAGTATGATTCAATTATGGAACAAATGAGATGGAAACCATATGTTAAATGAAAGAGATGAAGAGTTTGATTACTCCAATTCAACAAGGGGTAACATAGAAAAAATCCGTCTATTATTTTTTGTAGTCTCAATAATATTTTTTGACCATCAATTTATGTAAATAAAAATTAAAGAACATTACCCCTAGGGATTGGTATATACAAATACAATAGAGTATGACAATAGCTTGAATTCGATATTTTGTAGATTTTAGTACTCTATTTTTTTTTTTTTTGTGATGCTACTCTCACAATTGCTCCTTGATAAACTACTATTTATATTAGTTAATAACCTATCCACTCAAAAGTTATTGCCAATTGGAAAAAATTATTTAACAGATCCAATACGTAGTTCAAGTGATTGAGCAAAAATATTTGAAGGAATTTGAAAAAAAAAGTTAAAATTCTTATTACTAATACTAAAAGTCTTATGTGTATGTAATCCATAATAAAAGTCTTTATCTAACTCAATATTAGTGGTTAATTAATTACATGGCTTATGTGTATGTAATGCGGGTTCCCCATTTTGTTGTATCTAGCTTGATGTCTAAGTTTTTCATTAAAAAAAGAAGAAGCTTGGTGTATAAGTTGAAGATGTAGATCAAGAGGGGTATCAATGGAAAAAATAGAAATGAAACTCATCGAGTCATCCTCAATTCAATCAATCTCATCCTCATCTAGAAGGTGTGTAAGTCCAGAACGATAGGAAGACAAATTTGAAAGTGGAGGAGGAAGGAGTTTCCTTTGACAGAGATTAAGGACCACTTAGTTTTGGAGTTATTTGTTCCCAACCAAAACTTACACCAACCAAACCTTATAGTTGATTTGTTTGTTTTTTACTGTTAGATTCAGTTTTTCATGCATTGTCAAATAGTTTGGTGGACACGTGGTCTTCAGTGACGGCTATTGTAAGTCCACACTTTCATGAAGAATCTTCTTCCATGTTCTTCTTCTACCCACGGTCACATTCCTATGTGTCACGTTCTTTCCACGTGCGCTACCGACTATGTTACACCCAAGTTCAAATCCTCAAGTCATAACTAGGTGTCTAGATCACTCTATTAATCAAAATGTCTACTTAAGAAAGGATAGGAAGTGATTCATTATTTATATTTTGAGTGTGTAAAAATGTAAATACAAATTATATGTCACCGATTTTTAAAGGTAAGGTCTATGTTCTCTTTGTAGGGTTATGGATAATTTACTCAAAAACTAGTTCACAAATTAAGCACAGAGTACTTTTTATCTACAAGATAGTTTTTACTCCATCTAAAAATTTATTAATATAACTAACTTTTATTGTTTATTGGATAAAATACCTACGATTTTTTAAAGGACAATATACAATTTATTTTAAAATGTGTGTATTTATTTATAATTATCATTTACATTTTTTTTCCATTACTCAAAAGAAATGATGATGTCCATTATTATAGTTTTGTTTGAATAAATGATATATAAACATTATAGGGGTTTTTTTAAGTATATTAGTTGTTACAAATTTATCTCTTAAGATAAATAAGTGGGGTGTCTGAATTTGGACCTTATACTCTGCATATATTATGCAATATCGATACAAAATGAGTTAAGTTCATGAGAAAACATTAATAAAGTATTCATACACCAAAACTATAATAATTGAGTCGTAAATTTCTTTTAAAAAACAAAGATGATCTCTACCAAATAGGGATGACAAAAATACACATATCCAAAATTGTAAAGGATAAAATCAATAAGTAAAATAAACAAATATGTTCGGTACTGGTTGATAAACTAAATAAATTACTTAAATATTTTTAATTAAATATAAAAGTTTCCTCTCAAATTTAGTAAAATAACACAGATACAATTTACATTCTTCTTCTCCTTCAAATCTCTCACGTTTTAGTGATTAAGTCATCCGTTCTTTTTTTTTTTTTTTTGGGTATTAGGTCATCCATTCTTTTGACAAAAAGAAAAGTTTGCTAGCAACATCCCATTCCGACTATGTAATTTTCCATTTAAAGGTTGAAACCGGACAACCTCGCTAAGTCAAATCACATTAATACGACCATCACTTTTTATAAGTTCTTTCTTGGAATAATCACTTTTTTTTACAAGTTGTTTACTCTCATTTTAAGTCATTCAAAAAAATTATTTTTCTCATTTTATATGTTGTTCTACAATAAAAATTAAAAATTATTTTGATGATCCTAATAGTAGTGCATCTTAACTATTTATTATTGTATATTTTTTTTTTCAATTATTGTAATATTTCTTTTACATATCATTAATGAAAATAATTTTGTTAAGTATGTCATTATTTTTATAAAATTAACAAAATTAATTATATTTTTTTACCAGTTTATCATTTGCTAGAGTGGCATATACCGAACAATTCTTACTTGTGCACAACACCAAATAAAAAATATTTAAGCACATACACACAAATGATAAAAATTAAAAGAGAAATAATTAAGCCACATCATTTAATTTCTTTCTCTTTTAATTTTTATCTTTTGTGTATCTGTGTCCAAATAGTTTTTATTTGAAAGTGTGTCCAAGTAAGTATTTCTCGACACATACTTTGTGCAAAATAGGAGATTTGTCCGTCTAATCATGACTTTTCATCGATCAATAATATTAATATATATATATATATATATATATATATATATATATATATATATATATATATATATGATAATAGGGATAATGTCATGCTGTGTTTTTAAAGAGGGCAAAGCTTAAGAAAAAAAACTACAGAAAAGAACATTCCTAGTAGTAAGTCGTAGAAATATCATCAAAGAAGAGATTTTGAAGTTCACTTGAAAGAGTTTCTAAAATATAACAGGAACTCAGAGTAAAACTCAGATTAGTTAAATAATCAACGTTTATGTTTCCTTTACGCGTAGTAGCAATAATTTGGACATGTCAATGCATATTCAAAAGATAAAGAATTCGCTGAAGCAAATAGCTAGAGTCTACCCCATTTCAACGAGCATCATGGCATCACTTTACACTATTAAGCTATATAAAACTCTATCTTCAAACCATATTCATTCCCACATACATACCCTTTATCTTAGCATGAAGAGCGTCACAAGTCCCAATTTGTATCGTATATCCCTTCAAATTTAATCATTGTCCGTTATGATATCGAAAAAGAACCCAGCCCCAAGATCAACCGACTCTTTGTAAATTCCGTCGCTATTTAACCTAATCAATCTCTCTTAGACTGCTTCACCAATAATGCAAACAACGTCAACATGTCGAAGCTACTCAAGTGAAGTGAGTTTGATTGATCCGAAGTGAACTAATTTATTGTACACTCTGTCCGTTAAATTACTTTTTTTTATTGTCAAGTAGCCTAGTGGTTAGAACTCACATATTTTAAACGTGGAGAAGTGGGGTGTTCGAGGTTTGAACCCCGACCCCTACATATAATATACAATATTTCTATCAACTGAACTAAACTCACGAAGATTATTTAAATAATTATTTTTTACATTACTCGTAGTTGTTCGTCATACATTTTTAGTATTTTAAATCTTTTTAATTGAGCCGTACATCACAGTTGGTGTATACATTTAATAAAGCACTTAAATTTTTTGCTCAATTATGCATGTGATTTTGCTTCACGAGGGCTATCGTAAAAACGTGCAAGTCACACAAAGTATGCACTAGAATATGTGACACGATGATGGACTTTGATGTGTACTTTGCATTCACGTTACGCATTAATTTATTAATTATTAATGATTAGGAAATTACGATAGTGACTGCTATGCTGTATCATTTAGTAAAAGTCAGCTGGCAGCCTTATAAACTTTGACAAATTCACATTCCTACTATTTGATTTTTTAATTAGAACTAGTACTACTTTAGGCCAACGGGCTAACTAAGCAGATTCATTTAATCATTTTTGTCACTATATACTGTAATAATTTCTAAGAACTTGCACTACACGTAATGTGGACAAATTAAACTCGTCTTGGTGCTTAATTTATTGGACGGAAAAAAGTTTATGAAAAACAGGTTTATTATACAAGCAAGCATATTGTATTATTTAATTTCTTTTGATAGAATAATATTATTTGAATCATGATGTATTTTGAAAATGATAAATATAATTTTATTTATATGTACAATGTATTGATTGTTTCATAACTAATATTAAATTTTTCCCTAAAAAACTAATATTAAATTTAAGAGTATTGTTTAGTATAGCTCTTTTAGTTGAGTACGTCAACTAGTCATGAGAAATCTTAAGAACTCTATCTTTTTATTATTAACATTTATCTTTTTATTAGCTCGTAAACTCTCTTGCGATTTAGAGCCACTTCTGAATCTTAAACTCTCTTGCGATTTAGAGCCACTTCTGAATCGTAAACCCTCTTGCAATTTGGAGCCACTTCTGAATCGTAAACCCTCTTTGCAATTTGGAACCACCACTTCCACATCATAACCCTAATTACGATCTGCAAGCTTCAAACTCATCATCGTCGCGATGACCGATCGAGACGACCGATCGAGACGATCACAACGCCATGAAGACTATGCAGCAACAGATTCAGCAACTTCTGGATCGCAACGAAGCCCTCCAAGCCTCCATGGAGACCATCTAGCAGCAGTAGAACGATCACGACGAGTCCCAGCAAGACGAGTTGGACGAACCAGACCCCCAACCGCTCTCAACCAAAGTATTGAACGCACCCGTTCCAGAAAATCTCAAACCATCATCGCTCGCATCTTTCGATGGCAAGAGCGATCCCGTGGAGCATGTTACGACATTAAACACCCAAATGGCCATCATCGGCGCCGCCGATTCTCTCAAGTGCAAGCTACTGGTGGGAACCCTGAAAGAAGCCGCCCTCCAATGGTACTTGAATCTCCCTCGTTTCTTCATCGTCGGTTACCAAGACATGACACGTAAGCTGATACATCAATTCTCCGCCAGTCGACACCGCAAAGTCTCCTCCACCAGCTTGTTCAACGTTCGCTAGGGACATAAATGAAACTCTCAGTGAATACCTCGCCTGATATAACGACGTCACTAAAAAAGTCATCAACCCGAATCAGGAGTTTTTCGTCGGAGCCTTTCAAAACGGATTACGAGTGGAACAATTCAATGAATCGCTCGCACAGAAACCTACAGACTCAATGGAGGAAATCATGTCAAGAGCCGAATGCTACAACAAGGGCGAGGAAAGCAATGCAGAAAAGAAAGCTAGAGATTCCAAAGAGCAAGGAATTAGTAACTCAGACAACCACCAAAGTTACTACCCACCACCCACAAGAGACAAAGGGACTTTCAAGCGCCAAGGCCCAGACAAAAATCGCCAGGAGATCTCCACGCCACTATATACTCGCCGCGAGCGGATTTGGAAAGATGTTTATCACTCGAAGTTGATTCCAGACCCGCCGGAGCCTGCTTGTCGCCAAATGGGACCAAATGAAAATGCATGGTGCAAATACCACAAAATCAGGGGCCACAACACCAACGAATGCATGCACCTAAAACGAGAAATTGAAAAGTTGATCCAAAATAGAATACTCAGAGGGTGTGTAAAAGGCAGCCGTGACGAAGACAAACGACGCCCAAAGGAACCAAGCAGAGATCAAGAAGGGAGCAGAGTCGGCATCGTACTGGAAGGACCTGGCGACCTCCTCATCGAGCAATCACTCAGGTTCAAATTCAAAGCAAGCAACAATCAGGCAGAATATGAGGCACTTTTTGCAGGAATGACCTTGACACAAGAGATGGGCGTAGAGAATCTAAGGGCGAAAAGTGACTCCCAACTAGTAACAAGCTAGATTACCGGAGAATATCAGGCAAAAGATGCCCAACTCATCATATACTTAGCTAAAGTTCAAAATCTGGCGACCTCTTTCAAGTTTTTCGAAGTGATCTATGTACCCAGAGAGCAGAACTCTAGGGCGGATTTGTTATCAAAGCTCGCCAGCACCAAAAGACCGGAGAACAACAAAACAGTTATACAAGAGGTCCTCTCAGCACGAAGCACATAAGCAATTGAGGTGAACGCTATAGATGATGAAGAAGAAAGCTGGATGACCCCCCTAATCAAATACCTTACGGGGGCTTTTTCACCAAAAAGCGAGGAGGAAAAGATGCATGTCAGAAAGCGTGCATCCAAGTGCACCATGGTTGCAGGAAAATTATACAAGATGGGAAGGGCGACCCCATGCTCAGATGCCTAGGCGAGAATGAAACAAAGCTAGTACTCTTAGAAGTTCACGAAGGAGAAGCACGCCCATAATGTTACAGGACTGCGCTGAGTTATTATTGGCCAACAATGCTACAGGACTGCGCCGAGTTCGTGAAAAAATGCGACAAGTGTCAAAGATTCTCGGATAAGAAGCACGCCCTAGCATGCAAACTCACCTCCATCTTTTCACCATGGCCTTTTCACAAATGGGCAGTCAACATAGTGGGACCATTTCCTTTAGCGCCAGGACAGTTGAAATTCCTTATAGTGGGCATGGACTACTTCACCAAGTGGATCGAAGGTGAAGCCGTCACAAAGATCACAACAGAAAGAGTGAAAAGATTTTACTGGAAGAAAATTATTTGTTGATTCAGACTCCCCAAATACATAGTGTAACACCCTAAATCCCACATTTAGTTTTTTTTTTTAAATTCAATAAATAATGAAACACACAAGGGTGTTACACATCTTTATCAAAACAAAATGACTTCATTTAAATTAAAAACGTCGCAGCGGAATAAATTTCAAAGCATTCAAAGTAATTGTCACTTCATTAAATCGAAAATCAAAACTGAATTTTGAAACAAAGTCTGAAATTAAATAAATCCCCATTCCCTAGTGTTACTAATCAGAGCGATGACTCGATAAAACTCCCAAAAGCGGTAAAAGTAAATAGGAGGCTCCAACGCTATCCTTAGAGACTCACTGCTACTAATATTCTTCTTCCTGCAAATCTACACCACAAAGGCGTAGGCGCCCAACCCGCCACTAGAGGGTGAGAATATATTCAAAATAAGAATCGCATAATCATAATGAATAGAAACAAGGCAAAAAAAATACATAAACAACATCAATCATATATTCATATATAAATTATTCACATCGTTAGATAATCATATTTTCACATCGTTAGATAATCAACTTCACATTGTTAGATAATCACCATTCACATCATTTAATAAATCATAATGAACAAGTATCACTTAAACAAGGTCGATCATCAACTAAAGAATTAGCAACTCATCAACGGAACACAATAATGTATGCAATGCTCCTAGACTCGACCATATATGCATGTGGTACCAAACCTATCACCATCGTCAAATATTTTGGACATCAGAGGTATGTTACTGATATTGTCCACACCATCGTCAAATATTTTGGACATCAGAGATATGTTACTGATTTTGTCCACACCATCGTCAAATACAACATCGTTAAATAGACTCGACCATGAATGCATGAACATCAAATAATGACTCAACAATGCACATTTTTGTATGACTCAACAATTACACATATTTAAATAGCATCATCGTCAAATATCACATCTTCAAATATCACTTCTTCATATAGCACATCTTTAAATCACACATCTTCAAATAACACATCTTTATATAACACATCATTAAATCACACGTCTTCAAATAACACATCTTTATATAACACATCATCAAATCACACATCTTCAAATAACACATCTTTAAATAATACATTTAATTACACATCTTAAAATTACACATTAGCTTCAGATCAATAAATACACATCTTTATATTCAACACAGTTTGTGACTTGTCTCTAACGTAGTAACCATTTTGAAGGGTAAACATTTGAAGAGTTAGTGGATTGTACATTATAGGTCGAATCAAAAGCAATGCTCATAAGAAATTTAATTTAGTTTGGTCATCAAAAAAATATTTAAAAAGAAAACATTACCATATGTTATCAAACAGAGTCAACCTACGCAAGGAGCTTTTCATGAAGCATAAAACACTTACTATATGCACTAGAATGACAACCTATTTATCTACTGATTGTTTACCATATATGTAGCGAAAGTTGGAATATAATGCCAACAGAAAAGAAATAATTTTCGGCTAAATGATAAATATGAGAGATAACAGTGTGGACCAAGATAACAGGCTTCAAAGAAAATAGTTCGGGTAGATGCATACAGGAGTTAAAGTTAAACACATCAAAACATAAAAAATGCATTGAATTTCATGATTTTTATCCGCTTTAACATGTAAAACTCAAAACATGACATAACCACGATTAAAGCATGAATTTAGCACATCAAAATCATGGAATCAGATATAAGAACATACCCAAAATCACAACAACAAATTAGAGCACGAAATTAACATGAAATCATTAAAAGATCAAGAAAATAAGGAAGAAAAACACAAACCCTTCACTACTCATATGTTCATACAACCCTTATGATGAATAGAGACTCCCCCCTTACCTCTAGTTTGCAGAAGTTGAATGAATTCCTATGGTGAAATCTCTCTCCAGGTTCATCTCGCTATGCCTCCTTGCCTCTTCTCTCCACAACCCTAGTTTTCCTTTGATCTCTAATCTTTTTTCTGTTTGTTGTAACCCGATTTCTCTAATGGTCTCATCTATTTATAAACCTTTTAACTGGGCTAGGTTTTTCTCATAACTATTTAACAGGTTTCCTCTTCACTGTTAAAATATATTATTGAGAAAAAAAGATTTAGTATAAAAATATCTTAAATTGAGTACCAAAATATATCATATTCAGTATAAAAATAATATATTAGATTTAGTATAAAAATATCTCAAATTGAGTACCAAAATATATCATATTCAATATAAAAATATATTATTAATTGAGTATCAAAATATATTTCAGATCACGAACCAAAATATATTAAATTGTGCATAAAAATATTTTAGATTGCATTCTAAAATTATTTTAGCAAAACTTGGGGAATAAGAAATCACTTTCTAACATGTTTACTCTCCACTATTTACACCTCTTTCTATCCTATTTAATTAAAACACTACTTAATTCCTAATAATATTAATATTATATGACAATAATATCAATAAATTAATATTTAAAAATCGGGGTGTTACACATAGTATCTGACAATGGAACTCAGTTCGCCAACACCAAAGTGGTGGAATTCTCCAACAACTTATGAATCCAGACAAAGTTTGTCTTGGTTGTTCACCCCCAGGCCAATGTACAAGCCGAATCTGCCAACAAGGTCATCTTAAACGGTATCAAAAAGAAGCTGGTGGCAGCCAAAGAACTCTGGTTCGAACAGCTGCACGAGGTAAAATTATATATTTGTTTTGCAAAGTACGATAATACAACAAATACATTTACTCACCACAAGAAGCAAATATATGCACAAGTACAGGTACTATGGTCCTATCATACGACGCCACACTCCACCACTAAGGAGACGTCGCTCACTATGGTTTATGGCGCTGACGCCATGCTTCTAGTAGAGATTGACACGCCTACTTGGTGCCGCAATAACTTTTCAGAAGATGGTAGGACAATGTTTTATCATCCTAACCCCATTCTTTTTGCAGGTCCAAATGCTTAGAGTTTAGTTTAACTTTATAAACTCACAAAATCTCTTTTATTGCCAACAATTAGCTAACGAAACAGGTTTACAATGTGGTATGGACATGATAGACGAAGTACGACAGGCCGCCCATATCCAAGAGTTCGCCGCCAAGCAAAGAGCAGCTCACCGTTACAATTCTAAATTAATACCGAGAGAAATGAAGGAGGGAGACCTCGTCCTCAGGCAAGTCGTTGCACCTACCAGAATAGGCAAGTTGTTGCCTAACTGGGAAGAACCATACAAAATAAAAGAGAAGCTATCACATGGAGCATACAAACTTGAAGAGCTGAATGGAGATCAAATTCCACGCACCTAGAATGCAGTCAATCTACGCCACTACTATAGTTGAATATTTAGTCATTTATTATTTAGATTTCCTTTTCTTTTTTGTTTTTGAATAAGGCGAGCATTCTTCAAAACTGACGCTGCCAAAGTTGTTACAAACACTTTTTCATGTTTTAATAAAAGAGGTAGGGTAGAATTTTTTTCCCCTGCAAGGGCAGGGGTTTTTAACGAAACACCCTACTTTCTTAGATGCTTTTGATTTTCTATTCTGCTTCATATACTACAAAGGCAACACATACTTTCGAAGCTGTAGGACCCAACTGGGCAGTGAAAACTCAACCCCAGGCGGGCTCTGCAAAATTTTCCTTAACCCCACAGGGGCTCTAAATCGACATGCGAAATTTCCTTAACCCCACAGGAGATCTAAGTCGACATGCAAATTTTTCTTAACCCCACAGGGGCTCTAAGTCGACATGCGAATTTTCCTTAACCCCACAGGGGCTCTAAGTCGACATGGGAATTTTCTTTAACCCCACAGGAGCCCTAAGTGTCTGAAACTTCCTTAAAACCCACATGGACCCTAAATAATTACCTGAAAACAACCCTCGGGCGAGCTCCGAAAACTTTGCAAATTTTAAACACGACGACGAGTTCAGAAAAAGTTGAAGTTCCTAAACTCGTACAACAAAACAAAAATGTCTAACGGAAAACATTTCAATAAATAAAAGCTTCCCTAAAAATAGCAACTTCATGACTTCAAAGCCAACACGAAAGGAAAACGCCACAGAACCAAGCGTTAACCAGCTGTAGACAAACAGAACGAAATAATTAAAACGACGAAATTAAACTAGTGATTATAAAACGAAGGAACATTTAAACATAAATATTACAAAATTCCAGAGCTCCACCAAGACGTAATTAAAATTACAAAGCATAAAAAGTATCCAGGCGCCACAAAAGGATCGCCAGAAATATTACAAAGTTACATAACATTTTCTGTAACATCCCGCTTAGATGCGATTACTACCAGTATTAGACGTGTTTAAGCAAGCTTGGCAATTAAATAATAATAGGCATGGCAAAAGGGTAAATAAGTTAAAAAGGGGGGGAAAGTTTGAAAGAAAGAAGTAGAAAGAGTACTCTACACTCTTCCATTTCCATTTTCTTTCCCATTTTCAGCTCACTCACTCCCTCTCCCTCCCCATTCTCACGCCCTCACTCCCTCTCCATAACTTCATCTTTCCATCATCCAATTCTTAAGAGAAACTTCACAAGCAAGGTTTGGGTAGTAAACCTAGAACAAGAGCAAGAAGTAAGGAGGAACAAGGAAGTTTTGAGAGAAGAAGATAGCTTGGAGCCAAGGCTTTGGGAACCAAGGATAGTAAGCACCAATAGGAGGTTTAAGGTGAGCTCCACTAAGTTTATACCCATTTAGGGGTAAATTTTGAGTTTTATGAGGAAAGGTATTAATATGATGATTTTGTCTAGATTTGTATTAGTTAGTTTCCCTAATGTTAATACTTGATATGCTATGATTTTATATGTTGAAAACCTTAGATTTTGATGTACAAATGCTTGCTGAACTGTGTGGAACTTGAAAACTCGTTTTTGAACTTTCTGAAACAGCTACAGGGACTGCAACCCCTGGATTCATCGTGCCACGATGGCTTTCATCGTGCCATGATCATACTGATCAGGCAGCCATCGTGCCACGAAAAATCCAGCCAGGCACCCCATTTTTGAAATGTGTTTTTCTAGCCAGAAATCATCCGCATAGCGCCAGTATGCCTTTGTACATTTAAAAATGGAAGAATAGATCATGGTACACCTTGTATTAACATGAGTGTGGGATTAGAAACTACATTTATCATTGAGGATTAATCTCATTAAGAATCAAGGAATCAAGTAAGACATTGGGTAGATTTATCCCTAAGACACCAAGTAAGATAGGGACATAGTTCCCACTATAGACAATGGCTCATGAGAACGATGAGTCGAGAACCTTGATAGGTTAATAAGATTATACAAGATACTCGTGATGAGTACAAGATTGTTACCATATTCAAGTCTAGAACCTTTTATAGGTTAAGAGTACAAGAATTAGTAAGATTAAGCCGTGGCCTTCGATGTTCACGCCAGTGGGACACGAACGGTTCACGTAGAGAACAGACTAAGATTATTACCTTTAAGTCGTGACTTTCATTGTTCACGCCAGTGGAACATGGAAGGTTCATGCATAAGATTAAAGAATATTAATTGCGTCTTTCGTCGTTCACGCCAGTGGGACACGGGAGGTATACGCATCAGTTAAAATCATTAAGTCGTGTCTTCTGTTGTTCACGCCAGTGGGACGCAGGAGGTTCACGCCAGTGGGACGTGTTATTCCGCAAGGATAACCGCACGACGACAAGAGGAGTCCGGTGTTAGCCTGATATGATAGGAATTTTCACCGGTTATCAGGGGAATGTGCTTCGGGGTTACTCCACCCGGGGGCATTCCGTAAAATGAACCCAGATAATATTGTTTGTTCAACGCTAACAGCTAACATAAAGATCAGAAAATACTATAATACCTTATCAGACAGTTATCAGATATCAGTTAGCAGCTATCAGGCGGTGATCCTAGGTTTCCCCTTGATCACCAGATTATCAGAAACAGACAGATAGCCCTCTATGGGTAAGAATGAGACTTGGCGATCATAGGTATTCCCGAGTTCGCCGAGGTAGGCACGGCAACCCTAGGTTCCCCGAGGTTGCCAAACAGTAGGTAGGGTAGGAGCTCACTGAGACGTTATGTCTCATCCCTTTCCTTCTGGTGCAGGTTCTTCGTAGGTAGCACGAAGAAAAGGTAAAGAGAAAGCTACGGACTGATCGTGCTGCTCATGTTTTCTTGTGTTGTATATTATTGTATCATGATGTACATGAATATTATGGAGAATATTTAGTATCAGATTATGGATTGTATCAAAGACTTATGTTTTGTATAATTATCAAACAATTTTCTGTATTGTATTTAAATGTATCCAGTATCAGTTTAACACTCCTGCTAATATACTAGTTAAAATTAGTATGGGTGTTACAATTGGTATCAGAGCAGGTCGATTCAGACCGTGCCATGGGTCATTAAAGTACAATCCAAGTTTCCGGACCTCTTGGATCCAGGACATTATTCTAGATGTTATGTTCAGTTAAAACTGATCACTTTGACTTGTATATGACAGCTAGGATAAGATGTCTGGGAGAAGAAGAGGTAGACCTCGTGCCAATCAAGCTAGTGATGAAAGTGGAGGACCCAGTCTTAATTCATGGGAACAGATGATGCAACAACAGCAGGCCTGGCAGCAGCAATACCAAGAGCAACAAGCTCAGAATGCATTACAGTATCAGCAAATGATGCTGATGATGCAACAGCAATCTCAGCAACAGGCCCAATCTCAACAACAATGGATGGAGATGATGCAGCAGGGACAAGGTTTCCATCCACAGCCACCACCTCCTCCAGTAATTGGGAACCCCGTGTTCCGGGAGTATAACAGACATCACCCTCCGGAGTTTAATGGAGAAGGTGAACCGCAAGAAGCCAGGAAGTGGATTAAACAGATGAAGAAGATTTTTAGAATGGCAGAATGTTCTGAAGAGGACAAAGTGGTCTATGCCACGAACCAACTCAGAGGCGCAGCAGAAGACTGGTGGGAATCTGCTCAGCGCAGGATGGAAGCCAATGGTGTAGAAGTAAATTGGGAGAACTTTAAAGGAGTAATGTTGGAGAAGTATTTACCTTTGTCTTACAAGGTAAAGAAAGAGCAAGAGTTCTTGGAATTGAAGCAAGGTAGTATGTCGGTTGCGGAGTTTACAAAGAAGTTTGAAGAGTTGTCCTACTACTCCACACACAACGAGTATGCTGAGAATGAAGTGTGGAAGATGAACCAGTATAAGCGAGGTTTAAGAGGCGAGATTGACACTGCAGTGAGTCTCCAAAGAACTGCAAGTTATGATGAACTGGTACATGACAGTCTGGTGGTTGAAGTAGGACTTGCTAAGACCTCTAAAGAAAGATCAGCAGCTTATGAGAAGAAGAAGAGCAGGATGTCGGATAAGTATCACGATAAACTCAAGCCAAAAGGATCTCCACAGAGAGGGAAGCAGACATACTCTCCACAATATAATCCTTTACGGACTAATCCTACTTGCAAGACATGTGGTAGGATGCATAAAGGGGAGTGTTTGATAGGTGCTGGTATTTGTTATGGATGTAAACAGCCAGGGCATTTCATATCAGAGTGTCCAAACAGACGTGGTAAAGGATCAGCTGAAGGAACAACTACTAGTAGGGGCAGAGTGTACTCTCTTGACGGTGCAAAGGCTGTAGCCAATGAAGATTTAATTGCCGGTATGTGTTATTTGGGTACTAATCCAGTAAAAGTTCTTTTTGATTGCGGCGCTACATGTTCCTTTATTTCATATAAATGTGTGGAGACGCTGCAATTACCTTTGTCTCCGTTGAACCCTCCAATGTTAGTAACTACCGCTACTGAAGGCGGAATGGAGGCAAAGTATGTTTGTGAAAACTGTCCTATCACTGTGTCTAGTAAGACCTACTATGTTGATTTAGTTTGTCTCCCGATGGAGCAATTGGATGTGATTCTAGGCATGGATTGGCTTTCTGCTAACCATGTGTATATTGGTTGTTCAGAGAAGAGTATTTATATGCCGACCAGTGATACGGCGGAAGGTGTGGCTCTGTCTGAGTTGATAAACCGCACCCATCAGTTAATTCAATTCATCTGTGCTCAAGATAAAGGATTCTATGTGATGCTCACTGTGGCTTCAGAATCAGAGTTAAGCCCCAGTGATATTCCTATTGTGAATGAATACTTAGATGTCTTCCCTTCAGAAGTATCTAGTCTGCCTCCAGAGCGTGAGGTAGAGTTTTCAATTGATTTGATTCCAGGAGCGGAGCCAGTATCTGTGGCACCGTACAGAATGTCGCCCTCAGAGTTGAAAGAGCTGAAGTCTCAACTCGAAGAGTTAATTCAGAAGCATTTTATTCGACCCAGTGTATCACCTTGGGGTGCTCCGGTCTTGTTGGTCAAGAAGAAAGATGGTAGCATGAGGTTGTGTATTGACTATCGTCAACTTAATGAGGTGACTATCAAGAATAAGTATCCACTCCCCAGGATTGACGACCTACTAGACCAGCTTAAAGGAGCGACAGTATTTTCCAAAATTGATCTTCGGTCAGGTTATCATCAGATTCGTATAAAATCTTCAGATGTGTCTAAGACGGCGTTTCGAACGCGTTATGGGCACTACGAATTTCTGGTTATGCCATTCGGTGTAACTAATGCCCCAGCAGTATTCATGGATTACATGAACAGAATATTTCAACCTTACCTTGATCAATTTGTAGTGATTTTCATTGATGACATTCTGATCTATTCTAAAGATCCTCAGGAGCATGCTCAGCACTTAAGAATTGTATTGGATGTCCTTAGAGACAAGCAGCTGTATGCCAAGTTTAGCAAGTGTGAATTCTGGTTATCCGAGATTAAGTTTTTGGGTCACGTTATTTCTCAAGGAGGAGTAGCTGTCGATCCATCCAAAGTTGAAGCTGTACTCAGTTGGGAAAGACCCAAGAATGTAGCTGAAGTCAGGAGCTTTCTCGGCTTAGCAGGTTATTATCGAAGGTTTATCATGAAGTTTTCTCAGATTGCTTTACCTCTGTCACGCCTCACCAGGAAGGACGTACCCTTTATTTGGGACGAAGAATGTGAAAGAAGCTTCAAAGTTTTAAAGAGGAAGTTGACTAAGGCGCCAATGTTGGCGATACCAGATCCTGAAAAGAGATACACCGTTTTCTGCGATGCATCCTCTAAAGGACTGGGAAGTGTTCTTATGCAAGGGGAAAATGTCATAGCATATGCGTCCAGACAGCTCAAGACACATGAAGAGAATTACCCCACCCATGATCTTGAGTTAGCAGCAATAGTTTTCGCATTGAAGATCTGGAGACATCATTTGTATGGTGCACAATTCGATTTGTTTAGTGACCATAAGAGTTTGAAGTACCTGTTTGATCAACGAGATCTTAACATGAGACAAAGACGATGGATGGAATATTTGAAGGACTTTGATTTTGATCTGAAATACCATCCAGGAAAGGCTAATGTGGTAGCAGACGCCTTGAGTCGGAAGGCTTTAGTCAAAGCTGAAGTGATGATGCACACGTGTGGACTATATGAAAAGTTTAGAGATCTTAATCTCCATGTTACCGAGATGGAAGGTGGCGTTTTGTTAAACAAGTTAGAGATTTCGTGCGACCTACGATCTAGGATTGCACAAGCGCAAAGCATGGATATGGACCTTCAGAGAAAAGTTGGTCAAGCAGAGTATTCATGGGCACCAGATGGTGTGTTATTGTTTGAAGGAAGGATTTTTGTTCCGAATGATGAGGAATTAAAAAGGTTGATATTAGAAGAGGCGCATAAGAGCAGTTTCAGCATTCATCCAGGAACCACCAAGATGTATCAAGATTTGAAAAGAGATTATTGGTGGCCTAGCATGAAAAGGGATGTGGCGGAGTTTGTGTCGAGATGCATTGTTTGTCAGCAAGTGAAGATTGAGCACCAAAGGCCTGCAGGGATGTTAATACCTTTGGAAATTCCACAATGGAAATGGGAAGATATAACCATGGATTTTGTGAGTGGATTACCTCGAACACAGCGAGGACATGACTCCATATGGGTAATAGTGGACCGGTTAACCAAGTCAGCTCATTTCTTGCCGGTTAAGACTACGTACCGAGCCTCACAGTATGCTGAATTGTTTATTTCTGAGATAGTGAAACTCCATGGTGTACCTGCCAGTATTGTATCCGATCGAGATCCGATCTTCACATCCCACTTTTGGAAAGCTTTTCAGAAAGCTTTGGGAACAAGATTAAAGATGAGCACGTCCCATCATCCTCAAACAGACGGACAATCAGAAAGGACTATTCAGACGTTAGAGGATATGTTACGTGCATGTATTCTAGAAGATGGAGGAAGTTGGAACAATCATCTGCCATTGATTGAATTCTCTTACAACAACAGTTACCATTCTAGTATTGGAATGGCGCCATATGAAGCTCTATATGGTAGGAAATGTAGAACCCCGCTTTGTTGGGCTGAAGTCGGAGATAAGAGCATTTTGGGTCCAGAGATCATTCAGGAGACGACTCTAAAGATTAAGTCCATTCAAGATAAAATGAGAACAGCACAGAATCGCCAGAAAAGTTATGCTGATAGGAGACGAAGACCCTTAGAGTTTGGTGAAGGAGACCATGTATTTCTTAAAGTTACGCCCAAGTTGGGATTAAGAGGAGCTTTCAGGACCAAGAAGCTTTGTCCAAGATATGTAGGACCATTTCAGATACTTCGACGTGTTGGTCCGGCAGCTTATCAGTTGGCGCTGCCACCAGCCATGTCAGGATTACATGATGTCTTTCACGTCTCGCAATTAAGGAAATTCATTCCTGATCCTTTCCAACCTGTGGAGCTGGATAGTATAAATTTGAGATCGGACTTGACCTTTCAACCTGAGCCAGAGCAGATAATCGATCGTGATGTTAAAACTTTGCGGAACAAAGAGATTCCTATAGTTAAGGTTGTATGGAAAGGTTCTCCCGACGGCGAAGCAACGTGGGAGTTAGAGTCAGATATGCAAGCAACCTATCCTCATTTATTTTCAGGTAACTTCTAAATTTCGAGGACGAAATTTCTTTAAGGGGGGTAGATTGTAACATCCCGCTTAGATGCGATTACTACCAGTATTAGACGTGTTTAAGCAAGCTTGGCAATTAAATAATAATAGGCATGGCAAAAGGGTAAATAAGTTAAAAAGGGGGGGAAAGTTTGAAAGAAAGAAGTAGAAAGAGTACTCTACACTCTTCCATTTCCATTTTCTTTCCCATTTTCAGCTCACTCACTCCCTCTCCCTCCCCATTCTCACGCCCTCACTCCCTCTCCATAACTTCATCTTTCCATCATCCAATTCTTAAGAGAAACTTCACAAGCAAGGTTTGGGTAGTAAACCTAGAACAAGAGCAAGAAGTAAGGAGGAACAAGGAAGTTTTGAGAGAAGAAGATAGCTTGGAGCCAAGGCTTTGGGAACCAAGGATAGTAAGCACCAATAGGAGGTTTAAGGTGAGCTCCACTAAGTTTATACCCATTTAGGGGTAAATTTTGAGTTTTATGAGGAAAGGTATTAATATGATGATTTTGTCTAGATTTGTATTAGTTAGTTTCCCTAATGTTAATACTTGATATGCTATGATTTTATATGTTGAAAACCTTAGATTTTGATGTACAAATGCTTGCTGAACTGTGTGGAACTTGAAAACTCGTTTTTGAACTTTCTGAAACAGCTACAGGGACTGCAACCCCTGGATTCATCGTGCCACGATGGCTTTCATCGTGCCATGATCATACTGATCAGGCAGCCATCGTGCCACGATGAGTGGCAACGTGCCACGAAAAATCCAGCCAGGCACCCCATTTTTGAAATGTGTTTTTCTAGCCAGAAATCATCCGCATAGCGCCAGTATGCCTTTGTACATTTAAAAATGGAAGAATAGATCATGGTACACCTTGTATTAACATGAGTGTGGGATTAGAAACTACATTTATCATTGAGGATTAATCTCATTAAGAATCAAGGAATCAAGTAAGACATTGGGTAGATTTATCCCTAAGACACCAAGTAAGATAGGGACATAGTTCCCACTATAGACAATGGCTCATGAGAACGATGAGTCGAGAACCTTGATAGGTTAATAAGATTATACAAGATACTCGTGATGAGTACAAGATTGTTACCATATTCAAGTCTAGAACCTTTTATAGGTTAAGAGTACAAGAATTAGTAAGATTAAGCCGTGGCCTTCGATGTTCACGCCAGTGGGACACGAACGGTTCACGTAGAGAACAGACTAAGATTATTACCTTTAAGTCGTGACTTTCATTGTTCACGCCAGTGGAACATGGAAGGTTCATGCATAAGATTAAAGAATATTAATTGCGTCTTTCGTCGTTCACGCCAGTGGGACACGGGAGGTATACGCATCAGTTAAAATCATTAAGTCGTGTCTTCTGTTGTTCACGCCAGTGGGACGCAGGAGGTTCACGCCAGTGGGACGTGTTATTCCGCAAGGATAACCGCACGACGACAAGAGGAGTCCGGTGTTAGCCTGATATGATAGGAATTTTCACCGGTTATCAGGGGAATGTGCTTCGGGGTTACTCCACCCGGGGGCATTCCGTAAAATGAACCCAGATAATATTGTTTGTTCAACGCTAACAGCTAACATAAAGATCAGAAAATACTATAATACCTTATCAGACAGTTATCAGATATCAGTTAGCAGCTATCAGGCGGTGATCCTAGGTTTCCCCTTGATCACCAGATTATCAGAAACAGACAGATAGCCCTCTATGGGTAAGAATGAGACTTGGCGATCATAGGTATTCCCGAGTTCGCCGAGGTAGGCACGGCAACCCTAGGTTCCCCGAGGTTGCCAAACAGTAGGTAGGGTAGGAGCTCACTGAGACGTTATGTCTCATCCCTTTCCTTCTGGTGCAGGTTCTTCGTAGGTAGCACGAAGAAAAGGTAAAGAGAAAGCTACGGACTGATCGTGCTGCTCATGTTTTCTTGTGTTGTATATTATTGTATCATGATGTACATGAATATTATGGAGAATATTTAGTATCAGATTATGGATTGTATCAAAGACTTATGTTTTGTATAATTATCAAACAATTTTCTGTATTGTATTTAAATGTATCCAGTATCAGTTTAACACTCCTGCTAATATACTAGTTAAAATTAGTATGGGTGTTACATTTTCAAGGCTCGTCCACTAGGGCACCATCTTCAACAATCTTAAAAGAATCCAGCTCACCCAGGTCGAGGGTCGGAAACAAGAATGCCACCTGCGATTTAGCGCGATCGAAACCTCTCTCAAAGCTTTCCGCTGCTTCGGCCTTGGCCTCTTCAACATCAACTTCAAGTTTTGCTATCTGCTTAAATCTGTGATCGGTGATTAACACGATCGAAGCAGCGGCCTTGGCATCATGATCGGTGATTAAATCTGCGATTTTCTTGTCATACTCCACCACAAGAGCATCTTTCGCCTCCTTAGCCTCCTTCAGCTCTTTTTCTAGCAACTTCGCCTTTTCCCGCAATGCCTCTTCACTCTGCACCACATCTTCATGTTTACGCCCGATGGCGTCTAACATTACTAAAGAACAAAGGCAGGGGATGCCCACGTCCATTATCATGAAGGGCACATCACCCTATTGACCGACTTCCACATCAGCAGGATAGAAACCCACATTCTCCCTCATATAGGTGCTATAATCAAAGCTTCGATCCCAGAAGGAGTTCCCAGTCTCACTCATCTCAGCCTCATTCGATTTTTGACTGGCTCCAACTTTTTTCTTTTTCTTCTCAAGCGACGCCTTTTTCGCCACCTCGGCATCTGAAAGCACCTCTGATACAGCTTCCACCTTCCTCTTAGTCTTCCTTAGGGTCACGAGAGAAGGATCACTATTGACGTGCCCCTACGCTTCTCGTTTCGCCCTAGCCTCCTCCAAATACTTCCGCCTCTCGACTCCTGATGTGGGCGCCATCGGCTCTGCCAAAAGGAAAAACAAACATGATCAATAGTAATAAACAAGTAAACAACAATAAGAAAACGGTAGAAGGATAAAATACTCATGCAGATAAGCCTCTAGACTCACAACGTCCCCCCTCCCTATTCAAAAGCTCCCATATATTCAAAGGCAGTATCTTGTCAAGAAAGCAGACCACATCATTCTCATAGGCTTCCAGCTTCTCGTAATCATACCCCATGATTGAAGCAGGGTTACTTGTCCGGCATAAGGGAAATTTTGGCTCGCCATCCACCTTCACGGCGGCCGCCACACAACCCTTGGCCCCTTTATCCTCAGGAATGTCTCCCTCCAGTTCTTATAGTGAGACGCATACGGAGGAAACAACCGTTTATTGGGATGAGCACTGATAGACACTCAAGAAAGCTTGTCCACCCATTTTGTCTCATAAAAGGAGAAGAACACACCCATTGATGGCTGAAAACCCAATCCCTCACAAAGAATTTCGAAAGCCCGGATGAACGCACAAGTATTTGGTTGGAGTTGCGAAGGAGCCACATTCAAGTTCTTTAGAACATCCACTTCAAAGGGGGTGAAAGGAAACTTCACGCCCAGATCTTCGAAAACGGCGGCATACATGTAAAAGGGCTCGTCCTTCACTCCCTTCGGGCGACAAAGACAAATCTTCTCGCCAGGGCGACACGACTCCAATATGACACCCTCCTCTTTCCAGTGGATGAGATATACAACTTGCTCCTAAAAAACGCGATACGTTGTGGATTCGTGTATATTGATTCCGAACGGATGAAGTCCTCCGAGAACGCCTCCCTACTTGATTCGCTGGACGACATCGAATAACAGATCCCTTTTCTACACTGGGTCTTGGGGAAGCATAAAGGAGAATACAATCAATATCGGAAGAATCACCACCCCCTCACCACTACTCTCCGAATCACACGATAACATCTCTAGCAAAAAATGACCGTAATACCCATGCTCAAAAGCTACCTAGTCAATTGACCTGTCATGGCGTTTGGCATGGTTAATACTATCCCTCCATAACCTACTTTTTCCCTCAAAAGTTACAGGTTGTACTACCCTATCCATTTCTTCAGACTCCCTAATCACGACCATAATTATGACGATACGAATGAGAGGAAAGCAAGGAGTAAGGAAAGATACCTGATTGTAAAAGAGACCGCAAAAACTTGAATCAAAAGGGCTTCAGAAGACGAAAATGACCTAGAAGCTGGAAATAGGAGAAATGAGCAAAAAATACGAAATGGAGAAAAGAGTGGACAAGACCGAGTTTTAAAGGATCTACGCCTAGGGAATCCCAATAAAGCAAGCGCTGATTAGGCACAAATATCGAGGGTCACCTAGATTCAAACACGTCAGCAGAAGTGAAAGGTCGTCCTAGCTCAGCCGTTGGATCAGAATCAGCCAGGACACAAGATCGCGCCGTACCTATACTATCTCGCCCGAATCGAAACATCGCTAGTTTCCCGCTAAAAGATAACCACCATCTTTACGTTTAATCACTTCGCCTTGTCCCTGAACTTGTGCTTGTTTGGCTGTGGACCATCAGTCTCTCATTTAATCACTTCGTCTTGTCCCAAGACTCGTGCTTGTTGGGCTGTGGACCGTCAATCTCACCGTTTAGAGCACAAAGCCCTCCAGAAAGGCACAACGGCCTCCAGAGGGGACAACGCCCTCCAGAAGGGTCAAAAAGACCTTAGGCGAGCCCGCTAAGGGCGCCGCCTCTAAAAGCTTCTAGAAGTCTCTGGAAACCTCTGGAACGCTTTAAACGTGACTTAGGGCCCAAGTTTCTTGGGGCCTAAGTCACAGATAACCAGACCCCAAGAGAAGGCTATAAATAACCCCTTGAGAGCATTCTCAAGGCATCACTTAAATAGTTATAAACCCTAGTTTTAGATATTGTACTCACTGCAAGTACAAACTAGTATTACTTTAGGCCAGCGAGCTAACTAAGCAGATTCATTTAATAATTTTTGTCACTATATACTGTAATAATTTCTAAGAACTTGCACTATACGTAATGTGGACAAATTAAACTCGTCTTGGTGCTTAATTTATTGGATCGAAAAAGGTTTATGAAAAATAGGTTTATTGTACTCTATTCGTCTCAAAGTAAGTGACAATGTTGATTATTGTACATATGTCAATGTATGGCCGGCTTAGGAGATATTGTCCATCGAGAGCATGTAGTTATAAGCACTTTATGTCTGAAAAGGTTTCAAATATGATTATCTCCCATGGAGGAAATCTATGACAAACAACGTTAGTTGTAGAATCTACTAATAAATCATTAAGCAAATATGTAATTTGTTCCTAATCTTTGTGTTTATTAACAACAATATGTGGCTGGTGTGATATAAACTACTAACCGATGTTTAACAGCCGTTTCGGCTAGTTCGTGTAACTAGGTTTTAACTCTATACCGTAGTTTAATTTAATAGTACTGAAATAGGTTGAAATCGCAATCGGCTAAACTATTTATTTATTAGTCACTAGTTCAAATGTGGTTAAGCGGATTGAACCAATTGAAATATTATTCAGAAATTTCCTTGATTCATGTTGAAAAAAACCCAAGTCTCATCAAAACTAATGCACTAAATCTCACCAGTACTCCGCAGTCAAAAACTAAATTGTTAACTTCGGAGTTCTGATGTTTACAACTGAATTGTTAGAAATTCAGTTTACAAGGGTATTGAACAATGAAACTAACTGAATCAATAAGTAGAGGCAAGGGTATGGGAGAATAATCAAGCTTCGACCAGTCACATTACGTAGCTGACCAAGCAGCTTGTGGTACCAGCAAAACTCGAATGGTAAAATAAAATCAATGTTTGATAAAAGTGGAGAGAATAAAGTGTACCTGGGTTCTGCACATGCTAGCATATTTATAATTGGTTAGCAATATGTGGATGATTGCTTTGTAATAAATCTCTTATTGTAGAAAAGCCACTCGAATTTATCCTTGGATTAGGATCCGATTTTTTTTTTTTTTTTTTGAATAAGAGCATAACTTTATCAATCAATTTATTTCAGATTCAGAGGTTGAGCAATCTCGGATATCTATAGATTTCACTCAAATTGTGGCAACGCGTAGTTGAGATTCGTTGAACCATCCTTCTTGTGTGATCCGACATGTAATTTCTTCCTCTTACTTGGTTCCTTGGCTTCCTATGTGGGATTTTTTTGGTAACATTCCTACGTGGGTTTTGACTATAATCAAGACTCACTTTTTAAAATTTAATCTTTTATCTGATGAAATTTATGTATAAGGGGGATTGCCCCCACTAATGTTTCTGCTATATTTGTTGAGGTATTTGATATTTTGTTTATTGTCCCCTCTTAAAATAGTAAATTGCCCCCACGAAATAGAAATTTATACCATAAGAAGAGTTTCTCCCATGAATTTTACAGAATCAAATATGCAAATGTTATTGAGATGAAATTTTGAATGACTTTTTTCCCCATAAATAGAGAGATATTTTTGATAGTGTTGAAAATGATGAACAATTTTAATATGTAATATATAATAGTATAGTGTTATTATTTAATTTTTCCACATAAATAGAGAGATATTTATCACTTACACATTGCTAAAAAATTTATATAAATATTTATTATGTAAAATCTTATCCCCACAAAGGCGTATGTTAGGCAGAGAAACCATGACGGTATTGCAGATAGAGAGAGTGGAGGTGAACACTCCTACTAAACGGAGACGGGAGTGTAGGAACGTCGATGGGGAGAGGACCTCACAGACGCGTCCGTCGCAGGTGGTAGACCATACTCAAGAGCAGTACTATGTGCCTAGGGAGCAGTATTATACTCCTACTAAGCAACATTATTATGATCCCACTCAAGAGCAATACTACGAGCCTGAGAAACGTCATGTGGAGGTTCAGGCTGACGACGAGCAACATGATGCACCGTCACCTGTTGCTTTTGTTGGGGGCCCTTATGATTTATCTCTGATGCCCTCATTCGTAGATCGTGTTGCTCACAAGGTTTGGATGATCATTGATGTAAGTGTAATTATAACTCATGTATTTTTAACTTTCAAGTGTTTATTTTGGTTTATATTATATATATATATATATATATATATATATATATATCGATATATATATTTTGTATTTAGAGTACCGACGGTGTATGTAAGTGCATCGACCAAGGGAAGAAGATAGCTGCACTTACACACCCACCCGGTCATATGAACTGGTTTTGGAATCTAGTTATAGCTTTTGGTCTTTTCTCACTGCTTTAGACATGTGAGAAATTTGGGTCATGTGATGCTTACCGCTTTGTCTGAGAGATGACATGAGCAAACTAGCAGCTTCCATCCTCTTGTTGGAGAGATGACCATCACGTTGGATGAAGTGTCATATCTTTTACACATCCCGATTGAAGGGAAAATGTTTAGTCACCAGACAAAAATCTCTAATGACAAGGGTGTTCAGCTGATGACAAAGTTACTTGGTGTTGTCGAGCATACTACGATTGAGGAGTGCATGACAGTTTGGTTCATATATAAATATTCCATTGTTGAAGTACTTGTATGAGAAGCACCTCAATGCCGCAACTAACTTGAAAAATGTAGCTGGTAGGGAGGATGAGATAAATAACCGTATGAAACAGTGTGTGAGGGCTTTGTAGCTCTATCTAGTGGGATGTACAATATTCATCGACAAGAGCAACAAGCACATTGACCTGATATTTCGTGAGGTGCCACAAGATCTTGATAGGATTCATGAGTGGTCATAGGGTGGGATGACATTGAGTTTTCTTTACCATTATCTTCCTCAGGCTACCACTTTCAAGATTACTTCGATTGACGGGAACAAGACCATAATGTAGGTAATAATTTAATTGAATTTTATCTTTGTGTTTATGATTTTATATTTCCTATTATAATATTTTAATATATTTGTGTTTATTTTTTCAGGCCTGAACATTGGAGCATTTCAAACACTTATTTCCATTTACGGATCAACCACTCTATACCCAGACATGGCACACACCGCCCGCTTTGTTCTTTGTAAGGGCCACCAAAAACCGTACCCTCATAGATTGATCCTTATCGTCTGGACGTGGACAACATCATATTTATCCCTTACGATGATCATTTAGGGGGGGGGGGGGGGGGGGGGCTAATGAGGAGGTTATCATTGAGCGTGAGCATGATAGAGATAATCTTGATTCATTGAGTATCATCAAGAGTTGCATCAACATGGTGGGTGGGGCGTAATGGTCAGACATACGATGACACACACGATGTTCTACTGAGGATTAGGACTGAGATGTTGCCAACCACTACATATTCAATTTCCATAAGGAGGAGACAATAGTTTTATATTTAGTTGTTTTTGATTTGGTTGTAAATGATGAATGTTGGTTTTTACCGCTTTTGATTTGGTTATTGCAAGACATATCTAAACAATTTATTTCCATATTGATTAATGAATTTATTTTTAATGTTTTGAGTTTTATTTTATGAATGATTTGAATGAATGTATGAATTAATGATTTAGTTGAAAAGAACTTAGTTTTGTCAAACTGAGGTTATGCCTCTGTAATCAGAACGCAACGACAATTAACTGTCATACGAAAACGAACGGTCCTATGACAGTTAACTGTCGTTGGGGGTATTAAGTTAATTTTGGGGTGCCTGAGAGCAATTTAGAAGACTAAAGAGCAATTTTCTTTTGGATTTAATACTTGTTTGTTTGGATCCAAACTTCATAGTTTTTTGGAGTATGTTTTTCTTGGGGATTACTAATGGCATCCCATATGTACTTAAACACCCCGTTTCTATTTGGGTTTTCCCCGAAAAGTGTCTCCGTTCTGTAATTATTTACTTACAGAAATTGAATTCCAGCACATCGAAATACAATTGCATTAAGATTTGGAGATATACCTCTAAAAAAAAAGTTTTCGAGATAAGGTTCCAGAAGAAAATTTTCACCCTAAGCATAAAAAAAATCAATTTTACCCCTTTTGTTATTTACCCTACAAAATATTCATAGTAGTAAAAGTTTTTTAGAATTGAACAAAATTTCTGAAAATTTGAGCTAAGTTTCTAGTAGCCAAAATTGAAAAGAGAAAAACTTTATTTCTTTGTTGGAGATATAGTTTTTTTTTTAAAACACAGTATCCAATTTCACCGTCCATTTGCAATGGTCCATTTAAAGCCAGATCGAAACTCTATATGGACTAACCCATCAAAATTGACATCAAATGAAATCAAATCTAAGACAGAAGCACACTCCAATGTCTCAAGGATACATCACCGTATCAATCAAAGTGGATTTTTTCTAAAAATTTAGTCATGGTTGAACCATGACTAAAAATAAAAATTTGAGGAAAACTTTCCTAAAACCCAATTTTATTAACATTTTGGAAATCTTTTTTAAAACATTTAGGTTTATACATGTGCGTTAGTTAGATATACTTTTGAAGTAGAAATTTGACTAAAATGGCTAACTTATTGTAACATTAGTAACGTAATAAACCAATTTATTCATTTTTAATATATTTTTTTGTGAGAAAAAACTCATTAACATTTTATTTTTTATGCTAAATTGCATGTTGGCCTCTTGCATATATTTTAGATTTTAAGTTGATGTCATACATATTGATCTCACGTTAATGATGTCAGCATAAATTCGTCATTTTCGTTAAGATTCATGATGCCTACTTGATTTCTTTCTAGTGGAGGATGAGGTTTTTTGGTCTTAGTCGGTCTCTCCTGAAATACATACTTTCTTTAAGTATTAATTTAGTTATTATATTTATTTTAAGTTTTATTAATACGAATAAACTAAAATTTGTTTTCATTTGTTCAATAATTAAAAATATCTTATAAAATGTATTAAAAATATTTTACTATTATTGCTCGTTCCACACATTAAGCATTGTAAAGGAGTGGTGTTGACTGTTGCTTAGTGGAGTTGTGGTTCAAACACCAATTATGGACCTAAAAGTTGAAAGGGAAATATTAACTGGTGTTCTTGGGGTACTCTTTAAACACTCAAAATGGTAAATTTTTATGAAAAGTTGTGTATTAAATGCATTGTAAATTGTAATAGTGGACTTTGTAAAAAAATAATTGCTAAATTTGGGATCCTTAAAGAGTGTATGGGGACACTCGTTAACAAGACCAAAGTTGAAAAGATGAATTTAATTGACCAACTCAAAAATTGGGTTATCATTTGGTCCTCCTTGTGTGTACGCCACACACTCGCCTAAGAATTTTCTTGACAAGAAACTTCCCGTAATTGATACAGGATTATTTAAAATGTAGCATGAAAATGTTTGAGTTTCGAATGTTTTATTTTTACATTTAAAACCAAAACTTTTGTTTTGAAGGTTATAATTATTTGAATTTTTGAAGGTAGTTACAAATAAATTATGATTGAATGAAAATTGGTTATGATTACTGATTAGCTAACTTAATTAAGATCCCTGTATAAAGTATCATGATTCTTAATATGATACGAGAATCACAATATTCATCATGAATGCTCTGCCACGTTCCTTATAAGACCGACTAAAGTTTAAAAATGATGACACTCTTCACATTACAAGATTGTTTTGTAAGGATAAATTATATGGTAAATTACACTTTTGGTCCTTTAAATATTTTTCAGGTTTCATATTGGTCCCCTAATTAATAAAAGTAACGTTTTGGTCCCTTAAATCCTTTTTTGTTGTCACTTTGGTCCCTTCCGTTAGTTTTTGTTAAAAAACGTTCACTTTTGGTCCCTTAAATATTTTTCAGGTTTCATATTGGTCCCCTATTAAGGGACCAAAACGTTACTTTTATTAATTAGGGACCAATATGAAACCTGAAAAATATTTAAAGGACCAAAAGTGTAATTTACCCTAAATTATACACAATATAAAAACCTAATATGATACAAGGTCTGAAGAAGTGTATTGCGAAAAATATCTCATAAAATAAAAATAAGGTTTGATTGAAGTTTTTAAATAATGAAACCGTTACCGTCGGTTTTGAAAAAATTAATTATTGTCTTCACCAATCTTGCTCCTAATCAAATTCAAATCCCAAGCAAGCATCTTTCCCCAATTTTAGAGGAAATTTTGGATATTGATCTTCACATTGATTTTGGGAATCAAATTTTTTTCGTACTCTTGAATCGATTCGTATGGCATCTTGAAGGTATTTGTACTAATAGTGATCTTCATGGTTTGTCTGAAAGTTGCCCTTTTATACATGCTAACATGAGTTGTTTCGTGTAACATCTTTAGCTTTAATTTCTTCTATTTTTAATTTGCGATCAAGCACTTGAGGTTTTTTTTTTTCTGGTTCTTTTTTTTATTGATTTGAGAGGATCAAGCACTTGAGGTTGGTTAATGAGATGAAGCCCCTGTTTGGTTGCACGGTGGGAGCAGCCAGAATTGATTCTGGACGTGTAGAATTGATTCTGGCTTGTTTGGTTTCTTAAAAGTAGAATTGATTCTGCCTCCAGAATTGATTCTACTTGAAGCTAGAAATCGTAGCTTCTGCCTGCAGAATTGATTCTGGGTAATTTTTACACTAAAATTTATTGTTCAACTCACTTTTATATTAATGTATCCAAACATAAATCAATTCTGCTAAACTCAATTCTGTCAAAATCAATTCTGCCAAACTCAATTCTGTCAAAATCAATTCTATCCACCGCAGAACCAAACACACACGAAGTAATTCAACATTTTTGTCCCGGTTCAATAGCAAAGGTTGTGCATCATATATAAGATTAGACTTTGAAATCTTAGAAGTTGTCAAAACTATAGTGTTGTGTTGTTTGTCCACAAGATCTACTACTCTTCTGTGAGGATATTAATTGAAATGATAAGATTTGAAATTCATAATTTGCCACTTTGTTTTGTTAATGTTGTCATTATTGACTTTGTTGTATGTTTTTATTTAATGGTGGTTAAACATTGTTTCGTTCTTATTGTGGTTTTGCCCTATGCTGTTAAGCAATTTTCTTTCTCTATGCAGCTCTATTATGTAGTAGTTAAATGTTTTTTTTCCTCTCTTTGTGCATCTGTCCTATAATGGTTAAGTTTTGTTAGTTTAATGTGGGGTTTTATGATTTTCCAGTATTATGGATCGAAATTCTATTGTAGTACGTGTCGTAGAGACGTTAGAAGAAGTTTAAAGAGACTCAAAAGTAGGTTTACATAATTCTAAGAAAATATGCACCTCGACTGTAAATCAAATTTTTTTTTTTAATCAAAAAAATTAGGGTGAAGGAATATTGTCTCAGTCAAAAGTAAGAAAGACTTTAGAGTTTAAAGAGAATCCACAATAAACTCAGAACCAATGTGTGTTTTCCTTGGTCCTATGTGGATGATCCTTCAAACTCCCTTTGTGATCCAATAATGATATCAGAGCCGATGATTTAGCAATGGTTCAATCGGCTCTTTGTGTTAAAAGTCTTCATGACAATGATGGCCAAACGACCTGTTCCGTTGGCGTAGCAACAATGAGTCAACGACAATGCAAGAACAAGTGTTTAAGGATGAAACATCTTGATGTGTAAGATAATAAATTGATAGACTCACACTTAAAGGGAAGATTGTTACGTAGAAAGTGTGAGTTAGCATTATCACATTGTTGGAAAAGTGAAGTTCAAGCAATATATAAGTAAGAGGTCTCATGAACTCCAATGTATTAAAATTTTAGGTAAAGATGTGGTGTCCAATTCACTCGTATATCGCTGCTCTTGGCCAAATGTGGATGATCCCCCTTGACTACCGTAGTGACCCAACAAAGGTATAAGAACCGATGGTTCGACATGCGTTCGAACGACTCTTTGTGTCGAAAGTCTTCCTAACAATGATGGCCAGGGCGGTATGTCCTGTCGACGCAACAACAACGAAAGTGCAAGTACAAGTGTTTGTGGATGAAACAACTTAAGAGGAAACATAATGAACTGATGGACTCACACTTGAAGGGAAGATTGTTGTGATGCAAGCTAAGTGAGTTAGAAGTCTCACATTGCTTTGAAAAGTGAAGATTGAACAATATACAAACCCCAATGTCTCAAAGTTTTAAATAAAGATGTGGTGTCCAATTCACTTGTGTGTTATTTTTGATCTAATGTGGATGATCCTCCAAACTCCTCTCGTGACACAACATTATGTTACTTTAATTTTGTTGATATTTTGTTTTATCTATCATAACTTATTATGCTCATTTACCATTCTAACGACATTCTAACTTTTTAAAGAATTGGTCAAAAAAAAAACTTTTTTGAAGAACAAAGAACGAGAATAAAAGAAAGAAATGTGAAAGGATGAATTGACTATGTACTTTATACTAGAGTCATGAACTTGTGCTTTGCACGGGAATAAAATAAACATGGTCGAGATAGAATGTAAAGATCTAAGGTAATTGTAAATAAATTTAGGTTAGTTCCACATTTAGTTTTTAAAAACAACCAAAATATATATTAGATTATATAGTTATGGTTGAATGATTGGTTCAGCAATTTTCGTAAACATTACGTTTATGTTTTAAAAATATAAATAAAACAATGTGAAAAAGTAAGGAAAACTACATAAGAATATTTGACTATGACATCGTTTGACCTGACTTTTTTACAGTTCAAAAGCTACTTTAAAACAAAATTAAAATTAAGGGCTTTAAGAAAGAAGTTAAAGTTGTTTGATTACTTTATTATTTTTTATATTTAAAGCTATTTTTAAGTTAAAAGTTGTTTAGCAAAATATTGTACAAATATATAATAAATAAAAAATTGTTAAAATATTTTTTGAAGGGAAAAAATGTTTAAAATATTTTTTAGCAAGTACTTAATAGATACTCTGTTTGGCCTACCTTCTCCTTAAAATTGTAGAGAAGTAGAAAAAAAGCCGGGCCAAACGGTACCTATGTACTTTTTTTTCAAGGGCTAAGGAGTGCCTGGAAGTCACCCTCTCTCACAAATTTTCCAATACACTCATTTTAATTGGAAACAATTCGCATAAGTCCTACTAAAAACTGAGTTCATATGAATATTAGAACCAAATAAAGAAAATGGTGTTGCTAGCATTTTTTTATGAGACCCGGCTAAAATTAAATTAGATTTATATTTTTTCACTTGATCAAATTTAGCCACCGGATTACATCAAAAAAAGAGAGTAAATTTAACTACCAAAACTGAATCAGTTTTTGACTTTGGAGTTATCATGGAAGTTATTGGTGTATGTATAAAAGCACTGGCGGAGCCAAAAAAAATGATGATGGATGTGTCATATTTTCAAGATATAAATATATATTGTGACAAAAATAATTATAATTAAAGTTGTAGTTAAGTGGTTCGTTTGTTTTTATGTTGCTTCCCTAACCATGATTCGATACTTGCATTTTACAATGTTTTCATTGCATTTTTCGTTTAAAAAATAAAAAAAATACGAGTCAAAGCTAAAAATGAACAAAGAAAGAATCAAACACAAGACCAAACGTTGGAAGGTGAGATACTTAACCGTTTTGCTAGAGTGTAAAGACATGATTTGTAACGCAAACATTAATATATATAACATAACATTTAATTAAAAGTGTGTATTTATACCTATTAAAAATAATTTTTTTTTAAACTTTTGGGGTGCCATGGCAACCCCTGCACTCCCCTGGCTCCCCCAGTTTAATAAGAGATAAGGAAGAGAAAAGAAACACAAAACAATGGAACACATGTTTGGTGTGAAGTTCAACTAAGTGTGTGTAGCCGTCAAGGCTCGAGACTACATAGTAATTGTAATTTCATATTATTGATGTCTTATATAAATACTACGGTTCAAATTACAACAGTAGTATTTTTTTAACAGAACTCTGAGGACCTATCATCCCCACATCTCTAGTCACCCCTACAACAAACAATTGGACAAGCACAATGGTAGGATCAAAGCTCGCTCCTCTCACTCGCTCCTTATTCTGTTACTATCTATGAGCCATACTCAACAATCTTTACATTGCCAAATATCAAACCTTATGAAGATTTTTTGCGAGATGTTTACATTTTGACAACTAAAAGACACACCTTCTTGAACTTGTCATTGGTGATTGACTTGGTCAAACATATCAATTGTATTCTCTAATGTATGGATCTTTTCAAGTAATATCAATCCACGTGCAAATAACACAATGATTTTTTGAAACTTAACCTTAATGTGTTAGGTCTCACCTAATTATTTGTTAAATAAATGACACTCTTATTATCACAATGCAACTGAATCAGTATATCCTACAACTGAAGGATCATCTTGTCCACTTAAACATGATACAATGACTTGTCGTATCCTTCAAATACTTGAAAAATCACTTGACTGCTTTCTGATGACGCTTAACTATTTAGATTTAAGTTTGGTATAAACTTTTGGTCTTTCTTGATTTAATATTTGTTAAAGTTAAATTTGAAGTCCTTCAAAATTCAATTCTTATTCACCTTTGTAAGTCCATGTACAACATATGAATAAAGGAGAAAAGATAAAGGCTGGTCAGAACCCAGCCATGTTCATATTCCTTTGTGTGTTAGTGCTCCCCAAAAGACAGCACAATATATGATATTATAAAACACAATTCCGCCCAAAAGATGAGCATTCTAAGACGAAATTACAAAGAAAATATGGTGATAATATGATCAAACACAAGAAAACAAAACCAAGAGACCTGGCTATTAACGACTCCATTTTATGGTATGAAAACGTCCAGAAGAATGTGCGCTGTCTGTCTGTCAAAGTCAATTACGACGGGACCCAACCATGGTCATTTTTTCTAATTTCATCTTAATTTTCTTATCTTAGCAGTCATTAACCTATGTCATACTCCCTCCAATAAAACAAAATTAACCTATGTCATACTTCCCACAAATGCTAAGTGATTTCCATGTTTATTAAACTAATTTTATTTTAACAAAGACGGATCCTGATCATACGCAGCTGTAGTAAAATCCAAGAGATAAAAACTTCCACTCGGTTATGTAAGTGCAGCTCGATTGAAAGCTCCATGAATATTAATATGGGTTCTGCGTGTAGGATTTGTTTCCTATGGCGAAGTGGAGGAGATACTTAAAAGAAATATATTATATTAAAAATATATCATAGTGATTATATATATATATATATATATATATATATATATATATATATATATATATATATATATATATATATATATATATATATATTATTTTAATTAAGTTAAAAAATGACCAGGTAATAAAAAAACCTTACTAACATGAATTTATGATTTTTTTTTGTAGTTTATAAGCGTGTTAAGGAAAACATGATTATAGGCCACTTAAGGTTTTAGTAAGAATCTACTAAGACCGGTAGATCTCACCCCATTTATTTTATTTTTAGAGAGGTAAAAACTGTTGCGGACATAAAGAATTGACATCTTGAAGAGTAGACTTCAAGTCTTGAAGACTAAATTTAACTTTGCAAACGATGAATGTGTTATTCATGTATACCCTAGAAACTATACCTTGCAATTATGTTTAAGGTAGGAATTTATGTTATTTTAATTGTCCAGTATCAAGTGTTAATGTTTTGTATGGTAGTCTAGAAAATTATACGGGACATTATATTTGACAACCATTGAAACTACACACACAAATGGAGGAGTTGGAGTTCGAACACCGGTCACGATGTCTGACCTAATAATTTTGATATTTTGTCAATTGAATTAGGTCATGTGGACTAAATTTATTCGCTATATATTATAACTTTTAGTTAGCTATTTGCTATATCTATAAACTACGGAGTCCTTGTGAGAATATATAGGGACATGAAGGGATGAGGAAAACCCTAAGACGGGAAACAAGGACGGAGAGTGGGAGTAGTAATATAGATGTTGAAAATGGGAAGTGGAGGAATAATTTTCGTTTCACCGACATCCCTAATCCAAATTGTTTTAAAAATCAAACGACTAATATCAGGAATTTGGTAAATAGAAAGCTTGAAATCAAAATCAAGGTCATGATCGTTGTACTAATTTCATCTAAGCTACTAATAAAAAAATCCCCATAATGTTAAATATGTATTGCTGCCGAAATGGTTAATTGTAGTGACTACTGATTGTAGAGAATTCATTTTTGTGAATACTCAATTTGTTCGATGCAAACACTCCCAACTCAAGTGGTTCCTGCCAAACATAAACTACTTTTAATGTTGAAAAATTTAAAACGGGACACATTAGTTTCTACATAATTTTGTGTGTTAAACTGTACCTTTAAATTGCTTTCTCCATAATTGACATCTTTAATCCATATTAGCTTGAGGTTTGACGGAAAAAAAACTCAAAATGGTTCTATTTCATGACCAAAAATGAACCCAATGAGATTTTTTTTTTGAGAGGAAACCCTATGAGATTAAACAATGAAGCAAAACCCTATGACATCCATTGGAATTTTTTGCCGACCTCCTTGCGATTGGTGCCATTATTGTTATGCGATTTGACGTCCATTCTTATTACGGGGTTCATCCATTGCGGTTATTCCATTTTTTGTTGCATTTGTGTTTTGAGGATGAAGATGTGGAAATTATTCCAAATTAAAGTGGATGTGGAAACACTAAGATTTGGATTTGATTCAACCCAGATAGTTTATGTAAACTGAATGCAACATACATACATAGACACATGAGAATCCCCTTCACGATACTTTAAAGGTCTTGAGTGAATTGCATGTCCACTTCAAGTGTATTGATCAATGTTTTATAAATAAAGCGTTCTCAACTACTCTCGTGTACTAAAGAAAAGAAAAAATGATTTTAAAATAAATTTGACAGAATTTTGGATCATAAAATTATGAAATTATTATTTTTCTTCCTATATAATTCCTAGACGTTTATGTTTCTTTCCAAGGGAAAACAACTCTATATAAATTTGTAACATTGGTTTATTCATACAGTCATATATTACTCACATTCGTAATATGACATAGATGAACAATTGGCTATGTGGGTAAGACACGCTTCATCATCTTTAGGTGAACGGCTCAAGCCTCAGAGGACACATATTTCAGTTTCTTTTATTACCATAATATTGCTATGAAGTTTTCACCGCCAATGACGAATCTCCGTCTCAGAAAACTTGTGGGGCACACAAGATGGTCTCCCCTCTCAACCGGATTTCTTCCATAGTCATGAAGTAGGAATCAAGCTTCTGACCACATGTAGCACAAATCCCTTGCCACTTGGACCAATTTGTTGTCGGTACACATATTTCAGTTTAACTAACAAATAAAAAGTTCAAAACATCACACCATAAACTTATGTATCTTCCAATTACTCCGATTGAGAGAGGAACAAAAGATAGGGAGGAAGAAAATTAGAGATTTAAATCAAACGAAGAGACCAAGACATACATTTCTTGTTGAATTTGAATCTCAAGAATCATTTGATTCATTCCTCATCACACAAAGCAACCTTTGACAACGTAGACTAATTGTGGAGAAAGTGCCTCAAAAGTAGTGTTTTTTCTTCAAGTTTATGGGATAAGTAATTCGAATTACTTGTGCATGTAATTTGGATTACATGTTGAAAACATGTTCCCTGGATGTCGCATGAGGGGTCAATTCCAATCACTATTAACGCCCGACAACTATAATTCGAATTACTGTAATATAAAGTTTATAAAAACAGATTTTTACCTCATTCTTCATTTAGAACCAAAAAGAAGGAATTCTTAGGAAAGTTAGGAGCTAAGAGTTGAGTGCTTCTTGGTGGAAGGATCTAAGTTTTCTCCCTTGTTTCATGAAGTGATTATCATTTAATATTGAGAGAAAATGAAATGGTAGAAATTAGAGTTTGTTCTTGGAGAACTATTGAAGTTAATTTCTTGTAAATATTAAGTATCTCTTGTAAAGATCTATTGATAAATTGTGTATCTCTTGTAAAGATCTATTGACAGTGGATTGAATAGTCGTTCTCTCTTCATGTCATTGGTCAATTTTGGTCGAATTAGAAAAATGATCTTAATGTGTTTCTTAATATACTCTCTTTATCTTATTCTTTGGATTGGTGTTTGTTTGCTCTACACATAGTTTCTATAACATCCTTAACCCCGAGACTAATATTTAAATAATAAATCATACAAATAATCATACATCAAGGTGTTACTATTAGCCAAATATCTCATACTAAATCATCATAATAAAAACTTCATCAAATATATAACATATCACAGCGGAAATAAGAATATTCAACAATATAATTTTGGGTCACATCATAAAATCTCAAAATATAAATTTATCAACAGCTTGGTCATATAGATCCATCAACGTCAAATCCATGGATAAAAGCAGCTCAACCCCAAAAACCTAGATCAGAGCATCTAATATAAACTCCTCAAAAATAAAGAAGAACGAGTAGGCATCACGCCGTCCTCATCATACTCACAAGCAAAGTCAATCCTCAACTTGCACGTCTACACCACGAGGATGTAGGCGACAAAAAGCCACTGGAGGGTAAGATATATGTTCAACTAAAGGAATTATAAACACATGTAAGTTCAAGCAAAACAACATCATCATCTAATCATAATTCGTTTCAAGCATAGAACGTTCACATGTATTTATAATCAACTGAGAGTCTGGTTACAACAAGACTTTAGCACAAGATCACAAAGCTTTCATAACATATTTTCATTAATAATTAATCACCAAATCAAATATATATTGTTCGCATCACCTCAACATCATCAAGTATACAATTATCAAATAGATGCACATATATTCACGTCAAACATTACCACATATGACTCATCATGTTCATGCAATGGGCCTAATACGACTTTACATGCATGTGGTACCTAGTTTTTTTTGGATATTAGAGGTATGTTACCGAGTGATCCCATCGTCGCTTTGGATATCAGGAGTATGTCGCTTTGATTATACTCCTATTAATCAATTTTAGGGGTTAGGGACCTAAACCCACGCTTAGATACCTCAAAAAGGATGAAAAATTGAAGATCCCACGCACAGGGAGGGCGCACGGTCGTGCCACAGGGGTGCACTGTCGTGCGTCCTATTGCCGAGGATCACGCACGGTCCGTGCCACAGGGGCGCACGGTCGTGCGTGCTTGACAAGACAGGAAATGAGATTTTTTAGTTTTTCGCGAAAACACCGTTTTCAACACCATTTTTCGATCAAATTCACACCAAACTTAACCCAAAACATTAAACCAATTTTATCTAATCACTTATACATCAAACTTAGCTTTATCAACTTAATTATACTCAATTCCACCACTAATTATCATGTTTTCATATCAATCCAAATATCGTCTCAAAACTCATTTTAACCCAACAACTCAACACCCAAACATAGCAACAACAACAATTCCAATTCTTCTTCAAGTTCTACAGCATCACACTAACTCATTTCAATTAACACAACACCAACTTAATCAATTCAACAACCACTTCATCGTTTTCATCAATTTGCTCATACTTGTCAAAAAAACAACAACAACAATTTCAACCATGAAACTTAACATAGAATCTCATGAATTTTCAACCCACACATATACCCATATTCAAAATCAACAATTAAACCATAATTCAACTTAATTATCATGTTCTTCATCAATTTCATCAAAACTTATAAATACACCAAATCACCACAATCAAACATGGACTTTAACACTATAACAACATAGTTTCATCAATTTTCACATACCCAAAATAACATCAACAATTAGAGCGCAAAATTATCACATAATCATCATCAATTCATGAAAATAATGAAAATCTAACACACTCACAACTACCCATTTGCTTATAAGACCAAAATGGTGAAAATAACATTCCCTCTTACCTCTAATCTCCACAAAAGCTAGCTCTCCAAGGTTAAATTTACTTCTTCTCTCTTGCTCTTGAGCCTCCTATCTTCTTTCCTCTCTAAGCCTCTTCTCTCTAGCCTCTTGCGTGTTTGTGAAAAAATGAGATGACCTAATTTCACCACATCACACACTATCCTATTTATATTATGAGTTTGGGTCACTTACACTAATGTGCTTAGTCAATTCTCATTCACCAAAATAAACACTACTCCTTTACTCCACTTAAACCCTTTAATTACTCATACACCTCTATTCTCTAAATTTTCAAATTTTTAATTCCTAACACTTCACAAAAATATCCTTTACCCGTAAATGACCAAAACACCCTTAAACTCTAAAAATCCACTAACTCACCAATTCTCCCAATTAATAAAACAATTAACAAATATAATATTATTAAATAAATCTAATACTAAAAAGGGCGTTACAATTTCTAGATTTGTCCTCAGGTTGAACTTATTGTTCCTTAAATTATTTAGTATGGGTGTCATTGTTATTTGTTTCACTTTTCTTGATGAACCCTCAACACTAAATAATTACAGAAAACAACCTAACAAAGAAAAATCAATCTCGTAATACAATTTAATTTTGCGACTATTGACTAACATGTTCCGGTTTAAATTTCTCATAGACTTTAAGTATTTCGAACTAGGCCAATCCCATCCAAAATGGACTCCATTACGAGGGTTACACAATGTATGCTGCACCACCAGAACACACATGTGTTACCCTTCAACACTTTAACACCACATGAAGATCAAATGGTGATTCGTTTATCATATTGCGAATACCTCAACAGTTTCTCACATATTTCTCTTGAAAACCCTTGCAATACAAGAACCTATGCATCAAGAGAAATGTACGCACTATTCTTAGTACCTCTCACTCAACACAATTAAAGACTAACTTAAGCGTCTGAGTATTTGTAGATACAACATCTCCGCTAAGAAGCTTCAATCTCCATCTTCTGCCACGCTTCCTCAACTCCAACTTTCGTCCTAAATCCACCTCAAATAAAAAAGTAAAATTTATTTTTGTGGGGACTAATTAATTTAAGTCTCGATTTTTTTTTTCGCATAGAAGAAATTAAGTATTCACTCTTTTGACAAAAATCCGGCTGCTACCAGATTTATATATCTAGCTGTTGTATTGTAGCCTCCTTGCAAAATTGTTATTGCTATTTGTCCACCTTATCCACTAGCAAGTGGAGGTGTAGTGTTAAATTATTCGGATATTAGGATATATATATATATATAGTGGTTTGAAATACTAGGTTCAGCCGCAGCTTGCAACCTTGGTTTTACAGTCTTATTTTTTTTTCTTTTCAAATGAATGAATATATCGTGAGTCAATGTACTTTTCATCTTTTACTTCAATATTATAAGTTTAGTACACCAAATAAATGCAACGTCATTCGACAAATTGGTGTATTAGGAAATTCTGTAATGCCTGGATTTATGTAAGAGTAATAAAATGTTAAAAACAAGATTTTTTATTTTTTATTTTATATATAGGCATATAACACATATATGCTAATGCCTAATAGTATAGTTGAAGATACTATAGTAAGGATAACTTACAACCCTGTAATTGAGTGTGGGGTATTAAAATAAAGAAATAATTAAGTTGACAAATGACGCATTTGACATCTTTAGAACCACTTGTGTTTTATAATTATCTTTTTTTGAAAACTTGTGTTTTTATAATTGAGTTATTAAATTTTGACGAATTTGAAACATTGAAAATTTCTCTAAAAAAAAAAAAAAAGAAACAGTAAATATTAGAATGAGATGATACTAAGATTTTGAGATCTTCCAATCTTATAATACAACAACATCAAAACTTCTAAGAGAAACTTCAGCCAAGTATATGATCAGGAAACTTCTACGATACACTCATAAATTGAGGTGTATCGGTATTTTTGTTTTCTAAATCTATAAGTTAACGACCATCTTTATGAAATAAAGAGTTATTTATCGACTTTGATAATTTAGAAAACATAATTTCATAAGAAAAAACATTATTTCATATTATTTGTAACTTTTGTTAAATTATAAATCTGCTAACATTTTCAGTAATTTAAGCATATTAGTCTACGTTAAACTTTTGCATATTTAAGGGTCCATTTGTTTGATTTTTTTAAAAAAAGTAATTTTTTTATATCTTTTTAGTTATGTTTGTGTGGAAGCTTCTTTCAAAAATCATTTTGTTAAAATATAGTTTTATGCTGAAAATGAAATAAGTTATATTGATTCATTTTTTTAAAAAAAAGTTTTAATAAAAGAGAGATAATTTGTGGTTCAACTATATTAATGAAAAACTATTTTGACATCGATAATTTCAACTTGTTTCTTAAAAATCTTAATAAAATATATAATCTCCAAATTATTTATATCAAATTCACTTTTATTTTAATCGATAACAAACATGGCTTAAATGTACCATTAAAAATAAGAATTAGACTATGGTATCATATAAAATCATGATTATATTAAATATCAAAATAGAACATAGTTTTATTCGTCTATTAGTTCATTAGTCTATATACCGATTTGACAATTTTTTTTTTTATAGATGTCAAATTACTTATTTAAAGATGTTAATATGGAATAAACCAACTATAGATAACAAGTCATACCTAAGCTTTGAATTTTTAACCAGGCCAATTAAACTTGAGTTTTGTATAACCTAATTGTGTCCAACCTATTTTCGTTAGTGGTTTGTAATCACATCCAAAATATACCAACATAATTCTTATAGATGAAGGAGGTTCTTCGAGGTTGTTAACTACATTAGTGGAATTAAACTATTTCTAGTTTCGATCACATGGAGCCACTTAGCAAATACTAAATTTTAGGACAAGAAAAAAAACAGAGATTCAACACAAAACTAGTTAACACCTTTTGAATTACTTTATTAGAAATGTGGACAAGTCCTTCAAATTTTTTATGAAGTGGGTATGCAGGACTATCAAGTCATGCAACAAATGACATAAGCTAGAAAATCTTATCAATATCACTGGCCCACACGGAAGAACAAAAAATTAAATTTTTGATAAAGGGAGAACAAAATTAGTCAAGTGTAAATTACCTACAGTTTGATTATGATACATTGATGTTAAATCTTTATACTTAAAGCAATTACAACAAAACAAATCAGAAACGAAACCAAACAATTGAGCTCAAACGGTAAATGAATTTCACTAAGAATGAATCGTTCGGGAGAACCCGAATTCGATTTCTGAGTGAAACAATTTTTTGTCAGACTATCCTTGCCTCACGGCCAACCTCTGAATTACTAGGGTCCATTTCCCCTGGGAACCACAGGGTTAACGCCAGAAACAAATAATAAACTTGATTTTTAAGATATATGATTTTACTCTTTAAAAAAAATTGTATAATTTTGATTAAAGTTAATTTTTTGGTATGTAACAATTATAATTAATTAACAGTGTAAAAGATATATGAAATAAGGTTTAAGCCTTCATTGTCAAAGTCTTTCTAATTATGAAATTACCAGGAAACTTTTAAGGACTTTGTCATGTAATAATGTATATAAAAGCCACCCACCTAAACCACATTTTTCATATACTTGTAAAGCTATCAAACTGAAAATCTTTTTGAGCCGGCACATATAGTTAATCAAAAAAATGCCTTCAAAGAAAATTCAATGGAAATCATTTGTACTTGGTTGTTTCAAGGACAAAAACCCTTCATTGGAAACACCAAAATTTGTTTCAAAAAAGACATGTTCAAGTAGAATTTCTCTATCTGATTTAAGTGATTATTCATCACCTTCTGTCATGAGTGATTTATCCAATTCATTAGTGGGATCAAATCTTCAAATTTTCACTTGCAAGGAACTCAAAGAGATCACAAACAACTTCGACAAATCAAATTTTCTTGGAGAAGGTGGATTTGGAAAGGTGTACAAAGGTTTTATTGATGATAAACTTAGGCCTGCACTTGTTCCTCAAGCTGTAGCTGTTAAAGCCTTAAACTTGGATGGAAAACAAGGCCATAGAGAGTGGTTGGTAAGAGTTTTCTAAACCTTTCAACATTATAATCTATAATAGTGTTTTAAAATTCAAACTGGACGGCTCAACCGATCAAACCATGAACCGGACTTTACTATGATTCCATCGTGTAGTTTCGACTGGTTCGAGTAGTTTAACATGGTTGATGAAAGTTTTTCTCTTTTTAAATGATGAAAATTTTCTAAATTTTTTTCTTTGTATTGTATAGGCTGAAGTTATCTTTTTGGGGCAGTTGAAGCATCGCAATCTTGTTAACTTAATTGGCTATTGCTATGAAGATGAACATAGACTTCTTGTGTATGAATACATGGAAAGAGGAAGTCTTGAAGAAAAACTTTTCAAAGGTAAATGGATGTTTAATTTTTTTCTAAATATTTTCAAAGGTAGATGAACATAGAATTCTTATTTAAATATTTTCTAACAAAATGATTATTATCCTTTTAAAATGCAGGTTATTTAGCAACTTTACCTTGGTTAACAAGAATCAAAATAGCAATTGGTGCTGCTAAAGGACTAGCTTTTCTTCATGAAGAGGAGAAACCAGTTATATATAGAGATGTTAAAGCCTCAAACATTCTATTGGATGCTGTAAGTATTCATTCACTAGCCTAATTCATGCATTTTATCAATATTTGTTGATCAAATAAAAGCAACACAAAGTGACATGAAAAACTCTTTTTTTTTTCTTCAGGATTACAATGCCAAGTTGTCAGATTTTGGTTTAGCAATTGATGGACCAGATAAAGATCAAACCCATATTACAACTCGTGTGATGGGTACACATGGATATGCTGCTCCTGAATATATCAACACAGGTATATTCTAATCTATAGTCAAAACCAATTAAACCTACCCCTTTAATTTTCATTTAGGCTTAAATATATTTTTATTCTTTAAAATAAGATAACTAATGTTTTTGGTCCCTCAAAATTTTCGTCATTTTTTTTTGCCCTTTTTTAATTTTTTTTAAGATGATCACAAGTGTCTGTCTTTTATACTCTTATAGTCAACTTTTGGGATTTGGATTGTGTGGTGTATGCAACTAGCAACGTCTATATGGTTCGATCAGATGGTCTAATTTTTTTTTTTTATGTTTTTAAAATCGAATATAGGAAACTTGAAATATAAACTATATATAATCTTGATCGAAAGATACAGATGTGCTGTGACAACACACAATCAAATCTCAATTTTTTTTTTCTTTTTCGGAGACATGAGGGACCAATTGTAATCATTAAAAAAATGGCTGACATTACATATTTCCTGTTTACATCGGTTAAAATCATATTTTCACATTGACTATTTTTGAGGAATATTTAAGCTACCCATTCATCAAAATCTCATGAATGTTCTTAAGCTAACTAACTTTTTTGTTATCTCCTTCTTTTAGGTCGTTTGACAACAATGAGTGATGTATATAGCTTTGGAGTTGTTCTCTTAGAGCTACTAACGGGAAAGAAATCAGTGGACAAAAAAAGACCTCCAAGAGAGCAAGATTTAGTAGAATGGGCAAGGCCATCATTGAAGGATTCACACAGACTTGAAAGAATCATTGATTCAAGACTAGAGGATCAATACTCAATTGAAGGTGCTAGAAAATTAGCAATCTTGGCTTATCAATGTCTAAGCCATCATGATAAAAGTAGACCAACAATGAGAACAGTTGTTAAGACCTTAGAGCATGTCATGAAATTAAATGACATTCCAATTGGTCATTTTGTTTATGTAGCTCCTATTGAGGTAACGAATATTGAAGTGTCACTAAATGTGGATAAAAAGGGAAATGAAAATGAATGTGATGAGAATGAAATCAACAAAAGTGTTGTGAAAAATAAAGATGAAGAAAAGGGAGAGAAAAATGAGAAGGGTCATCAAAGTCAACGTAGAAGTCGCAGCAATAGACGACGGGTTAAGCCATTGATGAGGTCTCGTTCTGTTTACTCTGACACAGCTCTCTATAAGACTCATGGAACTAGTTTGTACTCACCCAAGCAAAGCGAGGATAAGCAACAAGAAGTGAACATTTGCCGATATTAGAAAGATTGAACCTAAATTCTCTACCATGATGTAATATAATCATAGATAAAGTTAGGGGAAGAAAAGAACGTAGGAAAAAATTAAAATATATTAATTGTACATCACAATGCACATGTCTTGGTTTTTATTTTTATTGGTGTTTTTTTTTCATTTTTTGGAGTTTGATTTTGATGTTTTTTTTTGGAAATTCCATTTTTGTTTTAAGGGACATGTTACACATTCCTAATAAAGATAGCCAGTTTAAATTTTACGTGCATTTCTCTCTTACATTTACACACATATGTATATGTATACATAATAAACTTTATGTAGTAACAAATTGTGTTAGTTTGAGTAGAAATCAAGTTTTTTATGAGAGTCTTGTGGAAGAAAAAATGTAGTTAAAAGAGGGCCCTTAATAGAGGTGGCCAATTAAGTTGTGTGACGAATAGTTATCATTGGCATGAAAGTGGTTGATACTTCACACCTATTACAAGTAACCAAAAAAAAAAGCTTGTTTTATTGAGTAGTTTTGTTTTATTTTTGAAAATTTCCATATTATTCTTTCTTGTTTAGTCTTATGTTTGATGCAAATTAATTGTCAATTGTTTTTCTTCGTTTTTACGTTGGATTTTCCACCTTGTTATTGACAATTGCTACCTTTGTTATGGTGCCTTACGTAAGAAGCAAAGGAAGATTGAAGAACATAATAACATTCTATTATCTGTTTATGACATTATTTTCTTTCTTACTTCGCAAAGTCATAAATTTTCATTATTTGAAAATTTTAGATGTTGAAAGTGAAATAAGCCAAATTATTTGTCGACTACTAGTGCCGTTGACTTCTGCCGTGTATTGACAAATGGTTTTTTGTGAACAATATTTGTTTTGAGGATTAGGTTTTCCAAAGTTGTGGCATCCATTTTCTGGAAGATGTATATTCAATCTATGCACATATATGGTTTTGTTTTAGTATTTAATTTAATTCTTATTCACTTTCATCATAGTAAAGAAATTTTACACCATCAACCAGTCATTAACTGTCAAATCAACAATTAAGCTTAGACTTTTATCGTATATGCTTTTAAAAATAAATATATGGCTGTTTTTGATTTGTTGCCGGTGTAAAGTCTTTTATGCTAACGATGCATCAAAGTTAAACTCTTTGTACACAATAGGTAAATGAAAAATATTTTCATAAAAAAAATAAATAGAAAGGTTTTTTTATTACACCACTAATAATTTTAGATATTTTTGTCTAAATTAAAGAATTAAGGTATTACTTGCAAAACTATTGAGATTAATTTATTTTTTTTGGTTACAAGAGAGAAAAAAAAAACCACCAACAAAGATGATTGCAATTTATTTAACAGAGTGATCCCTTTCAACAAATGTTTATATCCATCAACAAGTATCAAACCTCGAGAAATTGTCTATAAGAAACATGAGTATCTAGAACTTAGTTGCTATATCATTAAAAATTTCATATTTTTTCAATTTAATTGTTGAATAATAATTATTGATCAAAATTTAAACAATATTAAGTTTATATTATTCAAATTATTCATTTTTTCTTATATTTCAATGTGCATATGATGTTAATGTCTGTATCTCATAGACATTAAATAATCTGACATTCATGTTGTATAACTGAAAATAATCTAATATGATATTAACTTTTAATCTTAACACTAAATCTTTGAACACAATTGGTCGATAAAATACTACTGAATGGTGTAACTTTTTTTGGGTCAAATGAATGGTGTAACTTATAACTAATAAATTCGACAAATTTCAAATAAATTGGACTTTCATAAATTTAAAATATAATAATCACTCATGATATTTACTTATATTTCAAAAAGCGTATATATTATATGTTAACTTGAACTATTGATGAAGAACCCGTTTGGATTAGCTTATTTTAGAGGTTATATAAAACAGCATATGCAAATAAATTAGTTTTTATGTATAATTTATAAGTTTTTAAGCTAATTTATGAAAAAACAGATTATGAAGATACAATTTTCGTTAGTGAGATTCTATAAATTAAAATAAAAGCTAATTTATTTACATAAGCTATTTTTCATAAGCTCAAAATAAGCTCAAACCAAACGGGGCCGAAATACTAAATAATATTTGAAACTTAGTAGATTTTCTCTAGTAGTTAAATACTTTTAATTTGACACTTATATCGATGGTATGCAAATACACACATAATTATCAAATAAAGTAACTATAACAAGAAAGTGAACCCCATCCCATTATTTATTCCAATACTATTTTTATTTTTATTTTTAGCGGAAGACTATCTTTAAGAAGATTGGAATGTGTGATGCTTTTCATGTTGAAGTGTGGGGCATGTACGTAGGTTTGGACATGACGTGGAGGGAGAACACCACTCATCTTATAGTGGAGAGTGACTCAAATATTTTGGTTGACATGATTACTGAAAATTGCAATTTTAGCGGAACGACTCCTACTTTGGTCAGACGAATTCAAAAACTTTTGAGTTTGAGTTGGACTGTCAAAATTACCCATATTTGGCGTGAAGGCAACAAAAGTGCAGATTGACTTGTTAATTTCAGCATTTCGATGGATTTTCTAGATTTTCATATTTTGGAGACTCTCCCTAGTGAGTTTCAGAGTCTTTTGTTTGATGATATTTTCGAGGCTTGCATGCCTACGTCCGTTTAATTTCTTAGTTTTCTTTCTCTTTGGGCTTTGCCCTCTTTTGTACCAAAAAAAAGTTGCTATTATTAATAACTCGTTTTAGTTTTTTTTTGGAACCGATATCCACTATACGCAACTATAAAGACTAATCAATCCAATAATTGAATAGTAACATTTATTTAGCCATGAATGTTATCATATATCTCAAGGATTATGCACGCCAAATTTAAATAATCGTACATTCATGACTTTTTTTTGGGCAGGATTGTACATTCATGACTATGAATTATAAATTTTAATTAAAAGGGTAGGGGAAAATAAAAGAAAAAAATGTTTTGTGATTCTAAACCGGCCCAAAAATTGCAAGAAAACAAAGCAGAAGTTTCAATCCTTTGAACATGACTTAATCTTGTTTGGGATCAAAATACTCACATCAACTTCCATTACCAACCCCAGGCATTAGTGCGGTGAATGAAAATCACTTGTGGTATGGCTAATATCACAAATTAAGAATCTACAGCTGTCTTTTGGTGACATGTCAACAATCAAACCGAAGACTAACAATACTCTTGTTCATCAAATCAAATGCCACTAGCTAGAGAAATATTTGCTCACATATTAAACTAAGTATATTTATTGTATTTTGTTTTGAAATGTTTGTCTTTTAACACAATTCTAATGACATCACAAGTTCTTTACTTGTTACTTGCTTTGAATAAGAACTTTGTAAAACACACGATAGAATACAATTCTAGGACATACAAACAGAACTAACATTAAGCATGTATGAAATGTAGACAAGAATTTTGCATTACTTGTAAAAAATCAATCTCCACTAACATTATGTGATGGTGATACAAGTCATTTTCAAATTCTTACATGTCCTTAAAACAAATATTAATCATGGAGTGAGGCGCAGTCTTTGTATTGTTATAGTCTGATTTTTATGGATATTGGACTATTGGGAAACAAAATAAATTTTCAAGGAAAGATTGCAAACTGTAAATGTGTGATAGCAAATATTATAAGTTTACTTTGGAGCTGGGATCCAATTTTGGAGGGCGGGTAAAAGAACGGTTTTTGGTCTCAGCTCGTAAAAGAATGCGCAAATATTTGATATTTTGAGATGCGGGTTCGAATTCAATTAATAATGTATTTCTTTTAATAATTAAAAAAATGATTTAACATTTTGGGAAAAGTGTTTCTTTGTGTGTGTACGCCTAAACTCTATAAATTTGGTCTTGTGATCATATGAGGTTATCTCTTCATTAAGTGTGTGAATTTTGTAGTTAGAGTCTTTGAAAAAATATAGGGTCTTGTGTTTTTTTTAGACACTATAATGTGATTGTCGTTTTTTTTTTATGAGCTATAATGTGATTTTCATGTAATGAGTTTGAGTATCCCCTATATATAATATATTTAATGATATATTTTTTAGGGTTAAATATGTTTTTAATTCTTACAGATTTCTAAATTTTGTAATATTTGTAAATTTTGTAAAGACGAAAAAGACAGTAACAACCACTTATTAAAAAAAACGTAGTTAACCATTTTTCTTATACTAAAAAAATTAGCTCATGTGGAATGACCGGATGACATAACCAGTTTCAATTCCTAGTTTGTTTTTAAGCCAAATTTGTGTGGAAATCAAAAGTGCCCTACATCATCAATATCTTCAAGCTGCATTGTTCAACGCAGCAGTTAATTAACAAGGTTAGGCATCATACCACTTAGAAGATTCAATTCAAAATTCTTAAGATTTACTAATATGAATTAGTCTATACTGCGTGTATTGTAGAATCACAGAGAAAATCCATATATTTGATTCAACATGGGAAAGAATGCACAAGGATTTCGTCTCAATGGGTCGCAATAGCAAAAGGAAAGAATATGAAATCGTGACTTGAATATGTTGCCAATAAGTTGGACTAAAACGAGTTCAATTCAAGCATCTACCAAACACCAATATAATGTGTTCTATATGCTAATGATCATTATTTATGTTCCCTTATTTTCGTCACTCACCTTTGCAGTAGCAGCTGAACATATTCACATTGAAAATATGCAATATATATATGGGATGTTGTCATTGCAATGTCTAAGTCAGGGCCTACTCAAACATAAGAGTTTTGGTCTAATCACAAGGTGGACAATGTCCTTGTTTTTGGCTCTCTAACAAAAAAAATATTTATTATTAGTATATTTATAAAACTTTGATAGATTTAATTCATATACACCGATAAAATATACATATTAGTATATTAGTGCTTTTTTCGTTTTTGGGTGTAAGCCCTCTTTTACTACCAAAAAAATATACATATGCATATAGTTTTGTTATATTAGTTCCTAAAGTATCTATGTGGCGGTGGAATGTGAATGACTTCATGTGTAATTTTTTTTGCATTGATAATACATGTAATTAAACTTAATTTTTATGATTAACTAAACACAATCTTCTTTAGTCTTAGACAAATGTATCACTTAAAACTCACACTCCCAACGTGTCCAATCTAACGATATGAAGATTCTTTTTTCAAAAACAATTGCTTGAAAATGTACATATGTATTTATCATATGTCACTTTGGTTGGTTATGATTAAGTTAAGCCTTCCAAATACTTTCAGTTTGGGATAAAATTCACGTTAGCTAGACAGTTTATTGTACCAATGACATTGTACAACAGTACAAGTTAGGTAAGCCCTCAATTATATCCATCACCATGACCGTGGCTAGGAAACATTTGGGAGACTGGTTTCTCAATTATAATAATTAAATAATTTTTTGTCGAAAAATAATTAAATAAATTTATCTGTTTCAATACTTTTCTCTCCAGTCTCCATATTTGAATAGATTAAGCTGCGTTTTTCTACATTATTAAAATTAAAATTTATAGAATAAAAAATCAACTTATTCCCTAAATTATCACCATCTCACCAATTTAGTACAAAAACTATTAAAATCAACTAAAAAGTTCTATATTATTCCTCAATTCAACAACTATTTAGTCCTTCAATTAACAAATTTAGTTGTAGTTCATGAAAGTTTAGATACTAAATTTATGTATTTTTTATAGTTTAGGACTTTTAGTTAATTTTAACAATTTATGAACTAAATTGATGAGAAAATTATAATATAGAGACTAAAATGACTGTCTAATCATAATTTATATATTTTTTCCTTCTTAATTTTCCAACGATTTTCTTGCAATTCTTCCTCCCATATACTATACTATACTATACTATAAATTATAATTATGATCCACACAAGACCTAGCAGACATGTAATACTCGTTTAGCATCTGTGACTCTTCTATTAGTCCACAAGATCCACAACACTACCACGAAGTTTAAAACTTAAACATCATTTAAGAATATAATAATGTTTGTTGGTGCAAATCATGTAATAGAAAATATTTCTTGGTGAACATTTGGTAATTTGTCAATGGATAAATTCATATTTTACGTTAGCGTGGCCGGATTGCATGCCTGAATAAATAACTTGATAATACTTGACAGTTATCCCACTGAAAAAATTATATATATGTTCTATCATTGAATATTGTATCACATTTTCAAACAAAGAAAATTATTTTGCTTATTATAATAAGTAAAAAGATCATGTGTATTTTACTCATTTTTGTAACTAGCTAGGTGACAAATTTATAATGGCATTATTGTCAGAAAATTGCAAAAGAAAATAATATTATACACTACATTGCTTTCAATATCTTCAAATTGTTTTACAGAAGCACGGAATTAATTTCTTAGAACTTCATTGTCATTACTCATCTGCAACAAGTGGCAAAATTGGTTTTTTATATTTTGTTTTTCAACATAAGAAACTAATGATAGTTTTATCCAATTTTTGTATTAAAATATCTTTTCTGATTATTGTAATCATAGAAGGAAAAATGTTTTTCTCTATCCATCGCTCACATTTTAATAATGCAATTTTAGCCTCTACAGTCAATTTTTTTGTGTTTTTGACCTTAACATGACAAACAGAAAAACATACTATTGTTGAAGTAGAGTTAATAATGATGTGTGAACTTCAACTCTCATATGTCTTCTTTCTTTCCTCCCTAAGGAATCCCCTTTATTATTTCATAGTTGATAATAGGATTTAAAATTATATATTAACGATATTGTGAATAAAAAATAGTAAGAGTAGGTCCAATTTAATCTAATATGTGCTGATCTTTTTTTGCTTATAATATAATATGTACTGCTTTATATTATAAGAGAGAAGAAAAGTTATTGTAAAAAAAGAGAGAAGAAAAGTATGTATTTTGTATTAAGAGGGAAATGTTGTGTAATCAAAACTTCTCACAGGAGGAAAACATACATTCTCATATACTTTTACTATAATAGTTTTATTCATTTAATATATCATCTCATATATTTCTCTCTCTGTATTAAATAACTAAGGATAATATTGGTAAAACAATATTTAAAGTTGCATTAAACTCTGAAAGTGACAGTTAAAAAGGAACAGAAAAATTTCTTCAAAAGTGACAATTAAAAAGGAACGGAGGGAGTAATTAATATTAGATCCAATAGGTATTGGGATTTCATACTTCTTCTCTACTAATATATAAAACCGATTCCATTTCTGTGTTATGATTGGTTGGGGTTCATATGCTAGTGTTTGTGAATTGTTGTATGACAATGTTCTATCAGCCCTTTCTACATATGTTTCATCTTATATTTCAATGTTGTTTGAATTAATTTTGGTGTTGATTGAAGATAGCATGAACCCCTACCCATATGTGTACCATAATCACATGACAGGTGAAAGAAGATGTAGGAGAAGAGATGGTCAGTCGGAAAGAGAATAAGGAGTGTGTTTTGAGATAGATTTGAAGAAGGGAGAAGATGTGGAGAAAGGTTACTTTGAGAATTTTAGAAAATGTGGGGTATAATTATTAGGTGTGTGGGTATACGTTTAAGATCTTATGTGACTATTTGTTTGTTCAATTTTAAAAAGGCAAAAGTGAATGGGCTCAATAAACCATCTTGGTCCATAAGCGAATGTCAATTTGAAGATAAAAAGATTTTACTCTTCTCACTTTCATTTTTGCTCCTAGACACCGCAAAAATACCAAAATACTCCCACTACAGTTAACTACCGCTCGACAAATGTTGTTGGGGAGCGAGTGGAAATTAGCTGCCACACTAGGGGTATTTTGGTATTTTCTGGGTGTTTAATGAAAGTGAGAAGAGTTGCTTTCAGAATAAAATTAGGAAATCGGTAGCTGAATATTGTACAACCTCAAAAATAGAAAGATAATTTTCTTATCTCAACCTTCATTTCTCTCGTGCGCATCCCAAAATTCTCATTTGATCCCTAAAATAAAAATCACATTTTATCTCTGTTCGGACCCTAAGCGTGCTTTACTGTTTTAGATTATAGAATTTGAAATCTATCAAAACATAGAAGATGGAAAAAAATTGTCATTAAATCACATTATACCTCAACAACATCAACAATAAAGCATCCCCCTAAAAAAAGAACAATAAGACATATCCTTTATAGAGGTGAAAGAAACATACATATTCCCTCTGTTTCATATCAAGACACGCAATTAATTGTTTCACACATGTCAATGCATAATTTTGATTATTAATATATTTAATAATCTATTAGTAAAAATTATAAAAAGTTGATATATTATATTAAAAAATTTCAATAAAACAAATTCAACATTTTACATACTAACATCGGTTCTCATTTAGTAGTAGAAAAATACGATCAAAACAAATTATGTGAGTAATGCGTGATCAAACTCGGTCACTTAATATAGGAAGTAGAGAGTACTTTATTCTTGTGGCGGAATATCTAAAAATAAAGCTAAAGAGTAATGGAAGTTGTTTATCTAAAAGAAAAGTTTTGGAAGCTAAACTATAAAGGCACTGAAAATTCTAAATTAATAAGCCTAGGTCACGCCTATGTGATGGTTAGTAAATTTTTTTTCTTGGGCTAGCTTAGAGGAAATGAAAAATAAACACCACACACTATCAATCATAATACCCGATATGAAATCAGACATTTTTACGTTAGTGCGAAATTGTTTGATTTTACGTTAATGTGTAATGTTTGTTTGATTTTCAGTTGTGTGTGGTTTTCGTAGATTCATTGAATTATCACCATTTTATAGACATCTTCCTTTAAAAAAAAAACTTGAATACTGCGAATTCATCGTTTTTGTTTGTAGATTATCGTTTTTATTTTTTGATATTGAATTTGTATTTGTATTTGTATTTGATTTGAATGAACATCATTTCCTCTTTTGTACGATACTCTGAGAATGATTGTGTAAATAAAAATTATCAACATTCTGAACGTAAACTATCACAGAGACTATAAAATCATCAATCAACAACATTAACTCGGTGATAATAATCCATACTATAAGCTTATCTCAAAGAGAACCAAACTAACAAAAACACTATATATGTTCTCATTCATTGGAATGATAATTTAACCAATAATTTATTTATGATTTGAAAAAGGTGTAAAGTAGTAATAAGGTTGGAATCAAATTGAAGGTGTGATTGATGATGGGAAGTGAGGATATAAGAAAAACCCTAATGTTCAAGTGGATTATGATAGAATAATAATTTAGAGATTAGCTACTCAACGCAATTCCAATTTTGCTTGATAGCTCCAAATATCACTATTTATTCTATATATTGTATTTGTGGGGCTAACTAACTTAACTTACTCATATTTTGGCACGTTTGTTACCCTTATGTCTGTATATTTTTATTTACTAATTTTACAGGTCGTGCCAAGTTTAAGCTAATTAAGTATGTTTTGTTGTGCTAGCTCAATGAATCCATTGATTTAAGAGATACACAAATTAGTATTAGAAGACATACAAAAATTACTAGCATGTACAACTCTAAATTTGGTCTTGTTAAATAGGTTGGTCCGACCTGACCCACTTTTAGTTTGATACGCTAGACAAGGGCAGACTGATATGACAACTTAAGTAGCATTATTACTTAAGATTGAGCTGCACTAATCAAAATCTTGACCTAAAAGTTTTGGTGCATCCACCATATAATGTTTAGAGAGCGAGTTGAAAAAAGAGCGTTTATAATATTCTAATTTCAAGCAAATCTGCCAAAACGACTCCCTAAGAAAGTTAGGAAAATAGACTATTATTTCCTTCCTCGATGGCCACTATCACCCGCTTTGTTCTTCTGTACTGCCTGAATTGTCGTCGGAGTCAGTGCCGGTATGCTAGTAGAAGCATGTATGATCAAGATAGGTAAATGTACTCATATTTATGCTTTCTTCTAATTTCCTTCACACTATCCCAGAGTAAATGCCCATTTAGGCCTTCAAAATTGTAAGGTTCGAGTAATTTAGTCTCTCAAATATACAAAATAGAAAATTAGTGTCTTAAATTGTAGAATGACATTCGATTTAGTCCCTCTCCATCAAAATATTTCTTGAATAAAGTATTCATAAAAAGGATTGAAAACAAATGAAAGACCTATATATTAACTTTGGTTAATCTTTTGTTACGTCGATACAAGCAAGATTTTAAATAACAGCTGCGTTAATGATTTCTCGATTTTGGCGGTTCCCGATAGTGATCAATGTGAATTAATCACAACATTTCACAAATCTTATTAAAATTACTTATAATATCATATAATGTATAATAACTTAATTTCTATTCTATTGTTTCTTCTTTTCATAATCTTGTAATGAATTTGTCACTTCAAAAAAAATCAAATTTACCACTAAAAAATTAAGGTTTGAATGTCTTTAGAGGACAATAAATTTGTTCGCTACATATACCTTGTTGTCGCGGCCGTTTTTTAAAACATTGAATAGAAGCATAAAACCTTCACTCCAATCGACTGGGGTTAAATTTGTTCACTTACATATATATTTTGGTGTTAAATTTGGGGAAAAGGACCACATCGATTGGGTTCCACTTTGGTGACCAGCAGCAATACTAGTCTACTAGAAATGAGTATAGCACCAAAAAATGCATTATTTACTTTTGTATACCAGAAGCACTATTTGTCTTTATATCACTATTGTCATTATGCATACTTTTAATTGATTTGACCTACATCATGGTCTTATTCATGCATTTATTTGGGTTTGCAATTGAAGCTTTGTGACTCATGAGAATCACTGCATAGTATCTTTGGTGGATATACAAGGAGATCAATGAGGTCTGCTTAAATTTACTTGTTTTTAGTGTTGGTGTTTACTCTTGGAAAGATATGTCTCATTTTCTTCTACAAGGAGATCAATGAGCTCTTATTTGTTTTTAAACTTTTGAGATTTTTTGTTTTTGTATTGCAGAGAATGGTGGGTTGATATGGGAGTTTGACAAATAACCTCTGAATTTTTCGTACAACCAATGTCACAAATTCATCTCCACTCAAAACAACTTATCTGCTAGTGGTGGGGTTATCAATTAACATGTTTCCTTGTTTAAATTATCATAGAACTTTTTTGAACATGTAATGTAACCCATAAAAGCAACTAGATGTGACCTTATTTAAGCTTAAAATTTATTCCTAATCGATTATTTTATGAACCTTATTCATTTTGCTGATTATGATCATTGAAAGGTTAGAATTTGAGTATCATAATCTGCATTTATGTTTACTACCACATCTTCTACGTTTACTCTAGTAATCAAATCTATCTTCTTATTCTAGCTAGGAGTGGGAGCACAGTCACTAGGTTAGCTTTTGAGTTCTCAGAAATATGTACATGGTTTAGAGTTTAGATACCTTTTAACAATTATGTAAAAGAAAATTCAATCCAGTTTAACTTGCAATAATTGTCTAAGAAACATAAAAAGCAAGTGAAACATAACATAATTTAATTTGGTATAACAAAACTCTACAATAACTAGTAGAGAGAGTTAACAAAGGGATATACTACTACACTCGAGACTAAAGTAAACTCCAACAATCCAACATTATTTTTTTCTTCATTATCATGCCTACATTTCTTTTTTTGCTCTTGTAATTAAGTATGATGACATTAAATTCACACAAATCCAATTATTCTCAACCTTATTAAAAACAAAACCTGAGTAGAGAAAATACTCAAAGGGAGTAAAGATGATCAGCAAGTCTAGGCTCTACAACAATTTCTAATGGTATTTTCTTAGGTGTAGAAAGCCCAAAAATCTCCTCCATATTTAAATCCTCTTTTTTCACATTATTAGGTAATCTCCAATTAAATCCATGCAACAAATTAGCCAAACTTGATTGAATCACCTTAATACCAAGAGGGTAACCAGGACACATCCTTCTACCAGCACCAAATGGTAACAACTCAAAATCATGTCCTTTTACATCTATATCCTTACCAAGAAACCTCTCAGGCATAAATTCATATGGATTATCCCAAACCTCATGATCTCTTGCAATTGTCCAAGTATTGACAAGAATCATAGTCCCTTTAGGGATATCATAACCATCAACATTGCAATCCTCTCTAGCTTCTCTTGGCACTAAAATTGGCGCCACTGGATGTAGCCTCATTGTTTCTTTAGCAATTGCATAAACATAAGGTAGATTGGCAATGTCTTTCTCTTCAACCCATCTATCTTTTCCTATTACTCTATCTAGCTCCTCTGTTGCTTTCTTGAAGATCTCTGGTTTTTTAATCAGCTCAGAGATTGCCCATTCTACTGTTACTGCTGAGCTCTCTGTCCCTCCTGCAATTAAGTCCTGAGGAAAAGATACATAACAAATAAGTCAGTACATGAAAAAATCTAAATCATCAAATTTAAGATTATTTTGGATACGAAGAATATTATGAACATTCTTTTTTCAACACACTCTCTAAACATTATATGGTGGATGCACCAAAACTTTTAGGTCAAGATTTTGATTAGTGCAGCTCAATCTTAAGTAATAATGCTACTTAAGTTGTCATATCAGTCTGCCCTTGTCTAGCGTATCAAACTAAAAGTGGGTCAGGCCGGACCAACCCATTTAACAAGACCAAAATTTAGAGTTGTACATGCTAGTAATTTTTGTATGTCTTCTAATACTAATTTGTGTATCTCTTAAATCAATGGATTCATTGAGCTAGCACAACAAAACATACTTAATTAGCTTAAACTTGGCACGACCTGTAAAATTAGTAAATAAAAATATACAGACATAAGGGTAACAAACGTGCCAAAATAAGAGTAAGTTAAGTTAGTTAGCCCCACAAATACAATATATAGAATAAATAGTGATATTTGGAGCTATCAAGCAAAATTGGAATTGCGTTAAGCAGCTAATCTCTAAATTATGGTTTGGATTTTGTTTTAAAATCTAAACACCAGATTGTTTGACTAGTCATTTAGTCAGTTCATAACAATCTCTGTACAAAGGGCAAAGCTTCTACGACAGCTCCCCCCTAGTCGCTTCTGGCGAAGCTGCGAGTTCATGAGCAAGTGAATGAATGAACGAGCCATGTTCCTCAACTAAAAAAGGGAGTAAGAAATAGAAAAAAAACACAATAAACTTCCCACTTTTGATGTCCCACGATTCTGCTAGTTTAGAAACTCAGGGGAGGGACAGGGGTCGCTAGGTCAGAAAAGCGATAACTCAAAAATCTCCCCAAGTAGGATTTGAACCTACGACCAATCGGTTAACAGCCGACCGCTCTACCACTGAGCTACTGAGGAACAACGGACTTAAGTTAAGGAAGCCGACTCTCGTTCTTTGGACACCAACCTATGACCGAACAAAAAAAGGTTCGTCACTCTTTTTCACATACACCGGGAGAAAAGGTTACGATAGCAAGCCCCTCCTCGGCCGGAGAGCCTCCAGGACAAGGGGGCGGCGGTCAACCATCCACTCTCGAGATTCATATTGATCAATCGATGCGTCCTGCCAGTTCGCTAAGTAGACTCACTCTCCCGAGGGGCTACAATTGAACTATTCCTGCCAAAAACAAGGGACCTACTTATCATCCTAGGAGTTAGCAGGTATGATTGCCTCTCTGTCAGTCTCTCCGAGTTTATACTACTAAGTAGCACTTCTGCTATTCAATAAATAACTAATACTATTCCTTGTTTATATCCCCCCATTGAATTCAACAAATTATATGGATGTGAGGAAGAAGAAATATGACTTTTCAACTTGCCATCATTTCCACTAAGATGCATGCATATTATGTCCACACCAGTACCATATCAAACTGTATATCCACATATAATGCATCAATTGGACCACCCATGCACTAAGGATAATAATTTTTATTTTGAAAAAATGACATGATATTTAATATTATTTAGGTGGATTGTCTAATCATTGACAAAAATAATTTCATAATTAAACAAAGGAGTATTCTCAATCATAAACGTAACTACCTAAAACAAATGACCACACCAAAAAAAAAAACTAAAACAATAAAAGATTCAATCACTTTGTACCTGAGTAAAAGCTTTGACTCCATGCCTCTCCAGTTTGACTTCAAGATTAGGATCCTCAGCAAGCTGCAAAAGCACATCCACCATATCTTTAACAACATAATCCTTCACATCTTTCCTTCTTTCAATGTGTTCCTCCAATACATGTTCCATAAACCTATCAAACTTTTTACTCAAAGCCTTCATCCTCTTCACATAACCTTGAAAGTCTAAGAAATGAATCCAAGGAATAAAATCTCCAATATTGAGAATTCCATTAAGTAAAAACAACTCATCCAACATCTTCTTAAACTCATCGGGGGAAATAATTGCATTTTCAGTTTTTTCCAAGTATTTTTTCCCTAGCACCATTCGACTTATAACATTTAGACTCAAAGTTGAAAGATGGTCTTTCAACAAAATTGTTTTGTTTTTTGAATTGAAAAGTTTATGCAAAAAAGCATGCATCTCTTGTTTTCTTATGTACTCATAAGACTCGAGGCGTTTTGCACTAAACAACTCTAATAGACACATTCTACGGGCTTGGCGCCAATATGGACCATATTGGGACCAAGTTATGTCTGAATAGTTATAAGTTGTGTATTTTCCAGCCGACAATTTGGGCCGGCCAGCAAGGGTAGCGTCATGAGTTTTGAGGAATGATTTGGCTAGTTCTACAGTGGATCCCACAATGACGGGTTTGGAGCCGAACCATAGATGTATAATGGGTCCATATTTTTGAGTGAGCCCATGGAGGGATTGATGTGGGAGGGATCCAATAAGGTTGAGATTTCCAATTATAGGCCATGGTTTTGGTCCTGGTGGTAGATTGTATTTGTGGCGGCGGAGGCGGCGGCTGAAGAGGAGGAGGATGACAAATGTTGTAAACAATGTGACCCAACTAGGAAGTCCCAATAATTGTACTGGCGCCATATTTGGTGGATTTTGTGTCTTTCTTTTGGTGTGAAATTAGAGGGTTGTGACTGTGATGAGAGTTTGAAGGGTGTGTGGGTCATTATTTATAAACATAATGATGGTGAGAAAGCAATAGCTCGTGGACCCACATGAGGTTCTACAAACTTTCCAGCAAAACATGTTTCTTGTAGTCTTGTATTCATTTTGCTTTCTTGGTGATTGCTATGTATAGAGGACTATTTTTCCACTCACATGAAACAAATAATACTACTCTAATCAATATTTCAAGATCTACTAGTATTTGTTGCAACTTCTTTTAATAAAAAAATGATTTTAATTCTTAAAAAGTCACAGGTTATTCATGATTGTTTAATTTTTTGGGATATTTTATAAAATATTAAAAAGAATATTCTTTTAAAAGTTGCAATTTTAACTGCTTTTGAAAATAAAACTCAATCTTCAGATAGCGGCTCAACTAAAAATATATTTTATTTTTCATAAATTTAAAATAAAATAATTATGAACTCAATTTTATATAGGTTGCATTCGATAAGTATATTCTTTCAAAAAAAAACTTAAGATAAATTATTTATAAATTATAAAAAAGTTAATTTATATAAATAAATAATATTTGTAGACATTTTCAATTGTACAAAGAAGAACTAGTATAATAAAATAATTTTATTATATACTATATAGTATAGATACACACGCATATCTTGTTTACTCCAACGAGAAGGGTCTTGTAACTGAAAAGAATGTTGCCCCAATTTTGGTACCAGGACAACCTCACTTAGGTTAGTACTCTTTTGTTCTAAATCTCTTATTCCCAACGCAAAAAGTTACTCCGTCTTAAAATAATAATCGTTTAAGGTTTGTGTGCGATTTTTAAGAAAATGAATAATTGTGTAGATTTCAATGATAAAATTTGTATCATTTACTAATATACATTTATTAATTGTAGTTAGTAGAATAGTTAATTAGATAAAATTCAATAAATATTGGGATAATAGTGGATAAAATAATAAATGTTGCATTAGTATTCTAAATGGACAATTATTTTGATACAGAAAAAATGTTAAATAGACAATTATTTTGAGACGGAAAGAGTATGATAAATCAAGTTCAGTCAATAAATATATAAAGTTTGGCCCATAATTATTAGTCATGATTTGAACTTAAGTTTTCTCAAGTGATTTGTCTTTAATTGAAGTTTATTAATCAATTCGAGTTCAACCATTTTGTTAGTTCAACCATAAGATAGAGCATATATACTATAGCTGAATACGTCACCATTAACAAAGCTTAACGAAGACTTCATATGTCTAAAGTTTTCATTCGAACTCATATTTTTTGGAACGATTCCTATTAACAGAAGTTTATCAAACAACATGTGCTAATATCCAAATGCTTTTTACATGCAATCTCCAAATGGTAACATGAACCACACACCCTTCCAATATTTTTTTTAAGAAGCTAAGCAAATATATTAAAAACCAACACAAACTCCTCTAGTACAATGTGTACTAAAGAAAGTTTAAGTATAAAAAAAAAAATATAATTTCTAAATTAGGGTTATGATGTTGATATCCTCCTTGGATCCATCTCATTAGTAAAAAGTTTTTTTAATTTTTTTTATATGCATACATTTATTCATTTTATTTAATATTTATTTAATTATATATTATAAATTTTAATTTCTTTTCAATAGAAAATATAATTTTATTGTATATATATGGTAGGGATGGGTGTGGGCGGGAAAACAAAATCTATGTCAGGAATGCAGTGGTAGAGGGAGGAGTGGCCCCTAAGTTCTATGGCCACCACCATTTTTTTTTTGAGAGGACCACCATCAATTTTTAAATATTACTTTTAACACTCATACATAAACTATAAAACATTATGACCATGTAACTTTAAATGCACCTCCAATATTGCAATTCAACAAGAGTATTTTGAGTGGATTGATATTGCCACATTACTTTGTAATAGTTCATTTATTTTTTGTTTTCAATGATGTAACTTTTATGAGCTCATATTAGGTTCTGCAACTTTAAACAACATATTAATGTTTTAATTACTTTTAATTTTATATGCATTTGTCAAATAAAAAACCAAAACAAATCTAATAATTTTTAGGCTTAAGTGCACTTTTGATCCCCCTATTTTAACTTAATCGGAATTTTAATCCCCCTATTTTCAAAACCACTATTTTAGTCCCACTATTTTACATTTTTAGGTTTTTTTTAATCCCCCACCAATTTTAGTAATTTGTCATTGTCATTAATGACGTGACGGTAACGTGGCAGTGTGTGTTGGCTAATTAAATTTTCATGTCATTAATATAAATAATTAATTACATACAAAATGTAAAAACTAATTGATTAATAATTAAAAAGCAAAAATTGAATTAAATCATAATAAGAAAATGAATCAGGTTTGATAATATGGAACCTAATTTCTAAAATCCTTAATTTCTTCTATCTCCATCTACTTTTCCTTTCTCACTCCACGCAATAATTTATAAACTAAATGGTATAAATGTTGAGTTTATATGAAGGGACCCTTCAGAAGGGTTAAGATGGCGAAAAGATTAGGAGTACATTATACTTTGAACTATGGTTGCTTGCCTGTAGTGTGTTCAAGATACCAGTATAGAGACTGTAAGTGTTAGAGGTTGGAGTATTAAGAGAAAAATCAAAGAGTTATTGCAGCTTGGTTGTGTTCAAATCACTAAAATTGGTGGAGATTAAAAAAACCCAAAAAATGTAAAATAAGGGGACTGAAATAGTGGTTTTGAAAATAGGGGATTAAAATTCCGATTAAGTTAAAATAGGGGATCAAAAGTGCATTTAAGCCTAATTTTTATTCTCATAGCATGTTGCTTCATGTCAAACAATTATTTCAGGAAGTAACAATGCCGCCACATTGTCGATCTTTTGTTGAACTCTAGTGTCCTTAAGCTACAGGAAGTAACGAAATTACCTTTTTTGTATTGTTATAAAGTTATTTACTTAAACGTAGAAAACATCATGTCCACTAACTTATTCTTATAAATTTAAATTAATTAGGTATAACTAACCCATTCAAGCTTAATTTTACAATTGTAACTTGTATTAATTTTAACAATGTTTAATTGAAGTACACCAGACAGCTTTAAGGTCGTCTTGTCCGGTTGCAAGCAGGATCCTGGCAAATCGAAAAAACTTTATTTGTTAAAACAAGAATAAGTGGGCCTATCTAAAATAATTGAAGTGTATTCTTCAAAAAAATAAATAATAATAATAATTAAAGTGTAAGTGGAAGACCATTGACCTGTATATTTTGGTCTTCTAAAAACGATTTCGACTTGTCAAACTAAAAAGGACTCACTGCCTTTTTTTATTGGGTTGTTGCCATTGCAATTTCGCAGAAATTTCAATATTGATTTATTGACTTAGAATTTGCAAAAAATGGTTTATACATTGACCTTGTCATCCTGAGTCTACATTCACATAGTGTGATGGTGTTATTTCTTGTTCATACTCCGCGGTCTCATAATTTTTGTCATGTTAGCTAGGTTATGAATAACCCTAACTAATTAGTCTCTAATATACTATTTTTTATTATGAAATTAACCAAAACTATGGTAAGATAATGCAAAATAGAGAAGAATATAGATGAATTAGACAAGAGATAAGAATAAAGTCTTTGCTTTATACTCCCTAAGACCAGTGTCTCTCTACAATACAATGAGTGATATTTTTAAGACACAAAACTTGTACACCCTCCGGTTATTATTACAAAGAAAACTTTAATTTTTAGATACATTTAATAATTAATGTATCTAGTCTTATTATAGACTAAATACATTAATTATTCAATGTATCTAAAAAATGAAGTTTTGCTTATAATACTGTAGGTTATAAGTAAGTGAAAAATCACATTGAAGGTAGTTAACGATTAGTAGATCATCCACTCATGAAAGTTCTTGATCATACTAGTGGAAGACTAAAGGAAATGGGCATCCACAAAAATACATATGTTTATAACACCCCCCCCCCCCCCCCCCACCCCCACCACCCTTAATGAAGACTGGTACATACGTAGTACGGGTGCGAATACGATATGTATGTTTAGATACGTATAAAATTTTAAATTCAGGATACGATACACCTAAGAAACATTAACAAATATTTTATCCTAAAACTTATATGGATGTAAAATAGTTGAAAGAAATAAGCATTGATTAATCTTCATTAATATATAATTATAAAAATTACAAATTACAAAGCGAAACTCATCAACTTTGTTTTTAACTATCATATGTGGTGGCTCAATCCTCTTTTATGTTTGTGATTGTTTCTTCGCTTTCTTGTTGGTGACTTTCACCTATTCTGATGTAACATTACTTTTTCTTTGCTTCTCTCTAGCACTTCTTGTGCGGTGAAAGTAAAGTTGTTTAGTTATATACTACCTCTGTCCCTATTTATAAGACCCTTTTGGTAAAATCACGGGAATTAAGAAAGTTGAGATTTGTATTAAATTTGTTTGTAAATTGTAATTACTATTGTTTTTACAATTTTATCCTTTAAGAGAGAGAGTTTGTTTATGTTTTCAACATGCTATTTATTGTTGATTGAAGAAAAAAAACGTATAATAAATAAGGTATGTATGTAAAGAAATAATTAATGTAGTTGAAAATAGCAAAATGGTCTTGTAAAAAGGGACAAAAGAAATTCTCAAAAGGGTCTTATAATTAGAGACGGAGGTAGTATAATTCTATGGGTTTTGCTAACAAGTGTCCTAAGGGCACTCTTTAAGGATTCTCAATTAAGAAACTATTCATTGGAAAAGCTTAATAATTCAATTTCCGATGCATTGAATGCACAAATTTCCGTAAAAACTTACTATGTAATGTCCTTAAAGAGTATCTTAAGAGCACTCATTAGCATTTCCCTAATTCTATTATAGCTTCTTCAAAAGAAATTACAAATTACAAAAAACAATACTTGTAATCAAAATAGAAAAGGTAAAGTGTTCGTATAAATCATATTCAATTTAATTCCTATGTTAAAATATCAATAAAAGTATCATTAAATGAACTCAAAATAAATTATGTCTAATATTGACTAACCATGAATCTTCTCTCGTTTGTTACCTTCATCCAGAAAAAAAAAAAAACATAACCTTTTAGTCGGGTTCATCGAAAGACAATGAATCATATACATCTCGACTGAATTCTCACAATATTGTCTCACTTTTTTTACCCTTCATATTTTTCTAGAATACGTATATGTGAAGTATCTTATAAGTATCAGTGTGTGTTTATGGAGTATCATATAAGTATCTGATAAAATATTTTTTAAAAGTTTAAAAATTAATTTTCATACTTCGTACGTATGTATCTGTGAGTATCTGCGAAGTATTGGTATCTGATATGTATTTGATATGGATATGTTTCCATATTTGATGTATTCCGGCTTCATAACTCCCCTTATATGTCATTGTGAATGTGCATCGTTAGAATCTTACAAGAAAAAAACTAAATTAAACAAAAATCTTACGGAAGAGAAGAAAAAAAAAGAGCAACATCCTTTGTATGAAAAAACATGTCTCATTAAAAACTTTATTTAAAAAATTCAATGGGACAAAATCACGGTAAAGAAACAAAAAATTGTAGAATGTATGTGTTTCTCCCCTTATCATGTACTCCCTCCGTCCCAAAATATAAGTAAAAATTGGTCAACAAAAGTTAATGTATTTGGTTCAAAATTTGTACCAAATACATCAACTTATGTTGACTCATTTTTGCTTATATTTTGGGACGGAATAGTATATTGTAATCTCATATATTACAAAGACTACCCTTTTCCCGAAAAGCTTTGATTGGTGGTGAGTTTGTAAAAAAAAAAGTTTGTTATAACTCCTTTGTTATACTGTTCTTTAAATTAGCCGTGCATTCGGTGTCATCTTCGTAGAATCGTAGCAAAAACTTTTCCTAGAAGAAATATCACAAGTCTCATATGTGTCAAATTATAGACCGCAATCAAGTCTCATTCTTGACTTTCGTTAAAGTATCCGTGCCTAATGATAACAACATACATGTTTGACTTCGTTCAAATATTTTTGTGTAGGTGAAGAATTGTATCTTGTTGATAGATTGAACAAAAAATAATAATATACAGGACATGTGTAACTAGTAAGATAAATTAGGGTCTTAAATTTATTAAGATATGATACTTCTGGACAAGTTAGAATTGTTTCAAATTCATTGTTTTATGATACTTTAAGATCAATTAGTTCTTCATTTTTTATTTGAGTTGTAAATCAATCTTTACTCACATATAATGACTTTAATACAACTGGAGTGCACAACAAATATAATTTCCATATAATCTTAACGGTTCGCAAGAGTATTATTCTTCAAATATTCAAGTTGTAATCTCAAACAAATCTTTATTTGTCCTTTGTATTTCATCTCAAACTCGTTTCTTTGAACAATCTGATTTCATAAGATCTTAAGGAGTTCTGCTAATATGTCATGAACATATACAACATTTATAACAAATTCATTTTCAAATATTTCTTTAGAATGAACAAATGATGTGATTCTCTTTTGAGAGTCATTAGAACTTGTTGTAAATCAACCAAAAACATTAATATAATCAACTATCAAGAGTTCTTATATACTTGGACTGATATAGGATCAGGGTCATTCCGAGAGAAAAAAGCCCCTTATATAATGCATCATAAAAATACCCCGTATATAATACATCGTAAAAAATTTAGCACGTTGTTGTGATTTTATTAGCTCTTCATTTCGTTTTTTTTCCGCTTTTCACTACTAAATAGATTTTTTTTATGCAACATCTGAAAATAAATCACATACTTCATAGACACCAAAACAAAATAAAATATCGTAGAAGGTTTAAAGGTTTAATTTAGAGGGATATGTAAACGCCCAGTTCATTAATAATGCAGGTTGCTAGATTTGTTAAGAAGACTAGACGATGTCTAGTGGGTAGCTTAGAGAGGTGGTCAGAATACTTTGGTAGCTTAGAGAGGCGATAGAACAAGATTGTGGTAGTTTGGGTAGGTATTAGAATATTACTCGGATGCTTGTAGAGGTTGGTTATAGTCAGGTTCCTCAACAAGGTAGTTGATCAAAACTGTTAAAAAGATCAGTTTGTACTTTTCATGATATGATGGGACAAGACTTTGACAAGTAATACTAAACATTTGGAGAGGTGGTTATTATACTCGTAGCTTAGTTAGTATGGTTATAGTGGATTAAATCTTTCAAGTAAAGAGGGTAAATTCTCTCTTTTATATAGGGGAGAACTTTAAATATAACAATAATTGATAGCGAACAGGTATAAAAATATTTGTGTGTTCTTTTTTTCCATTTCTCTTTTTATCTTTGTATTTTTTTTAATGTCTTTAAAAATGTTTTTAACCGAAGTCTTTTAAACTTATGATTAACTGGTAGTTCAAAGAAAGAAAAAAACGGTCTACACAATTCAAACTCACTCATTGTGTTTTCTAGCACCTTTCCCTTCTATGTATTAGAGTATAGTGAATAAATCATAGTTGATATGTAAACTATGGTTAGTTGGTTTGTTAGGTAGTTAAGAGTTAGTTATACTAACTCACATTATAAATAACTTTCACTATTGTACTCTTTAGTAATCTTTTTCATTCTAATTCAATATGAATTACAAGGATTATTCCTTTGTTTATACCTATCAAGCCTACTTCTCCTATGAACTTCATCTTCATCTCTTCGATCCTATCGTTTCTGACATGGTATCAGAGGGATACCGTTGCGCATATAGTGATCCTGAAGACGATGAAGAGGATTTTGTTGGTAATGAAGAGGATTCGGTTGGTGATGAAGATCTTGAAGCTTCTGCATCAGAATCTTCGTGTTCTTCCACTTCACAAGATTGCTTCGTTTTCGGTAGTTTCGGTGATTCAGTTTCCACTTCTGTTTCTTCACCGTGGATTTCTTCGTTTCAGCCAGCAGTTGATGGATTTGCCATCAAGATCGGCGAAATTCCTTGCTTTCTCGTTGATTCACGTTGTTGCAGTGATTGTGACTTTGTGTTTGATGCTTTGGAAGAAAACAAGAATTCTCGTAATCTTGATTCGTTGTTTCATGCCTCTACTGAATCTGCAAAACTGAACGATCGAAAATCTGAGTTCACCGTTTTTGAAGTAGCGATCAAGAACTGGAAGAGTCTTGTCACCAATTTTGTTCTCTCAGGATCTGGACCTGTTTACGACGTTAGTTTCTTCGTTGAAAAATAGGAGCACACTGTAATCACAGTCCACGACAACATTCAGTTTTTCGAGTTACATGACGAGTCAATTGTGGATTTCGATCCCGGTGGAAATCTTTGCGGTTTGTTGCCCTCTTTTCTGTCAAGCTCTTTTTCATTTTCGTTCTTCATGTGCACAAGCTTTGATTTCGATCGATTGTGGTGGATTCCTTGGGATAGAGGCAAGAAATGTTTGGTTTTGTTCGATTCACACTCTGAGACTCCATTGCCGAAGCTCTATTTTTCAGTTTCTTTCTGCACTTCGATTCAGATTCTCGCAAGATAAAGAACACAGGAACGCAGAATTCTGTTTTCATCTTCAGAATCGCGTTTTCAGAAAGCGCACTCCAGAAGCGCGTTTTGGAAAAGCAGTTTCAGTTCAGTTTTTGGATGCAAGAATCATGTTTCTGGCTGTTTTCATGTTTGGATCGTCATGTTTGCATAATAATTTCTTTTCAGAATCGTGTTTTCTTGTTTCATGGTCAGAGCTTTGCAAAATCACATTGTTTTTTGTTCTTCCTTACTAACGCGTGTGTTGGAGAAGTGTTTTTTTAGTCGGATTTTAGAAAAGCTGATTTGAAAAGTGCTTATTGGAAAAGTGCGTTATGCAAAAGCTGGTTTTGGAGAATCGCGTTCTGCATAGGCGGCTTTTGGTTCAGATGCGTTCTGCTTCTGCTTCTGTTACAGGACTTACATCTCTCAAGAAGATGCTGGAATTCTGTTTTGGGCTTGGGCTTCTCAACCTCGTTGGCTATACTCACGGGCCTTCACATGTTTTCCTATTATTTTGTGTTTTGCTAGTTTACCCCAATTTTAGTCACTACAGTATAGTGAGAATAAATTGTATGCTTCCTTGTATTTCAAACTCAAATTGGTGAATTTCCCCATTTTGAGTTTGAGGGGGACTATTAGAGTATAGTGAATAAATCATAGTTAGTTGATATGTAAATTATGGTTAGTTGGTTTGTTAGGTAGTTAAGAGTTAGTTAGACTAACTCACCCTATAAATAACTCTCACTATTGTACTCTTTAGTAATCTTTTTCATTCTAATTCAATATGAATTACAAGGATTATTCATTTGTTTCTACCTATCAAGCCTACTTCTCATATGAACTTCATCTTCATCTCTTCGATCCTATCGTTTCTGACACAATGCAATAAGGAAAGTCACATAGTTTTCTTTTACCCGTAGTTTCTAAGAAAACAAATATAAGAGTACCAAATAGATTCCATCAAAAAACAAGAGAGAACATAATATACTTTTATTTAATATTACAACTCTAAAAAAACTACGAGAGTGTTTTCAATGGGATGTACTACTACACTCATTACTAACTTCCAACATTCCAACACCATATTTTTTATTCATAGTCATGCTTGTTTTTTTTCTCTTGTCATTAAGTTAATGACATTGAAATCACACAAATCCCATTATTCCCAATCTTATTAAAGAAAAATGCTTAGAGGGAATAAAGATGGTGAGAAAGTCTAGGCTCTAACAACTTCTAGTGGTATTTTCTTAGGTGTAGTGAGCCCAAAAATCTCCTCCATATTCAAGTCCTCTTTTTTCATATTATTAGGTAATCTCCAATTAAATCCATGCAACAAATTAGCCAAACTTGATTGTATCACCTTAAGACCAAGAGGATAACCAGGACACATCCTTCTGCCAGTACCAAATGGCAACAACTCATAATCATGTCCTTTTACATCTATATTATTGCCAATAAACCTCTCTGGTATAAACTCATATGGATTGTCCCAAACATCAGGATCTCTTCCAATTGTCCAAGTTTGACAATAATTATAGTCCCTTTAGGGATATCATAACCATTAACATTGCAATCCTCACTAGCTTTTCTTGGATACTAACAATGGTGCCACTGGATGAAGCCTCATTGTTTCTTTAGAAATTGCATAAACATAAGGTAAATTGGCAATGTCTTTCTCTTCAACCCATCTACCTTTCCCTATTACTCTATCTAGTTCCTCTGGAGCTCTCTTGATAATCTCTGGCTTTCTCACAAGCTCGGAGATTGCCCATTCTACTGTTACTGTAGAGGTATCTGTCCCACCTGTTATTAAGTTCTGATAAATAGATATATAACATATTATATTAGTATAGTATATAAACATGTTAATTGAGCATCTATTGCATATAAGTATTTTAATTTTAGAAATAATTTATTCTTTCCTCTCTTGATTAATTATTTACCAAAAATTCTATGGTATTATTATGGTACATTTACACCATTTACAATCATTTTTTTTAAGTGGTTATCATCGTTATTTCTTTATTCCTATTAACCTTTTTTATTTTTATTTTTCTTAGAAGAACCCAAAGAAAATTGATTTATAAAGAACACCAGGGATAATGAATGAACGATTGCACCAAAAAAAAAACATATGTTATGATGTTAGCCAATAGTAAGTATATTTTTATATCGTTTCCACAGGGATTAATGCGATATCATAAACCGTTCAACATCGATTATCATTTTAAGTTAAGGGTTTAATCAAGTATTTGTTATACTATTCGACTTTAAAGACATTAAAAATAAAACGGAGAGTAATAGGACATAAAAAGTGTTAGGATTAAAGTTCATCAATCAAACGTCGATTATATTCGAATGATCATAAATATGGATTCTAGCTTTTCTTATATACGATATTATCACGTATCACTCGACAACATCATTCGTGTCCAAATGACGTTGTGAGATCGATCGTATCGTTTAATCGACGATATCTCAATCTATTAAACGATTCGAAAGCTTTACGTTCAGACACTTTGTGTGATTATCAAAACCAAATTCCATGTCTAGAATTTCTTATTTTGATAGAATATTATTCTAAACCTAGATTCAAAAGTATTTTTCAATATCATTTAAATCAAACATAAGAATGGAAAGCAAGAATAAACTCAATGATATATAAAAGGCTAGAATCATATATTTAAGAGATCAAAAGTTTACATCTAAGAGTGATTGATTACCTATAATCCAAACAAAGGAGATTAGTTGTTCATTTTCATGACAACAATACAAAAGTGGAAAGGAAGATGGAGATCCAAAGCTAAGACTTGATTTCTCAAAGTTTCTTAGTTAATCTACACTTAGATCACTTTTGCTCAATGAAGAATGCCTCTTTTTAGCCCTATTCTCTTTCTGGAAGTAAAAACTATCAAGCTATATCTGAAAAATGAGCTAAAAGGCTTAAATACAACAGATTGTTATAACGCTCGCTACAGCGATGAGTTGGTCGCTGTAGCGATGGAAGATTTCTTGGCCAGTGGGTTTGCTCCACGTCGGCAAACGGGGTTCAAACCGCCCTTGGTCGCTATAGCGACCAGATCCATCGCTGTAGCTATGGAACCTTCATTTCTCCCTGCCTAAGCTCGCTGTAGCGATGAATCCTCAGTTTTTCCCTGCCTAAGCTCGCTGTAGCGATGAAGCTTTATCAAATCTTCATGTTTCTTTGCTCAGTTCCAGGTCCTAGCATGAAATTTCCTGCATAATAGATGGGGTAAGACATAGGATCACTAATTTGACATTTAATCATAAATTATGAGCTTATCCTATGATAACTTGCAAAACAAGTAACATAAGTGCCTAAAAATATATCAAAAGATAACTTCTTTTTAGCACTTATCAAACTCTCCCCAACTTAGCTTTTTGGTTTGTCCTCAAACTAAAGAATCAAAAGGAAATTTTCACAGCTTTAGACAAAGTTTTGAGCAATAAGCAAAAAAATCTAAAGTTTGAAGAAAACGATTATCAGATGAATGATTCAATTGTGACTGCGCAAGCTAAAGTTAAGTTTCTCATTAAACGAGATATATACTATGAATGTGACATAAGTCTTAAACACAAAATTCATATCACAAAATTCTAGCAAATAACATGTTTATTTTTGAACCACACCTAACACACTTCTTTGAAAGTAAATGAACAAATTGAATTCATATTGTGCGGGTTTTGAACACTCATCCGGCAGATCCGCTAACATTCCGATCAAGTTATGCGTCCATCTAATTATCGTTTCTAAAAGCACAAAAGCATAGATCACAAGGTCTTTGAGGGTTGAAATTTGGCTTGGTTTCAAAAGAAATTTCATATGTGGGACAAATTGAATTCAAATGGCCAAGCATAGAGGAACATTCTTTCTAATTACACAACTTCCTCCTTTTCAAACACAACTCTTGGTGATTTACAAAAATTACTTTGATCTTGACAACTTTTTGATTTATTGAATTTTTCTCTTTTTCTCTTTTCTTTTTCTTGGTTTGCTTTACTTTCTTTTTTTTTCTTTTCTTTTTCTTTTTCTTTCTCTTTTTCTTGTTGTCAAGATCAATTTCAAAATTCACCAATTACTTGACATACACTACCTCCCTTTTCTCCCCAACTTATTCAAAATGATACCCTAATTGAATGTTCATTTATCATTAGGCAAAGGACAAATAAACATGATGGATAAGAGTTCAAAATGAAAGTAAAATATCAGAATCCAATAGTGATTTAACTATGAACTGGATTTTTTTACAAACTCTGACAATTTCACTAAGCATTGTGCTTATGAAAATTGACAGTTCATAGTTAACGATTCTGATTCATTAGGCTCAATGGGGTTATCAAATACTCACTTCTCACAGGGTAGGCTTTTTGTAGTTAAATGTTTCTACTCATATTCAAAAAATGCCTTGATCATTTCAGTGCTTTCATACAATTTAAAACAACTTTCAGATTTAACATAAAAGAATCGAGTTAAACAAAAATGCCGGTCTCCTGCATATATACAATGACTTTGAGGATTCCTCACATTTAGGCTAGTTCTAAGTGGTTCAAACATAAATATGTTCTTGCGTAAAACTTAATAAAATAAATTTGTGTGCAAAGTACTCATTTCACATTCAAATATATACCTAGAAAAACAAGAAACGAGTACCTTAGCTGTGCGCTTTATCACAAACTTTCTATCATTATCACTCACCTGATTCTTTGCTCAATGCTTTGGCTTTCAATCAAGCACTTAGCTTTTGAATTTTTGATTTTCTTACTTTCCATTGTTGGATAAAATAAAAATATATAACAAAGTTTGAAAATAAACATAATGAAAATAAACATAATATAATATAAAATAAAATATCCAAAATACAGCAACATAAACAGAATTAAATACTACAAAGCAAATGCAAATTGTTCAGATTAAAATAAAATGAAAGAAAGATGAAAGAAATGCTGCCAGCTTGCAAAAATCTCAATCAGACTCCATCTGATCAGCAGCATCATGATCAATGCTCCTTGTATCCTCCGAGGAGTCATCATCATCACCACCACCAGCTGCACTCACTCCACCAGCTGCAGCTGCACTCGCCCCTCCGGAATAAAAAGGCATGTCCACAGGCCATGCAATATGCTGCTGAAAGTAGTCCGGGATCCAAGTTGAATAGCCTGCCTGATGCATATGGCTCTGAATGGTAGTCAAAGCTCTATGGCTTGATTCATTCTGATCCCAGGTGTAAGTGTAGGCAGCCATATGGCGAGGGTCCCAATCCGAGAAATCTAGCGGTGGAAAGCTCGGGGCTTGAGGGACAGGAGGAGGTACAGTAGAAGGCCCAGCTGAAGGGGGTGTCTTATATGAGCAATACCTATTGATGTACCTATCATCAATAGGATTTTTAATCTCCTCTTCAACCTGACTAGGCATGTGGATACGTGCCTTCATACAAAGTCCCATAATTAGGCCTGGAAATGGTAGTGGGCACTTTGGTTTAGCAGGTGGCACAATACCACTTTCAGCCACAATCCTTATCTCATTTGCAATAATCCTCGCAACATCAACCTCTTGGTTGCTGAGGATATAATAGAGAAGGGGTGTGACATCAAGTGTGGTGGAAGAAGTGTGACTCTTGGGCCGGATGTTATAAAGGATAAGTGTAAGGATACCTGAGCCGGAGTATTCATGTCTTCCTTAAGGGCTCTAAACGGTTTTCCTGAGGCCTGGCTTACGTCATACGTCTTCCCCTCTTGAAAAATTGCATGTGCGATAGCGTCATGGTCCCAATTCCCCCTTGCCTGATGCTTGTGGAAGGCACACAATTCGTCCGTCTCTATTAGGTCATCGGGATCGCTAAGATCCAGCGGGTTTCCTAAATAGGAGCTTATGGCATTTCTATCAAATTGAAGTGTGCGCCCTCGGACATAAGTAGTGAAGGTGAATGGATCACTGTTAAGTGCAAGAAAGTGGTTAAAATGCACTTTTAATTTAGGCATTTATGTTACTTGTTTTACAAGTTATCATAGGATAAGCTCTTAATTTCTCATTAAATGTCAAACTTGTGATCCTATGCCTTACCCCATCTAATATTTCAGGAGTTTCATGCTTGAACCTGAGCTGAGCAAAGAATTATGAAGAAATGATCAAAGCTCATCGCTACAAGCGCACGTTTCATCGCTACAAGCGAGGATAGGCAGGGAATTTCAGAGCTTCATCGCTTCAAGCGCCAGATGCCTCGCTACAAGCGAGCTTAGGCAGGGAAATTGAAGAGTTCATCGCTACAAGCGATGGACCGGTCGCTTCAAGCGACCAAGGGCGGTTTAATGCTCCATGCTGACGTGGAGCTTTCCCATTGGCCAAGAAACTTCATCGCTACAAGCGACCAGCTTATCGCTTGTAGCGAGCGTGCAAAATCTCAGTTTTATAAAAGCATTTTTAGCTCACTTTTCAAATAGAACTGGATCATTGACTACTTCCATTTAGGGGATTGCTTTTTAATTCAGTTTAGTAATAGTTTTTAGATAGTTTTTAGGGCTAGAAGCTATGATCTTCAAGGAGCAAAAGTAATTGGATTGTGGAATCAACCAAAGGCTTTGGGAAATCAAGACTTGGGTTATGATCTTCATCTTTTCTCTACTCTTTTGTATAGTTGTCATGAAAATGAACAACTAACTTCCCTTTGTTGGGATTGGAGGTATTCTTTCTAGCTTAGATGTAATACATGATTATGTGAATATATGATTTTGGCAATTTATGTGTTTATGAAGTTATTCTTGCTTTTCATTCTCATGCTTGATTCAATTGTTATTGACAAATACTTTTGAATCTATGTTTAGAATAATCTTCTATCAAAATAAGAAAATCTAGAAATGGATTTGGGTTTTGATAATCGCACAAAGTTTCGGATCGTAATGCTTTCGGATCGTTTGATTGATTGGGAAATCGTCGATTAAACGATACGATCGATCTCACGATGTCATTTGGGAAATCAATGACGTTGTCGAGCGATACGTGATATTTTCGCTAAAACGCTAAAATTCATATGCATGATTTATAGTTTATATTCAATGCAAGATTGATGAACTCCGATTCCAACGCTTTGATACCCTATTACTTGTCGTTTTAATTCTGCTTTTACATTATTTTAGTTTATGCAACCAAGTCACGAAGCCCTTAACTCAAAACAATACCGATTGTTGAACGGTATGAAGTAGCGCACTAATCCCTGTGGAGACGATACAAAAATACTTACCTCGTTTGTTGATTTAAATACTACACTAACAAAATGGCGCCGTTGCCGGGGATTAGTGTTAAGATACTTTGAGCATCGCAATAATTGGTAGTGTTTTGAGCTTTTGTATATATCTTGTTGATATTTTTTATTTCTTTTGTACATTAATAACTGTTTGTGAATTAACCCTCTTTGTTATGCAAAGAAAATTTCCTTGTTAGTTACACTTGTTTCATATTCTCAACATTGAAACAAATCATGGCTGGCCATCATGATTATTTCAACTCCTATAATCCATACGAGTATGAATCCTATCAACAATTTCAACAATATCCGTCTGAAGACGAACAAATGTTAAGAACAGAAAATACTTTGAATTTGTTCATGCAACAATCCATGATCAACATGCAAAATACCAACCATAGATTGAGGGCTTTATCATGCCAATTGGAGATTTTGCAAGTTCAATTCAATTTTCTACCAAGAATCATGGATGTTCAGACCAACAATCAATCCGTTTTGGAATTCGGAGAGATTGTTGAAGACGATGTTGATGAGAGTGAGGAAGAGACGATGTTTGAAGGATGTGGTATAAGAACATTAGTGGAAGAATTAGAACTACCACACAACGATGAACTTCCTCAAGAAAGGTCAAATTCTGAAGAGGCCAGTGTTGTTGATAGTAAAGAAGAGATGGATATTGAGATGACAGAACAGTTTCTTAACAAGGAAGAAACTTGTAAAAAGGAGGGGATGCAAGTGAGCAAGGCGGAACTTGAGCTTGTACAAGATTGTATTTGTTCCTTGCTCAGCTTACTCTGGATAGGGAGGTTATGGACTCCACATCAGCTATACTGCAAGTTCATGGAATTCCTCCCAAAACAAAGGAATGCCAAGGCTGATGTGCTTTCCGTCTCATTTTGGCCACCCTAACGAATCAGGCGTCGAGCTAAAGACGTTAACCAAGCGCTTGTTGGGAGGCAACCCAACTGAGTAGGTATGTTGTTTTTAATTAGTATTTTATATCTGTACATCTATTCATGCATATAGGGATAGTGGCAAAGGCTGAAAATTTAATTTTTTTGTTTCCTGTCATGGTCGCTACAGCGATGGATCTCATCGCTATAGCGACGAGCTTCAGACTCTGTCGCTGTAGCGACGTATTTGTCGCTTGTAGCGATGCTGTTCAAGCACCGTCGCTGTAGCGCCATTATATCGCTTGTAGCGATGGGCCTAACATCCTGTCGCTGTAGCGACGCATCGCGTGCTTGTAGCGACAGTAGGAAAACTGACATTTCAGTTTCCAATGCCACTATAACCCTCCATCTTCCCTCCCAACCACCTATTCATTATCTTGTACGTTTTTCTTGCTTATTTTCGCATCCCACAACATCAGTAACACATTCCATTCCATTCTACTTTCTTTCTGCAATTTCCATTTCAATTTCTGCATTTTTCCTGCTAAATTCTTGCAATAAATCTCTGTACCTGTGCTATCTTGCAAATCTCTTCAATCCAGGTATGATTTTCGTATCCATCTGTTTCTGTTTGTAAGCTTTACTCTTGTTTGATTGTGCCAGCATGCTGTTTTGAACTTAGGGTTTAGGGTTTTCAATTTTTTTTAACTTAAGGATACGCCTTTTTGAATACCCATGTTAATATGTACCATAAGCTGTTAAAAATGAACTAGAATCACTAAACAAACTAGCCTATCATCAACTTTTACATGAAAATCGTATTTTGAAAAACCTATTTTGTAAAAATTCAAAATAAACTTAGGTTTTTGATGATTAGGCAGTTTTAGTGATTTTTATTCATTTGTTTTAGCTTTAGGGTTATTTTCGCATGCCACAAGTAGTTTAGATCCCAGAAAAATTTGATTTTTGAAAATGGGTCACTCCTCGCTAGATAGCGCTTGTAGCGCAGGGAACCAGTAAATTCTGGGCTCGCTCGCTACAAGCGACCAACCTGTCGCTGTAGCGACGAAGCCCAGACTTGGTTTTATTTTTCTTTTCTTCTAATGCTAACTTGAATCCTACCTGTTTTGCATGTTTAATCTTATTGTGTAGGCATGGCACCTAAATCATCATCAAAGAGGCAGCGTAATGTTGAGGGATCATCATCTAGACCACAACCCAACCCTCAACCACATGATGCAAACCGGTTCCTAAGCTTACGTAACCAAGAGCGTTACGATGAGCTCAAAACCAGAAGGATATGGTCAGAGAAACAGTTCAAGATAGCGGAGGAAGGAAACTATGGAGGAATTGCACATAAGCTGAATGAGAGGAAATGGGGAATTTTATGCAATCCTCCAAGGAAGATCAATTATGATATTGTGCGAGAGTTCTACGCAAACGCAATTCCAGCTGACCCCTCAGATGATTTTACATGGACTACACTTGTGTGAGGGCGCACCATCGCTTTTGATAGGATGTCCATCAACTCATACTTGGGTAAACCTTTGGTGCTTTGTGATTCTGATAATCCATTAGCGTCAGAGGAGCTGTGTGCCTTCCATGAACACCAGAGGAGGGGAAACTGGGATCACGATTTAATCGCACGGAAGATCTTCCAAGAGGGGAGAAATTACGATGTGAGCAAGGCTTCGGGTAAGCCTTTTAGAGCTTTTCGGGATGACATGACTACTCCCGCTCAGGTTATACTTACCCTTATCCTCTATAACATTAGGCCTAAGTCTCACACCTCATCTACTACCCTGGATGTCACACCCTTGCTTCATTACATCCTTAGCAACCGTCAGGTTGACGTTGCTAGGATAATAGCTAATGAAATGAGGATAGTGGCAGAAAGTGGTATCCTGCCGCCAGGTAAACCTAAATGCCCATTGACTTTTCCTGGCCTGATTATGGGATTATGTAGAAAAGCCATGATTCACTTACCCAGCCAAGTTGATGAGGAGATTAAAAACCCTATTGATGATAGATACATCAATAGGTACTGCTCCACCCCCTCTCCTACTGCTCCACCTTCTTCTACTGCTGGACCTTCCACATCTGCTGGACCATCTACGGTACCACCCACTGCACCACAGGACCCTAGCCAACCTCAGGCCCCAACCTATCCACCTTTGGACTTTTCTAGTTGGGATCCCTATCATATGACTGCGTACTCACACATCATGGCTCAGAATGAGTCTAATCACCGAGCTCTGACGACAATTCAGAGTCATATGCACGAGGCAGGCTACAGCACTTGGACTCCAGCTTATTTCCAGGAGCATATTGCTTGGCCTGGGGACAGGCTATTCTATTCTGGAGGGGCAGGTGCAGATGCTGGAGGTGATGATGCTGCTGATGATGATGATGACCATGGCGATGACTCCTCAGAGGCCACACGGAGCATTGACCACGAGGCTGCAGACTTGATGGATTCAGACTTGATGGATTCAGATTGAGATCTCCTTGCAAGCTGCAGAATTTTTGTTCTACCTTTCTTTCGTTTTATTTATTCCTGAACATTTTTCATGCTTTGTACTTTATTTATGTTTATGTTTATGTACCATGGATAATTTACTTTGGCTATTATGTTATTTTATTTTGGTTATTATATGTTTAGTATATTATGCTTTATTTAAGGTTTTTGTTATTTATTTTTAAAATTTTTTGAAAAATACCCAACATTGGAAAGAAAGATGACAAAGATTCAAAAGCTAAGTGCTTGTTTGAAAGCAAAGCATTGAGCTTAGAATCAGTTGAGTGATAATGATAGAATGAGTGATAAAAGCACGCAGCTAAGGTACTCGTTTTCTTGTTTTTCTAGGTATATTCTTGAATGTGAATAAGTTCTTTACACACAAATTTAATCTATTCAGTTTTACGCAAGCACATGTTTAGTTTTGAACCAATTAGAACTAGCCGAAATGTGAGGAATCCTCAACCATTGTATATATATGCAGGAGACCAGCATTTCATGTTTAACTCAGTTATTTTATGTTAAATCTATTGTTGTTTTAAATTGTATAAAAGCATTGAAATGATCAAGGCATTTTTTTTTTGAATATGAGTGAAATACTTGACCATATAGCCTACCCTGTGAGAAGTGAGAATCTGTTAACCCCTCTGAGCCTATTGAATCAAAATTGTTAGCCATGAACTGTCAATTTTCATAAGCTCAATTGCTTATTGAAATTGCCGGAGTTTGTAAAAAAGTCCAGTTCATAGTTAACTCATTATTGAATTATGATAATTTCTTTCTTTTGAACCCTTATCCATCGTGTTTATTGACCTTTGCCAAAATGATAAAGGAACATTCGATTAGGGTATCATTGAACCAAGTTGGGGAGAAAAGGGAGGTTGTGTTAATGTCAAGTAGTGGTGAATGATGATAATTGATCTTGACAACAAGAAAAAGAGAAAGAAAAAGAAAAAGAAAAGAAAAAAGAAAGAAAAGCAAACCAAGAAAAAGAAAAGAGAAAAATAGAAAGGTTTGCAATAAATCAAAGAAAAAGTTGTCAAGATCAATCAAGAAAAGAAAAATTTGTAGTTCACCAAGAGTTGTATTGGAATAAGGAGGAAGTTTGTAAATAGATTGAATGTTCCTCTTGCTTGGCCATTTGAATTCAATATCCCACATATGACAATTCTTTTGTAACCTAGCCCAATTACAACCCTTAAAGACCTTATGATCAATGCCTTTTATGCTTTTAGAAATGATAATTAGATGGACACATAATTTGATTGGAATGTTATCATGTTTGCTGGACGAGTGTTCATACCCTCACAATAGATTTCAATGTGTTCATATACTTTTATAGAAGTGTGTTAGGTTTGGTTCAAATTTAAACATGTTGCTTGTTAAGAATTGTGTGATTTGATGCTTTGTGTTTAGAACTAGTTCACATTCATAGTATGTATCTCGTTTAATGAGAAACTTAACTTTAACTTGCGCAGTCACATTTGAATCATTCATCTGATGCTTGTTTTCTTCAAACTTTTGATTCTTTTGCTCATTACTTAAAACTTTGGATAAAGCTTGTTTCCTTATTTGTAGCGTCCTTTGTTTGAGGACAAACAAAGATTTAAGTTGGGGAGTGTGTTAAGTGCAAGAAAGTGGTTAAAATGCACTTTTAATTTAGGCATTTATGTTACTTGTTTTACAAGTTATCATAGGATAAGCTCTTAATTTCTCATTAAATGTCAAACTTGTGATCCTATGCCTTACCCCATCTAATATTTCAGGAGTTTCATGCTTGAACCTGAGCTGAGCAAAGAATTATGAAGAAATGATCAAAGCTCATCGCTACAAGCGCACGTTTCATCGCCACAAGCGAGGATAGGCAGGGAATTTCAGAGCTTCATCGCTTCAAGCGCCAGATGCCTCGCTACAAGCGAGCTTAGGCAGGGAAATTGGAGAGTTCATCGCTACAAGCGATGGACCGGTCGCTTCAAGCGACCAAGGGCGGTTTAATGCTCCATGCTGACGTGGAGCTTTCCCATTGGCCAAGAAACTTCATCGCTACAAGCGACCAGCTTATCGCTTATAGCGAGCGTGCAAAATCTCAGTTTTATAAAAGCATTTTTAGCTCACTTTTCAAATAGAACTGGATCATTGACTACTTCCATTTAGGGGATTGCTTTTTAATTCAGTTTAGTAATAGTTTTTAGATAGTTTTTAGGGCTAGAAGCTATGATCTTCAAGGAGCAAAAGTAATTGGATTGTAGAATCAACCAAAGGCTTTGGGAAATCAAGACTTGGGTTATGATCTTCATCTTTTCTCTACTCTTTTGTATAGTTGTCATGAAAATGAACAACTAACTTCCCTTTGTTGGGATTGGAGGTATTCTTTCTAGCTTAGATGTAATACATGATTATGTGAATATATGATTTTGGCAATTTATGTGTTTATGAAGTTATTCTTGCTTTTCACTCTCATGCTTGATTCAATTGTTATTGACAAATACTTTTGAATCTATGTTTAGAATAATCTTCTATCAAAATAAGAAAATCTAGAAATGGATTTGGGTTTTGATAATCGCACAAAGTTTCGGATCGTAATGCTTTCGGATCGTTTGATTGATTGGGAAATCGTCGATTAAACGATACGATCGATCTCACGATGTCATTTGGGAAATCAATGACGTTGTCGAGCGATACGTGATATTTTCGCTAAAACGCTAAAATTCATATGCATGATTTATAGTTTATATTCAATACAAGATTGATGAACTCCGATTCCAACGCTTTGATACCCTATTACTTGTCGTTTTAATTATGCTTTTACATTATTTTAGTTTATGCAACCAAGTCACGAAGCCCTTAACTCAAAACAATACCGATTGTTGAACGGTATGAAGTAGCGCACTAGTCCCTATGGAGACGATACAAAAATACTTACCTCGTTTGTTGATTTAAATACTACACTAACAATCACTAGGATCAGCTGGGATGGCATTGGCATAAAATTCACGCACAATGTCATAGTTGATTTTCTTTGGAGGGTTTACAAGGATGCCCCACTTGCGTTGGTTTATCATTTGGGCTATTCCTTGATACTTTCCTTCTTCAGCAATTTTAAACTCCTTTTCTGCCCAAATTCTTCTATTGGCAAGCTCTGCGTAACGTTCCTGGTTACGTGGGCTGAGGAATCGAGTAGAATCGTGGGGTTGGGATGATTGAGGTCTTGCCCTTGAAGATGACCCTTCCACGTTTCTTTGCCTTTTGGTAGAAGATTTAGGTGTCATTCCTACAAAATAGAAGTAAACAGACAAAAATATAGGAATGCAAGTCAGAATAGGAATGAAAAAAAAATTAATGTTGGCTCTGGGTACGGTCGCTACAGCGTGAGATTGGTCGCTGTAGCGATGAAACCCAGAATTTGTTCATGTTTTCTGGCTACAGCGACGTGTAGCCATGAAAACCAAGTTTGAAATTTTTCTGATTTTTTCACTTTCTAAACAACTTGAGGCACGATTAATCACGGGTAAAGCTCATAAAAATGAAACATAATCACCAAAACTTCCTAATCATCACATACCCATTTTTATTTTGAAATTTTACAAAATGGGTCATTTTCAAAAAACGATTTTTAACAGAAAAGAAGATGTTAGGCAAGTTTGTTTGTGATTCTATTTCATTTCTAACAGCCTAAACCAAAGATTAACATGGGTAAGCTTCAAATGGTTAAATAAAATTAAAACCCTAATTTCAACTTCAGAAAAATGCATAGTGCAATCATAAACTTGAAAAAAAATTACGAAGTGAAAGAAGAGAGCTGCGAATTCGTACCTGATAGTGTTGATTTGCAAGTTGGAAATGGAATAAAAACTTGGAGTGAAGAGATTATGCACGAAAATTGAAAATTTTGCAAAATTGTAATGCTAATTTGAAGAAGAAATGAAAATGGAATGTTAATGCTAACTTTACTAGGGTTTGCAGACTTAGTGGGAAGAAAAACGGATAAGGGATGATGAGTGGGTGGTTGGGGGGAGTTAAGGGGGTTTTAGTGGCATCGGGTTCTGTACTGACAGAATTTCCTGTCATCGCTAAAGCGACCACCCGTCGCTATAGCGATGGAGAGTCTGAACCTGTCATCGTTACAGCGACCAACCGTCGCTATAGCGAGCGCGAGTCTGAAGGGTCATCAGACTCTGAACCAGAGTTTGAGGCTTCAGACTCAGAATTTTTGGCTCGTCACTATAGCGATGGAATTTCTCGCTATAGCGACCATGACAGATAACAGAAAAATTAAGTTTTTTGACTTGTGCCACTAACCCTTCATGCAAAAATGGATGTTAAGGACTAAATTACAAATGAAAAAGCAACATACTTACAAAATTGGAGTGCCTCCCAACAAGCCCTTGTTTAACGTCATTAGATCGACGCCTGCTTCATGTTTGATTATGAATCAATGAGTGAAATTGTTGTCGTGTGCCGAACAACTTCACCGCCAAAGTATGGCTTCAGTCTCTGTCCATTCACCGTCCAGATTGCTTTGGTGATAGGATCTTCTAGCTCCACCACTCCATAAGGCTTGACTTCTTTGATCATGAACGGGCCGAACCACTTTGACTTTAATTTACCCGGAAATAACTTCAATCTTGCGTTGAACAGCAAAACCATTTGACCGGGCCTGAAATGCCTCTTCATGATCTTTTTGTCATGATACCCCTTGACCTTTTCCTTATAGAGCTTGGATGATTCGTATGCTTGGTCTCTCATTTCTTCCAATTCATTCATTTGGAGCTTTCTCTTCTCCCCCGCTTGCTCTTGGTCAAAGTTTAAAAATTTTAGCGCCCAAAACGCTTTATGCTCCAACTCTACCGGCAAGTGGCATGCTTTCCCATACACCAACTGAAATGGTGTGAAACCCGTAGGAGCTTTGTATGCGGTCCTATAGGCCCACAATGCTTCGTCAAGTTTCATTGACCAATCCTTCCTTGATGATGACACGGTCTTCTCAAGGATCCTTTTGATTTCACGGTTGGACACCTCGGCTTGACCGTTGGTCTGTGAATGATATGGTGAAGCAACCTTGTGTTTGACTCCGTAGTGCTCAAGTACTTTGGCTAATTGTGTATTGCAAAAATGAGAACCACCATCACTTATGAGCACCCTAGGAGTTCCAAAACGGGAAAACATATTTCTTGTGAGAAATTTGACCACTGTTTTGCTATCAGCTTTTGGGGATGTGATTGCCTCTACCCACTTAGACACATAATCAACAGCTACCAAAATATATTCATTGGACATGGAGGATGGAAATGGCCCAACAAAGTCAATACCCCAACAGTCAAAAACTTCAACTTCAAGGATACTTTGTAGAGGCATTTCATTTCTTTTTGAAATTCCTCCATTTTTCTGGCAACTCTCACAACTCTTAACATGTTCATATGCGTCTTTGAATAGAGTGGGCCAATAAAAGCCTGCTTGAAGAACCATTGTTGCAGTTCTTTCACCATTGAAATGCCCACCATATGGCGAATTGTGACAATGCCACATGATGTCTTTGGCTTCTTCTATAGCAACACATCTCCGTAAAAGGTGGTCAGCTCCTATCTTGAAGAGATATGGGTCATCCCATACATAAAGAGTAGAGTCTCTCATCAACTTCTTCTTCATTTGCCATGTAAAATCCTCCGGTATGAACCTCGTTGCTTTAAAATTTGCCATGTCAGCAAACCATGGTCTTTCTTGTACCATTAGCAACTTTTCATCCGGAAACTCTTCAAGAATTTCTTTCTCGTTCTTAGTGACCTCACTGTTCACCAACCTTGAAAGATGATCAGCCACAAGGTTCTCAGTCCCCTTTTTGTCTTTAATCTCCAAATCAAACTCTTGAAGCAACAGCATCCATCGGATGAGTCTCGGTTTGGAGTCGGGTTTGGTGATTAAATACTTTATGGCTGCATGGTCAGTAAATATAATAATTTTCAAACCGATGAGATAAGAACAAAATTTTTCTAATGCGAACACAATAGCAAGTAATTCTTTTTCTGTGGTAGCATAATTGATTTGAGCATCATTTAAAACTTAACTTGCGTAGTGTATAGCATGAAAAATTTTGTTTTTACGTTGACCTAACACCGCGCCAACCGCATAATCACTCGCATCGCACATGAGTTCAAAATCAAAATTCCAATTCGGTGCGGTGATTATGGGTGCGGAGGTCAAATTCTCTTTCAAGCATTTGAAAGCAGTCATACAATCATCATCAAATTCAAAGGACTTATATTTATTGAGCAAATTGCTCAATGTCTTTGCGATCTTTGAGAAGTCCTTGATAAACCGCCGATAGAATTCGGCGTGGCCAGGAAAACTTCGGATGCCTTTGACATTGATTGGTGGTGGAAGTTTACCTATCACATCCACTTTTGCTTTGTCAACTTCAATACCCTTGGAAGAAATCTTGTGACCAAGGACAATCCCCTCGGTAACCATAAAATGACATTTCTCCCAGTTGAGTACCAAATTATTTTCCTTGCACCGCTTCAGTACCGTGTCAAGATTCTTCAAGCATAAATCAAAGGATGAACCAAAGACGGAAAAATCGTCCATAAACACTTCTATGTTCTTCTCTATCAAATCAGCAAAGATAGCTTGCATGCATCGTTGAAATGTTGCTGGAGCATTACATAACCCAAACGGCATGCGTCGATATGCAAAAACTCCAAATGGACATGTGAAAGCTGTCTTCACATGATCTTCTGGATTCACCGAAATTTGATTATATCCCGAATAGCCATCAAGGAAACAATAATAAGCTTGACCGGACAGTCTTTCTAGCATTTGATCCATGAATGGTAGAGGAAAATGGTCTTTTCTTGTAGCTTTGTTGAGTCTCCGGTAATCAATGCACATCCTCCAACCGGTGACGGTTCTTGTTGGAATGAGCTCATTTTTCTCATTTTTGATCACCGTCATACCTCCCTTCTTAGGGACAACTTGAACCGGGCTAACCCAAGTACTATCCGAGATCGGATAAATCATGCCAGCTTCAAGTAGTTTGACCACTTCCTTCCGGACTACCTCCTTCATATTTGGGTTTAACCGGCGTTGAGGTTGCGCTACCGGCTTGTAATCTTCCTCCATCATGATCTTATGCATACAATAAGATGGATTTATCCCTTTCAAGTCGGATAGTGTCCACCATATCGCTTCTTTGTTGGACTCTAGAATTTCCACCAACTTGGCTTCTTCGTTGCTTGATAAGGAACTACTTATGATAACCGGTTTGTTACCCTTTTCTTCAAGGAAAACATACTTCAAGTATGAGGGTAGAATTTCCATTTCCGTCTTCATCTCTTGAACATTGGATTCATTCTTCGATTCCTCAATTTTTGCTTTATGAGGAGGAATTTCCTTCAATGAATCCAGCTCCTTCAAACATTCTTCAATTTCTTTCTCCTCATCCTCGCCTATGATATTTAGTGCATCAGTCAAAACTCTTTCAAGAGGTGTCAAATTATGCAGCTGCTTTCTTGTATCAACAATTATTTCATCAGTTGCATCCATCTTGAAACATGCACTTTTATCACGAGGATGCTTCATAGCTTCATTGATGTTGAAATTGACTTCTTCATCATCCACACAGACTTTCATCAAACCACCGTCAAGATCAATCATCATTCTTGCCGTTTGCATAAATGTTCTTCCAAGAATAAGTGGCACATCATCATCCTCCGGAATATCCATCACCACAAAGTCAATGGGAAACAGGAATTTATCTACTTTTACCGAGACATCTTCAGCTATTCCCAACGGACGTGTGACAGATTTGTCGGCCAGTTGCAACGTCAAATTTGTTTGTTTCACAACCAAATCCCCAATTCTTTTGACAACAGAAAGTGGGATTAGGTTGATACTTGAGCCAAGATCAATGAGTGCTTTACCAACATTCACATTGCCTATAGATACCAGTAATGTAACTTTTCCCGGATCTTTCTCCTTCCTTGGCAATGTTCTTTGGATGATGGCACTACAATTCGCATCAAGCTGAATTGTCTCCTCATCATTGTACCTCCTTTTCTTGGACAGAATTTCCTTCATAAATTTGGCATAAGTAGGCATTTGCTCCAAGGCTTCCAAGAATGGTATATTGATTTGCAATCTTTTGAAGATATCTAGGAACCTTGCATATTGCCTCTCTTTGTCCTTCTTAGCTGGAGTAGTTGGATATGGCAAATTTTGAGCTGGTGTATTCTTTACAAATTCTTGTTTCTTGCCCCTCTCCTTCACCACATCTTTCATCTTCTTCTCTAAGTTATCATTTTCAACTAACTCCTTATTATTTTCAACTAATTCTTCTTTATTTTCTTCCTCTATTTCCTTCTCACTTCCTTCATCAATATCTTCCATTTTCTCTTCAACAACCTTCCTCTCCACTTCAAGATTATCTCCTATTCCCCTACCAATCACCTTACCACTTCTTGTTGCAATTGCCTTGCAAAGTTCTTTCGATGCAAGTTCTTTTGCATCAAAATGAATTGATTGTCATTTTGATGCAAGATCTTTTGGATTGGGTTGTGTGTTGGCGGTAAAGGTTCCTCCTTGTTGAGTGGCTTGTGCTAGTTGTTGAGCCATTTGGCCAACTTGAGTTTCAAGATTTTTTATGGAAGCATCTGTGTTCTTTTGATTAGCCATGGACATTTGCATAAATTGGTTCAATGTTTCGTCGGTACTTTGAGAACGGTTTTGTTGTGGCGGATATTGATTGAAATTATTGTAAGGTTGTCGATTGGATGGACCAGCATCTTGTCTCCATGGTTGGCCATAATTTGGGTTGTTTCCTCTTTGGAAATTGTTGTTATGGCCTGAATATTGACCTTGATACCAATTCGGTCTTTGTTGATTACCGACATAGCTCACTGCTTCTGTTGGCGGTGGACAAAAACCTGTGGGATGATCGCCTGAACAAAGCTCACAAGATGCAACTTGATGATGTCTTCTTTGTTCATTCTGCATCTCTTTCAATTGTTGTGGAAGGTTGGCCATCTTTCTTGTGAGTTCCTCCACTTGTTGAGTCAACAGCTTGTTTTGTGCTAGAATGGTGTCATTTGTTCCCAAGTCCAGAATACCGGCTTTTCTTTGTCCTGGATTTCTATTGTGTTGAGCTTGATGATCATTGAGTGCCATTCTCTCAATAATTGATACTGCATCTTCAGCACTCTTCGCCATCAATGATCCACCCGCGGCTGCGTCAAGTAAAAGCTTCGATTGTTGTTGCATTCCATTGCGGAAAAGATGAATCTGAGTAAGATCATCAAAACCATGGTTTGGACATCTCCGTAACATTGACTTGAATCGCTCCCAAGCTTCACAAAGTGTCTCACTTGCTCCTTGAGAAAAGACGGCAATGGTAGTCTTGGCCTCCATAAATCGATTTTGTGGAAAGAATCTTTCAAGGAATTTCTCCTCAAGAGTATTCCAATTAGTCATCACTGCTGGTGGTTGGTCCAAGTACCATTCTTTTGCCTTTCCAATCAATGAATGAGGAAACATTCTCATGAATATGGCTTCTTCCTCATTCTCCGTTGCTCCCAAAGTACCAGCTATTTCATAGAACTTTGTTAGATGTTGAAATGGGTCCTCATGATCTAAACCCGAGAAAGGGTTAGCATATAGAATCTGGAGAATCCCAATCTTCATCTCCGTTTGTTTAGTAGTCCTTGGCGACTTTCCCAGTTGTGCAAGGCTCGTGGGCTGTTATGACATGGCATCCCACTACCACCAGAGCTTCCGGATCCTTCTCCTTCTCCGGCCATAGGTATTTCTTGTATTGGAACTAATGAAGGAATAGAAACAGAGGTTCCTTCTTGCTGCCTCTTCTTGGCTTGCTGCCTTTTCTTTCGACTTTTGCTATTATTTCTCCTAGCAGTTCTTTCAATTTCTGAATCAAAAAGCAGTTGATCTTCTGGCATCTTACCTCGCATAAACGGAGTTCAACGATCTGACCACATAAATTAGAAACAAGATGGATAAAAAATAATAATTATATACATAAAAGAATTTTCTGCAAAATTGCTTAAAACAATAATTAACGCTGCAATGATTATGATATCTAAGCGTTAATCCCCGGCAACGGCGCCATTTTGATGTTAGCCAAAAGTAAGTATATTTTTATATCGTTTCCACAGGGATTAATGCGATATCATAAACCGTTCAACATCGATTATCATTTTAAGTTAAGGGTTTAATCAAGTATTTGTTATACTATTCGACTTTAAAGACATTAAAAATAAAACGGAGAGTAATAGGGCATAAAAAGTGTTAGGATTAAAGTTCATCAATCAAACGTCGATTATATTCGAATGATCATAAATATGGATTCTAGCTTTTCTTATATACGATATTATCACGTATCACTCGACAACATCATTCGTGTCCAAATGACGTTGTGAGATCGATCGTATCGTTTAATCGACGATATCTCAATCTATTAAACGATTCGAAAGCTTTACGTTCAGACACTTTGTGTGATTATCAAAACCAAATTCCATGTCTAGAATTTCTTATTTTGATAGAATATTATTCTAAACCTAGATTCAAAAGTATTTTTCAATATCATTTAAATCAAACATAAGAATGGAAAGCAAGAATAAACTCAATGATATATAAAAGGCTAGAATCATATATTTAAGAGATCAAAAGTTTACATCTAAGAGTGATTGATTACCTATAATCCAAACAAAGGAGATTAGTTGTTCATTTTCATGACAACAATACAAAAGTGGAAAGGAAGATGGAGATCCAAAGCTAAGACTTGATTTCTCAAAGTTTCTTAGTTAATCTACACTTAGATCACTTTTGCTCAATGAAGAATGCCTCTTTTTAGCCCTATTCTCTTTCTGGAAGTAAAAACTATCAAGCTATATCTAAAAAATGAGCTAAAAAGGCTTAAATACAACAGATTGTTATAACGCTCGCTACATCGATGAGTTGGTCGCTGTAGCGATGGAAGATTTCTTGGCCAGTGTGTTTGCTCCACGTCAGCAAACGGGGTTCAAACCGCCCTTGGTCGCTATAGCGACCAGATCCATCGCTGTGGCGATGGAACCTTCATTTCTCCCTGCCTAAGCTCGCTGTAGCGACCAGATCCATCGCTGTAGCGATGAATCCTCAGTTTTTCCCTGCCTAAGCTCGTTGTAGCGATGCATCCTGTGCTGTAGCGATCAAGCTTTATCAAATCTTCATGTTTCTTTGCTCAGTTCCAGGTCCTAGCATGAAATTTCCTGCATAATAGATGGGGTAAGACATAGGATCACTAATTTGACATTTAATCATAAATTATGAGCTTATCCTATGATAACTTGCAAAACAAGTAACATAAGTGCCTAAAAATATATCAAAAGATAACTTCTTTTTAGCACTTATCATGCTACTAAACGAAAGTAAAGCACAAATGCTAAAACATCCGATACAAGAATATTTTCAGTGGAGAATTTGGGCCATCCAACAAGGACAGCGTCGTTTGTTTTGAGGAAGGCTTTGGCTATTTCTGAGCTCGAGCCCACAATGACGGGTTCATAAGATGGGTCCATATTTTTGAGCGAGCCCATGCAGGGATTGATGTGGGAGGGATCCGATAAGATTGAGATTTCCTATTATAGGCCATGGTTTTGGTCCTGGTGGTAGATTATATTTGTGTCGGCGGAGGCGGCGGCTGAAGTGGAGGAGGATGATAAATGTTGTAAACAATGTGACCCAACTAGGAAGTCCCAATAATTGTACCGGCGCCATATTTGGTGGATTTTGTGACTTTCTTTTGGTGTGAAATGAGAGGGTTGTGACCGTGATGAGAGTTTGAAGGGTGTGTGAGTCATTATTTATAAACATATGATATGATAGTGAGAAAACAATAGCTCGAGGGAGACTATTTTTCTTGTAGTCTTGTACACATTTTTCTTTCTTGGTGATCTGCATGTACAGTACAAGGGGGACTATTTTTCCACTCACGTGAAACAAAGAATACCACTCTAATCAATATCTCAGGATCTACTAGTTTTTGTTTCAACTTGTTTCAATAAAAAGAAAGTCATTTAATTCTTAAAAAATCACATTTGATTCATGATTGCTTAATTTATTGGGATATTTTATAAAAATCACAATTTTAACTGCTTTTGAAAAAAAGAAGTTAATCTTAAGATAGTAGCTCAAGTAAAAATATATTTTATTTTTCGTAAATGTATATAGCCCTTATAGGCCAATAGTTGTGTAAAAAAATCATTTGAAAATACTTTTAAAATTAAAAATATATTACCTCAATTTTACAAAAAAAAAAATTAATTTATCTATCTATGTTATATATAAAAGGAATGCATGATTTTAGGCTGATTTTTTCATTTCCAATTATACTCTTAAACAAATTTGCCTATAATAATGTTATAGTGTTGATGTCAATCAAAAAGATAAGAATTTATGTTATATTTGATATATGTTTCGTGTAATTGAAAAAGATAATTGTATAGTTTGTTACTAATAGAAAGTGCAAAATATTTATACTTATAATTTTAATCAAAATCAAAATTTCATATTTTTGAAAGAAAAAACAAAATTTCATGAAAACTAATGTTTGTAATTTTTATGCATTAACGCAATAAAATAAGGGACAAACGGACATGGAGTGTGCGTCTGAACGCTAGTATCTATAATATATATAAAAAGAATATATATAGTTTTGAGCTAGCTTTTTCATTTCTAATTATACCCCTATACAAATTGCATATAAAAAGTTATATTTATGTTGTCATTAAAAAAATATAAGAATTTATATTATATTTGCTATATTATTAGTGTCATTGAAAAAGATAAGTATAGTTTGTTTTTTTAACAAGATAAGTATAGTTTGTTACAATATGAAAGTGCAAAATATGTGTACATAAAATTTGAATTAAATTCAAAATAATTTTAATCAAAATCAATTTTTTTTTAATAGAAATGATATTTGTACGACCATTTTGTGACAACTTTTTGACAACTTTCTCTCTCATACTCACATTATGTTCTTATTCTCTCTCTTCATTTTTCTATCTATTGTTTTTTATCAATAAAAATAGAGAAAAAGAAAGTTATCTTAAAAGTTGTTACAAAGGGTTGTACAAATATCACTACTCATTTTCTAAATATTACTATTCGTAATTTATACGCATTAATACAATAAAAAGAGCAGACAGACACAGAGTGCCCATCTGAATGCTGGTAAATAAATAACATTAATGTTGTTCCATCAGATATTGGTTGTCACGCACAACAACTTTTTGGCTCGCATGCTTTCAGGAAGGACATTCGCTATTGTTTTCAGGTAGTGTGGCCGACATGTCTTTGGGTCATTTGGAAGGAGAGAAACTTGAGAATTTTCAGTAGCAACGTATCGTCTAAGGATCAACTTCTCGATAGTATTAAGCTTCATTCTTGGTTGTGGCTAAAGAACATAAACCGGGTTTCAGTTTTGATTTTCATTATTGGTGGTCTATCTATCTATGTCGTCTCTTTGTATAGGTTACACCATTTTGTAATCGTGGTTTCTGTCTTTACCGTGTTTGTTACTATGACGTTGTACGCATTTCCCGTTAGACACATCTTGTGCTTAACTGGTTTGGTTTTTAATATATTTTGTATTTAGCTTCTTCAAAAAAAATTGTAGAAAGAAAAACAAATATAATAGAATAAATTTATTATATATACCTTATTTACTCCAACAAGAAGGGTTTTTAACGGAAACGAATCTTGCCCCAAATTTGGTACTAGCACAACCTCACTTAGGTTGATTTTATATTCTTTTGTCCTAAATCTCTGATTCGCAAAGGAAAAGAGTCATGATAAGTCGAGTTCAGTTCAGTCAAAAGATAAATAATGGTTGTCCCATAATTATTTTGGCCATGATTTGAACTTGAATTTTTTTAAATGATTCGTCTTTAATTAAAATTTACTAACAATTTGAGCTCAACTATTTTGTTAGTTCAACCATAAGATAGAATCTAATAGCTAAATACATCTTCATTAACAAAGCATAACGAAGACCTCATATATATATATATATATATATATATATATATATATATATATATATATAGTCATTTTTATTTGAATTCATATTTTTCGAAACGATTCCTGATTAACTGAAGTTTATTAAACAACAACATGTGCTGATCTCCAAATATTTTGTAGACAATCTCCAAATGTTTTTCTAAGCAATCTCCAAATATATACTATGTGATAATGAAACTCGGTATTCAAACTAAGGAGATTAAATTTTGACATGGGAAAATCCTCCCTTTGATTGGGTGAGGGTGTGGGATTTTTCTAAACCATTTACAATGGTTTTCCACATTCAACACCCTTCAACACACACTTTTTCAATTCCCAACACTCCACATCATTTTCTCTCTCTTCCACATAATACTACCTCCGTTCCTTTTTAATTGTCACATTTTGACATTTTACACAAACCAAGACAAACTATAAATGTCACTACTTTTGATACAATAATTTATATTTTTACTATAATAACCTTATTCATTTAATATATCATCTCATATATTTCTCTCTCCGTAATAAATAACTAAGGATAATATTGGTAAAACAATATTTAAAGTTGCATTGAACTTTGAAAGTGACAGTTAAAAAGGAACAAAAAATTTCTTCAAAAGTGACAATTAAAAAGGAACGGAGGGAGTAATTCAACACACCATTCAACACATACCCTCTCCAATGGTTTTTTATTCAACACTCTACCCCACCACTCACTCTACCCCACCACTTTTTATTTCATATTCTTATTTAATTTTATATTTTGTTTTTATAATTACATAAAATTACAAACTAATTTAATTATAATTAAATTAAAATAATAAAAACTTAACAATTTATTTTTTAGTGTTTTTGTAAAAACAAAATTTATTTAAATAATTAATATTTATTTTCTTAAATTAAAATGCAATACAATACATTAAACACGCGGCACACAAATAACTTAAAATGCAAGACAACAAATTAAGCACACGACACAAGTAACTTAATTAGTACGATACAAATCATCTTTAATCATGAAACATTCCAAACTTTTCCCATATGTGCTTCACTAGATCTGCTTGCAATTCGCGATGAACATTTGGATCACGCAATTCGGATCTAGCACGCACATGATTTGCAAAAGCGGGTAACACCTCGGTTGAGTATGGTTGCGGTGTACTAGATCCACTTGCCTCAGATTGCTCAAAATCGGTCCAACGTTGAGCATATGTATCTCGTTCATCCTCAACAATCATATTATGTAATATGATGCATGACCTGATGATGATACCCAAATCGTCTATGTCCCACAAGCGAGCTGGTTCACGGATGATTTTAAATCGAGCTTGAAGCACTCCAAATGCACGTTCGATGTCCTTCCGACATCCCTCCTGAACTTTTGCAAATAACTTATCGGGTTCACTTTGAGGAAGTCTGATCGATTTGACGAAAGTTGGATAAGAAGGGTAGATATCATCAGCTAGATAGTATGTCATGTTATAGGGACGTTGATTCACAAAAAAATTCACACTTGGAGCCTTTCCTTGTTCCACATCATCAAACACTGGTGACCGGTCTAGAACGTTTATATCGTTCAACGTTCCCGGACATCCAAAAAAGGCATGCCAAATCCATAGATCATGAGATGCAACTGCTTCAAGAATAACTGTGGTGGTTCCCTTATCCCCCTAGCAAATTGACCTTCCCATGCTTTAGGACAATTTTTCCACTCCCAGTGCATGCAATCAATACTCCCGATCATCCCTGGGAACCCCCGCATTTCACTTACATGTAGTATTCTTTGCAGATCATCTTGGGTTGGTGCTCTCAGGTACTCTTGTTCATACAATCGTATGATTCCTTTACAGAATCTACGTAGGCACTCCAATGCTGTAGTACCTCCTATTTTGATGTATTCATCGACCGCATCTGCTGCCACACCATATGCTAGCATTCGCATTGCTGTGGTTGATCACGGAGAGCGTGCCATTCTGCCATTAATGTAAATTGAATATTCTTCCCACTTGCGTATAATTCCTGCGCTTTTGCCAAAATATCATTCTCCGACCAACCGCTTCGTTGCATACGCTTAGCGCTTTCATAAGCGCCAATCCATTTATTCAGTATTTTGTTCATATAATTAAAACGGTTTCGGCATGCAACACCATCCCGCGGATGATCGAATGAGCAATGCTCATTACAATACTCAGCAATTTTACCCTAATATGTTTCACCTTTCTGATTTCTCCCAACAACACTGCTTGTTCCATATTTAATCCACCCACTAATTAGCACCAAATTTTGTTCAGTGTTCCATGCTGGTTGCTGGGCTTTCTTGCTCTTAGGAGTTGAATCCTCTGGATTTGGAGTGACTTCATTACCACTTGTCATGCCACCAAGAGTTATTTGTGTTGAAAATTCAGGAAATTCAGGTGCACCAACACTCGGAAAATTTTCATTTCCAATTGGCATATAACCATTAAACGGGGGTGTTTGAGATGGATATCCCATCATAGATCCATAATATGGATTAAAGTTTGGAACAGAGGATGGGTGGTTGAAATTTGGTGCAAAACCAAAATTATGCATGTTTTGAGGACGTTGGTTTGGAAATTGATTTGGATGTTGATAATTGTTGGGATTTTGGTAGCTAAATGGGTAATTAGAAGAATTCTGGGTGTTGAAATTATTATTATTGGGATCCATTTCACTCAAAAGAAGTTTAAAACTTCAAAAGGATAGCTAATAGAAGGATAGTAATAAGCTTAATATACTGAAAAACTTGGTTTTTTTTTCTGTGTCCAAATGAAATGAACCAAGTCTCTATTTATAGAGGAAAAAAAAATCATGAATTTTGGTAATTTTTTTTTTAAATTAATTTACAATGAAATAATTGAGTTGAAATTATTAAGATAATAAAAATCCAGCAAACCAATCAGATTTTGCCACGCGTCCTGCTTTATCCAAAACAACCTCCTTCTCTCTCCGGCTCTGCGCGCTGACGCGCCCTGTCCGCGCGTGTGCCACCCGCGCCTGAAATCAGCAAATGGCACGCTGCCACGTGTTTCCTGCGCAGGGATTAAACTCAGTTGAATGCTTTCAACATCTCTCTCCTCCAACTCATCTCTCAACACCATTCAACACACCATTGGAGAGGCTTTAAGTGTTGAATCTATCATTCAAGGTTGTGGTGTTGATATCTATCCTCCTTGGACCTGTCTTATTAGCAAAATAGTGATTTTTAACATTTTTGTATACACATGTTTATTCATTTTAGTTAATATTTTTTAAATATATATGATAAATTTTAATTTCTTCTCAATAAAAATATAATTTTTTATATTGTAGGGACGGGTGCAGTCGGGAAAACGTGATCTATGTCAGAAATGCATTGGTAGAAGGAGGAGTGGCCCCTAGGATCTATTGCCGTAAAACAACCTCTTTATGTATATGTGGAGAAAAAATTAAAAACTTATTTGAATTACTTGTAAGGAGTGAGAAAAAATTAAAAACTTATTGGATGTATAAGTTTTTCATGACAATATATGTATATGTATTATGTGGCCAGTTCTATGTATATTGAAATACTCCTTAAATTTTCTTTTTGGTAGATAAAAGAACGTCAAATAACAAAATTACCTTTTTTTTCTTTAAAAAAACCTTTTTTGTATTGTTATAAAGTTATTTACTTTTTTTTCCAAATATAAAGCTATTTACTTTTTTTTTGAAAGAAATATAAAGTTATTTACTTAAATGTAGAAAACATCACGTCCACTAACTTATTCTTATAAATTTAAATTAAAAAGGTATAACTAACCCATTCAAGCTTATTTTTACAATAGTAACTTATATTAATTTTTTACTAAAAAAAAAAACTTATATTAATTTTAAAAATGTTTAATTGAAGTATTCCAGACAGCTTTAAAGACATCTTGTCCGTTTGCAAGCAGGATCCTGGCAAATCGAATAAAACTTTATTTGTTAAAACAAGAATAAGTGGGCCTATCTAAAATAATTGAAGTGTATTCTTCAAAAATAATTGAAGAGTACTAAGTGACAAGGTATGAGAAATTTTACCCTGTACCTATGCCATTATAATTTCACCTACAATTTACAAAATAAAAAATCCAATTTTACCCTTTTTGCCATTTAACATTTTACACCTTCATTTTTCACCCTCACTTTTAAAAAATTTGGATTCAATACGAATTCACCCCACATGTCATACATATTTCTCGAAAAACTTTAATGTACATTTTCGATTAGCTATTTAATTTGGGAAAACTCATTGACATTTCCGTTTGTTGAATTTTCCAGATTTCAGATAATTCATATTGCTCTATCTCACCCAAATCTTAGACTTTCAGTTTCTCAAATTTTCCAAATTTGGATGTTTCCTGCTTAGATATAGGATAAGGCTTCGATGAGCCAACATCAATTCTCTTTATTTTTGTTATTTGTTTATTGAGAATGAGAAGTTCTTTGATTAATTTTATGAGCAAATTAGGTCATTCATCATCAGCAAAAATGAAGGATAAATTAAAGCTTACAAAGTCGTTTAATCTTAACTCTACATGTGAATGAAACAATATTTTTCATAGAAAAAGGAACAAAATTGTATACACCAGGACAATAAACCAAGAATCGGAATGTTTAAGAAACCTCAACTGAAAACCGTTGATTGTGATTGCCGGGAGAAACTTTAACCGAAAAATTGTCGACTAGCAGTTTCGGATAACAATCATCAAAATTGTAAAGAACGATTTCGGTAATCAAGGCAATACCGGAAAACTCGTAACATGTTTTCCGGTACACGCTCATACTCTCTCTGTTATTTCCACTACAAACAGGACAGGGTGTGGAACAAATGAGAATGAATGAAGAATTTTACTATATATAAGAGGGTAAAATGGGTTCTTTGAGTAAAATGTTGGGGTGAGGGTATAAATGTAGGGGTGTGGGGTAAAATTTTCTAATAAATGTGACGCCCGGAAATGTTTACAACTAATTGAATTTAAGTTTTACACACAGTATATAACAATAAAATATTCTTCTTTAAAAAAACAATAATAAATATTCTAACTTCTAGATTTTGACGTGATCCGGTTCCGACTAATAAAATTAATGACTGACGAGCTATTAGATATTTCTCGGTCCTTTAATGTTCACTATTAAATCTGGAAATATCACTCTAAAAAACATAGTGAGTATTACATCGTAACATAAAATTTAATAAAACAGTTCAATAGTGTTTTCCAGCCATACCGGTGTGACAAGTATGGAAAAATCATTTATGTAATAACATCAACTTACTACTATTATAATGTTTAGCTTTTAGTTATTTGGACGAGTTTTGATTTATCCCACGTAACTTTTTTATAGATTCTCTCTTGTCATTTCAAGATTCTTTAGTTTTAGACATTGATGTCAGTTGATCTTACAAATACGTTTATGTGGCGCGTTAAGTGTGTAATTGAATTTCTTTTTCAATTTTTTTTACATGTGGGCAATGCTTTTGTTAGTCATTATTTTTAAATAAGAATTTCACCAAAAAATAAATAAAAAACAAAATTAAAAAACCCATACATCTGGCTACACATTCAACATAATCTTCATCTTTTAACATCAACCACACCCACATTAAAACCAGAAAATTCATCAAACCCAATTTTTTCCATAAACAAGTCTTATTCTTCTTTTCTATCAAAAAAGGTCTTATTCTTCTTTTGTATTTAAAGATATCGAGATTTATTCATAACAACAATAGAAACAACAACACACACAAAGAAAAATCAAATCCATAAAATTCATAAAATTGAATCCATAAAATTCATCAAACCCAAAATTTTACTCTCTGTTTCGATTCTCAAAGTTTAAGAAGGAAGAGAGTTTGAGACCCAAATTTTCTCGTGCATACAATCTTGTTTTTCTTGCTTCACCCATCAGTAAAACAAAACCCAATTTCCAACTCACAAATCTCACCCTCCCAACACAAATTAAAAGCTCAAAACCTAATCAATCCCAATCTTTCAAAATATAAAAGCCAAACCCCAATAATTGTGATTGTGGTTTTCGATCTGGGTTTGTCGAGAGAAAGGAGAGAAAGAGTGCATGTTGTTGGGTTTTGCAAGAAAACCAGAAACCACTAGCAAGAAGAAGGGGGATAAAACAAGCCTTCTCTCTCTCATCACCAGCATAAAACATCGTCGTTGGTTTTCTCTCTAGTCACCACTTTCTATCACACAACCCTTGTCTCTCACACAAGCCCATATCCTCCCGCAGCACGACAACACCACCACACAACCATCGTCGTCGCCACCGCACGCAGCCCCCACCTCAGGACTGATTTTTTATATGTTTTATGGGTTTGGTGTAACAACCCGATTTTTTAGAATTGTTTGTTATTGTTTATTATTAACTGTTTGATTATTATATTTGTTAATTATTTATTTCGGGGGATTAGTGAATTTTTAATGATTAAGGGTATTTTGGTCATTTGAGGGTTAGTGGCATTTTTGTAATATGTTAGAAGTTTGAAACTTGAATTTTAGAGTGTTGTGGTAAATTAGTAAAATGGGAGGTTTAAGTGTAGTAAAAGTGTAGTGTTTTATTTATGAGAGTTAGATACAACTAAGCTCACTAGTGTAAGTGACTCATACCCATTATATTTAAAGAGAAGTGGTAGTGTTAAGTGAGCTAGGTCAAATCATTTGTGAATATTTTGAAAGAGGCTAAGGAGAGAGAAGAGAGAAAGAAGAGGCTAGAAGAGGAAAAACACTAGGAGGTGAAGAATTGAAGCTAGGAAGCACTTTTGGGGAAGAATTGAGGTAACGGGGAAGATTATAATTTTCATCATTTGGGTATTAAGAAACAAATGGGTTGTTTGGGATGCTTTTGGCTTATGCTTAAATTCATGAACTTATGATTAATTGTGTTAAATTCGTGTTCCTTTTTTATGGTTGAATTGAAACATGTATAAGTTGCTGAATTGATGTTGTTGTTTCCTCAAAACTCATGTGTTGATTATGTTGTTTGGTAACTTTGTGAAATTTGATAAATTTGATGAGAAACAAGATAATTGGTGTTGATTATGCTTAATTGAGTTGATTATGAACATGGGTATGTGATTGGATTATGAATTCATGAGGTTATGAAGTTTGGGTTGTGTTTAAGTTGTGGCTGTTGTTGCTTATGTGAAAAATTACTTAAGTTGGTGAAAATGATTAAATTGTTGATGAAATGGTTTAAGTGATTCATGTTGGTTGATTTAAGTGATTATGATCATGTTGAATTGAATGGAAAACTTGGAATGTTGTCGTTATGCTTTGTTTGTGAAATTAAGTTGTTTTGGAAAGAAATGGATTTTTGAGATGAACTTTGAATTAAGTTGATTAAATTGGAAATAAGAGATTATGAACAAGTTGTTTAAGCTGGGTTTGAAACATAATTGATTAATTAATGTTGGGTTAATGAGTGGAATCGAGTTTGGAGTGTTTGGGATCGAATGATGTCGTCGAAAAACGAGAAAATTGTCGTTTTGCTGTGCTTAGCAAAACACACAGTTTGGCTGTGCAAAACGCACGGACCGTGTGTTTGCTTCGACATTGGTAATTTAAATAACACACGACCGTGCATTTTTAATGCACGACCGTGCGTTTTTCCCAGGCTTGTAAAAATCCAATTTTTGACTTTTAAAGTGTAACCAAGATGCATAATTGGGTCCCAAACCCCTAACCTGGATCATTAAGAGTTTAATTGTGATGTTTATAATTGATTGACAAGGCTTATGATTGAAGATAACTTAAGAATGAGATAAGTTATGAATATGTATGTAATTGGTCTTTAATTGAACCATGAAGTGAACGTAAACTTGATGAATGATCATGAGGTGTAATTGATGATGGAATATGAATAATATATGAAGTAAAGATGAGTTAATAGGTTTATGCAACCTCGTTTATTTATGTGTGTGTTGTGATGATGTGAGTGAAGTTAAATGATGATGTGATGCTTGATTACTTGACTTGTTGATGTGTGGCCTTATTGATTTGACAATGCGATTGATGTTGAATTGGTGATGATATGTTATATGATGGTTTAAATTGTATAACGAATGATGAGTATGTTTGGTGTGCATTGTCGAGTCTATATGTGGGTCCATGCATTCATAAGTCAGTCCTATGCAAAGATGAGTATGTAAAGACAAGTGGATTGTTCGGTAACATAGTTCTGACTTTCCAATTATGTAAAGTCGAGTATGTAAAGACGAGGGATCAATCGGTAAAATAACTCCGACATCAACCCGGTACCACATGCATGTAGAGTCATTAGGCGCATATCGTCATATGTGGCAATGTTTTGGCGTGAACTTGTGCATCTAATTGGTAATTGGATACTTGGTTACTGTGATGAGATTGAATTGATTTAACTTGAGTTGATGATTATATACAAACATGATTTGGTGTAAGTTCTTGATATGTATATAACTGTGGGGTAACCCGGATGATGATGTATGCGAATATGTTATGAATATATGTAAGACGTAACCAGGCTTTTTGTGATGTATATGGATGTATGTAGGGGTGTTCATGGGTACGGGTCGACCCGCAAACCCGGTAACCCAAACGAACCAAACCGAATTATACCCGTACCCGGTTAGTTACGGGTCCAACCCGACCCAACCCGCAAGGACCCGTGTAGATTGGTTTGGGTATTGGGTTTACTTATGTGGACCCGTGGACCCAACCCGTGGACCCGTTAGAATTTTGATGATTTTTGACATTTTTTTAGCCCAACCCAACTTTACATTGTCCAAGCCCATTAGCCCAATACATTTTCATTTTCTCTAAACATAGAAACCAACCCTAGCCGCCGCTTGCTTCAGTTTCTTTCACGCTGCTTGGTGCTTGCCTCACAGACTCACAGTCACAAAACACACACTGTTTGCTTCAGTTTCACATTGCTTGCCTCACCAAAACTCGATTTTTGTGTTCCTCCATTCAAGTTCAACCAGGTATCATCCTTTCTCCTCTACCTCCAATTTTGATTTCTCACTTGATTTCTCTATACCTTCAGTACAACTTTATTTGAATGATTCATTATGTCTCATAGCTATATTTGAATGATTCGGTTTGGTTCATTATGTCTCATAGCTATATTAAAATCAAACATAGAATAAGTAACTATATTTGAATGATTCATTATGTCTCATAGCTACCAATCCACCATTTTCACTTGGCAAATTAAATGCAGCCTTGAAATTCAGGAAGGCTGCATTTAACCAGAAGTTATAACAAGTTTTGAAATCCCTATTTTCTACGTTGCCACTAATTTTTATCACTTGGTGTTCAGTCATCATGTCATTCACTATGAAGGGCAGGGAGGGCCTGTGCAGGCTAGCAGCAAACCTCGACCAGATGTTTTGGCACTCATTGGAAGGGCAGCGGAGAGTTTACGTCCAGATATTCAACATCTGATGTGAATTCTTCTGTTTATGCAGCTTCTCATCCGAAGTTAGTCCCAAATCCAACTTAGGTCCATGAGTATACTACTAACATATCAGCAAATGGCAAGTTCTCAGTCTTCTATAAGTATTAATATGGCAGAACCTGGTCTTTTGTTTTGGTTTAAATTATTTTAGAGATAAAAGTTGAAGAAAAGTATCAGTTACTCAAATTAGAAATAGTTATTTTGTGTGAGTAGATATTTATAGGAGTAATGAAATTTTTTGAGTTCAAAATTGGTATAGAGTGACAAATCATGTCGTGGATTCTTCATGCATTTTTTTGTAGTCATTTGCGTGTAACAGGTGCCTCATAGAATTTAGATATTGCAAGAGTCATGAGTTGTATATAAATTGATGTATTATACATTTCTCCCCAACTTTGTATTAGAAAATCATTTGTCTGTATTCAATTTCAGTTGACCTTCAGTGTTTCAAAAACGAGTATGTATAATCGGGTACCCGTGAACCCAACCCGGACCAACCCGTTCAAATTGGGTTGGTTCGGTTCGGTTATGTATAAGAAAAAACGGGTTCTATCGTGAACCCAACCCGTAGTGTATGTCACGGGTTGGGTAACGGATTTGGCCAACCCGTACCCAACCCAACCCGTGAACACCCCTAGATGTATGTGATATTGATGTTATTGTTGGATGAACTTACATGTGTTTATTAATCTCTTATGTTGAACGTATATCTTACCCCAGTGACTTTTATCGCCTCACCCTTGTGGTTTAGATGTCGTGCAGGTTGAAGAGTAGCATCTTGCTTGTGAGTTGATGAGGATGGCTTGAGGCCTACTCATATTTATCTGCTTTTCTCGAGGCGTCTAGATTTAGTTGCTCTGATCTAGGATGTCGGGATTTTCTTTGTTGGATTATATGTTATGGGATTTTATGAATCAAATTGTTGTTGCTATATATTATGATGAGTTGTATGTTATGACCGAGACATGACATTTATATGATGTTGAGTATGGTTTTCCGCTGCGATATGAATATGTTTGATGAAATTTTTATATTGAATATTTGATATGAGTTTATGTTGAAGTAGTAAGACCCTAATGTATGATAAATGCGTGATTTATCTTTTAATTATGTTCTCGGGGATTGGGGTGTTACATTTGTATTCAAGTTGATGTTGATATTTGTTTACGTTGATATTGTTGTTTTTTAGAGAGAGAGAGAGATAGAGAGAGAGAGAGAGAGAGAGAGAGAGAGAGAGAGAGAGAGAGAGAGAGAGAGAGAGAGGATGACAATGTAGAGAGAGGATGAAGAATTGTTTACGTTGATGCTGCTGTTTTTTTGAAGTGCGTGTTTGGAGTGGCGTTTAATGAAGGAAAAGCACATATGTACACTATTCGATGTAAATCTACCGTGATTTTAAGAAGCTGAGAATTGGAGCTTCTGCGTTAAAGTGGTTTTTTGCTGTGATTTCAAGTAAAACATGATTTGCAACCTTCCATCCAAACATGCACTAAGTTGTTGTTGCTGTGTTTTGGATTTGTACCTTTAGAGAAATAGGATGAAGAAGTTTTTTCCGAAGTTTTTGTTGTTGCTTACTTGAACAAGATGAATAAGTTGTTTGTTTAGTAATTTTCAACTTTAATTTTTATTAATTTGAAAAAAAATGGAAAATAATTTAAAAGCCAAGTCAGCACACCACACCAATTTTATACAGTCAGATCCTAGTCAATGTGTCATGTCAGCGTATTTATATAATCAGCTGACATCGGTTCAAAACCAAAGAATCTTGAAATGACAAGGGAGAATTTTAATTCTTTTTTACAGGGGATAAATCAAAACTCGCCCAAATGACAAGGGGTAAACATTATTTAACCCTATAATTTACACACGACGACATAGTAACTAAGTTGGTTCTATATACATATGTTTCTATACTCGTACATAGATAGAGGTGCATGCTTTGGCACCTCATAAAGAGTAAGTTTGCATTTTGATGAGTCTTCAATGACTAAAACATGATGAGCTCCTAAAAATACATATGAGCCATACTATAATTTCTTTCTAACAAAGCATGTATTAAAACTGGTCCTTTAGGCTTTAGGACTAACCATTTATTAAATACGTCCGTTAGGCTTGAGGACAAATCATTCATTAAATATGTCATTTTTGGCTTAAGAACGAACCATTTATTAAATATGTCCTTTAGGTTTGAGGAGGAACCATTCATTAACTATGCCATTTAAGCTTGGGGACAAACCATTTATTATATGGGTCATGCTAACCAGTGCATGTTTCAATGTAATACTTACTACATTCGATTCCTTAATCGGTGCCCCGAAGACACCAGTTAGCATTTCGCTTATTAAAATTATAAGAGATTGTAGTTCTGATGGTCTGATGAAACCATGGCAAAAACAAACATGTCGGCTAAGGCGACATAGTACATAGATTCAGGTGTGACTTCGAAAAATAATACTAAACACCTAGAACGGTGGTTAAGATACACTCGATTCTTACCTAGGTGGATTAAGTTATTCAAGTGAATATCGCAAAATTTCAGTTTTAGAGGAGAACTATACGTAGAAATAGTTGATAGTGAACTAGTATAAAAATACTTGTATATTCTTCTTTTTCACTTTCACTTTTTATCTTATTATTTTTTTAATAATATCTTTAAAAATGTTTTTAACCGAAGTATTTTAAACCGTAGTTTTCTAAGAAAGCAAATAAAAAAGCACAAAATGAATTCTATCCAAAAAACAAAAAACAAGAGAGAACATAACATGCTTTTATTTGATCTATAACATCAACAATAACTACGAGTGTTTCCAAAGGGATATACACTATTGCACTCGTTACTAACTCCAACTTTCCAACACCATATTTTTATTCATAATCATGCTCTTTTTTTTCTCTTGTCATTAACTTAATGACATTGAACTCACACCAATCCCATTATTCCCAATCTTATTAAAGAAAAATGCTTAGAGGGAGTAAAGATGATGAGAAAGTCTAGGCTCCACAACAACTTCTAGTGGTATTTTCTTAGGTGTAGTGAGCCCAAAAATCTCCTCCATATTCAAGTCCTCTTTTTTCATATTATTAGGTAATCTCCAATTAAATCCATGCAACAAATTAGCCAAACTTGATTGTATCACCTTAAGACCAAGAGGATAACCTGGACACATCCTTCTGCCAGTACCAAATGGCAACAACTCATAATCATGTCCTTTTATATCTATATTATTGCCAATAAACCTCTCTGGTATAAACTCATATGGGTTGTCCCAAACATCAGGATCTCTTCCAATTGTCCAAGTATTGACAATAACTATAGTCCCTTTAGGGATATCATAACCATTAACATTGCAATCCTCGGCAGCTTCTCTTGGCACTAACAATGGTGCCGCAGGATGAAGCCTCATTGTTTCTTTAGCAATTGCATAAACATAAGGTAGATTGGCAATGTCTTTCTCTTCAACCCATCTAGCTCTCCCTATTACTTTGTCTAGTTCCTCTGTAGCTCTCTTGATAATCTCTGGCCTTTTCACAAGCTCGGAAATTGCCCATTCTACTGTTACTGTAGAGGTATCTGTCCCACCTGCTATTAAGTCCTGAGGAATAGATATATAACATATGATATTAGTATAATCTTGTTTGGATAAACATTTTAATTGAGCATCTATTCCATATAAGCATTTATTATACACACACACATATATATATATATATATATAATAAAAGATGAAATAATGTCAAACTGATTTGACATACACTATAAAATGTTTTCATAATTATGGAGTTATGAAAATAAGTCCAAAAACAACTTATAAACATGTCATTAGATGTCTTCATATAATCATTACCATAAATGTAAACTTATAGATGTTGAATTGAAAATGATGAAAGTAACGTTAATTGGAGGATACCATCGAAAAAACGTAACTATTATTGTATTAAAAATTGAAAAGTTCAATAATTTTGTTACAATTTAATTTTACATCTATCACTTTAAACAAAGGAGGTAACATTTATCCTCTTCTGACAAAAAGAAATGATACACTTGACATAGTATGAGAATCGTGTAAAACTAAAAATAAATGGTAAAGACTTGTGCATTAATATCAAGACCGGCCCAAAGTCCAAGCAGCCTAAACAAAGACATTAGGCCTCACAGAAATGAACTTTTCCCACACTATTATCTTTTCACGCACCCTATTTTATTTTACCAAAATGTCCATGGGGTATTGGATTCTATAATCCGATAACAGTTTGAGTGTGTTCGGATTATAGAATCTGAAATATGATTATATATATATATATATATATATATATATATATATATAAGCAGAAATCATAATCTCTCTCATCTTAGCAGTTGCGAATTTTGCTTTAAAAAAACAAAAAAACAAAGTAAAAAATTGATAAAACATGTCAAATAAAATCAAAAAATTATAACAATACCACAAAAAAATCTAAAAATCAAATAAAACAAATTCAATTTTTTTTCGGATTTTTTTGAAAATATAACAAATAAAAAATGGTTAAACGATAGAATTTTGGATTTTGAGGGGCGGAGTCCCGTAAGAAGTTCCTTATAGGGAAGTCTTGATCCTTGATCTTTTCCCTGATTTTCTGGAAAATTTTTGGAGCAATCTGATCAAATAGCCCGAAAACCAGATTTTCGACTGGGACACAGCGAGAGCAGCTAACAATGACCTAAAACACAAGGATGAGTGTTAGGAAGATTAGTATGGTCCTTAAACTAGCTATTCATGTTACAAATAGACTCAATATTTTTGATGATACAATTCAAATTATATAATCCGAACTATTTTCCCCTGAATTCTTTGCATAAGAGGAGTGTTTAAGGGGTGGAAAAAACCCTTATCTCTCTAAAAATCTCTTTGCCTTCTCACTAAAAAAATCCTCGGCGCCTTCACTGTTTTTTCCTCCTCTTTCCATACCTTCAGGTCAAGATGTAGAGATCGAATGGTGGTGGTGCTCTCGCTGTGTTTGAAGGCTGCACCGCCCTCTCCCGTCAACCGTCGCTCTATCTTCTGACCCCGTTTTGGGTTGTTTTTCCTGCTCCTACGGCGGTAATTGAGTTGGTTTTCTCTTTCAAACCCTCTCCAGATTCGATTTTAAGCCTGGATCTCCTATTTTTGAACTCGATTTTTTTTCTGGATTGGCTTCTCTGTTCTTCCTTTGGTTTTGGGTTTGTGCACGTTTTGGTTGGTGTTGCTCCAGTTCATGCAGGAGGGTTGGTCGGTGGTGGCGCCACTGTTGTTTAGTGGCAGTGCAGTCACTGCTTTTTCGCCAGAGTCAGAGTGGTGGTTTATGTTTGTTGGGTTCTGGTGGTGTTGTGTGTTGGTGGTGTTGGGTCGTCGGATGTTTTGGTTTTGTGGATCTCCGACGACGGTTCACTTTTGTGTGTTTATTTTGCTGTTCGATACGAGATTGTGTGATTTTAGACTTTACTCATTTTGTGGTGGTTGTGTGACTGAAAATCCCGAAAGGGTCGGTGTGTGATTCTAAAACCCGAAAGGGTCTGGTTCGTTTAACCCGAAAGGGTCTGGTTACTGACGTATTGTAATCATCCCTTGATCTGAGTTCTTACGCGTTTGTTTGAAACTGTTGTGTTTGGTGGTATGATTTTTTCGATTCTCTGATATTTCATATTTGTTGAGATCTGCAGATTTCGAGAGGTCTTGTATTCCTTCACTCTGGTATTGCTCGAAAGAGCTTTTTATGCTTGTTGTTGATCAGGGAGATGTTGATACTTGGATTTTGATACCGTGTTGGTGGTCGATCCATTCGCCATACTTAAACTCTACATTTTCTGTGCAGATGTTCACTTTTCATACTTTTCTGTAACCTGGTTCGCGTCCGTACACAGGTTCGCTGGGTTGCGCTCGTGATTAGTGAATTTTTGTTAGGATAGATTAGAGTTGATCCACTTGAAATGATTTATCACGATGTATTCCTGTTTGGGTTATTCCTGGGTCAGGTCTAATGTCCCCCCAGTCTTTGTATCTCTTTCTTTTTATTTATTATATTTTCTTTTTTGCCTAAAAAAAAGAGGGGTGTTTAGGGGGTGTTCGGATTTCATAATCCTAAAAAAACAAGGAATTCACCCTATTTTTTGGGGTGTTCAGTTTATAAAATCTGAATTGCTGAAAAACTCATATTTCCACCCAAAACAGGGGAAAAACTCATTTTGGATTATAGAATCCGAAAATCTCATGGACATTTTCGTAAAAAAAAAAAAATAGGGCGTGCGAGAAATGGATAGGATAAAAAAAATAATAGTCAAAGTTTTATTAAAAAAAAAGCCCTAAAAAACTTATCTAAAGAATAAAAGCCTCGAAAACCCAAAAATGCTAGTTCATTCTTCGTTTTCCTCTTCCTCGTAAAGAAGTTATGGCACGTTTACCGCCTCAATTTTCACAACGGACTCTTCTTTTTTATCTTCCTAATGTAATCAAGTTTGGTTACTTTTTGAATTACTTTTTGTTTTCTCATATCCATATTTACGGTCGCAAGACTCCATCTTTTCTCATTATATATATTTTTAGAGGTTTTTTTTATATGACTTCTTTAGAGGTTCTTATCTAAAATAGATTAGGGCTGACATTGAATCGAGTCAACTCGAACAAAGTTCGAGAGTCGATTCGACAATTGATCCGTTGAATTTGGTTCATGAACCAAATGAGACGAATTTGAGCTGAAAATTATGTTCGTTAATTAAATGAGTTGAACTTAAAATGTATATAGCTCGACTCGTTTGGTTCATGAGCTGACTCAATTAACTTTATATATAATACTTAATTTTCTTATTTTCAAATTTATATAATTGACTTTATATATTTAAATTCTAGTATTGTTGTATGTTGATTTTAAAAGGATTACTAGTATTAATTTAATTAACTATTTAACATTTTTTGGGTACAACTATTTAACAATTATTTAAAACAAACAATGTAACAAGTAAAAAACCTATAAAAGTAGCAGCAACACGCGTGCTCTAGTTGAAGTATACTAATAGCAAAAGAAGAAAAACGCATAATAGCACATTATGTCCCACATCGTTTTTTTGTAAACAATAGAGGAGGACTTTATATATAAAAGTAGCAGTCTAGGACGGATCAAAACAAAAGCTTGGTACTCACCAATCAATTTGCGTTTCCAATGTTGTGTAGCGAGTGTGGCTATTAGTTAAAAATTTAAAAATAATTTTTGTTTTTGAATTATGTGATTTGTGTTAATGAGTTGAACCGAGTTGTTCATCAATTTGAATCGAGCCGAGTTTGATCTCAAATAAAAGTCTCAAACAATAGTTTGAACCGAATTTGAGTCGAGTTATGAGCCCAACAAAATTTTAACGAACGAGGCGAGTATGAACATGAGCCTAATGAATCGAGTCTCTTGTGAACTTTAAACGAGTCAAACTGAGCTAAAAAAAAGTTTGTGTTGAACTCGAATCGAGTCGCTGTCCATGAAAATATCATATTTTTATAAAATAATGTTGTTATTAATGTTGTTGTTATTATTATTATTATTATTAATTTGAAGCAATTCACAAACTATTATTATTGAGTAAAAAACAAATTATTGTCATTCCTTGAGAAAAATTAAAAAACCACAATTTAAATTTCGCTTTAGGACTCACTTAGTGTAGGAACGGTCCTGATTAATATAATCTATTCATTTCTAAATGCATATTGCTTTAATTTGCTTTACTAATTAAGATTAATAATTAATTAATAAAAAAACAAAACGATCGCATAAAAAGAGAGAGATCATATATACAGTGCAAATTACAATATTTCCACCGTTTTAGGCGGGAAAAAGTTTAGACACACGCGAAACATTGGTTTGAATACTCAACTTACACGTTACTTGTGTTGAGTTGTATTTATTTTATTTTGGGTTATAGCTTGACGAGACAGCTTGATATAGAAAGCTTCTACATTGTCTGTGCACACATAAACACACTAGCAAAAAGACAGTCACTGATGTGTCTGTATTTAGGCTTTTCTAAAGTGCTTAACTGTATATTAATATTATTGCATATTATTATTATTATTATTATTTATTTGGTATATACCACACCTAAATAATTAGTTGTAAATAAGATCAAAATCAACTTTCTTTGTAGTGCATAGTTTTTTGAAGAAGTTAAATTAGTCTACTCAAATTGGTATCAGAGGGAATTGAGTATGAGAACTTGAGGAGAAACACACTCTCAGGTCCCAAACAAATACCACCAGACCAACCTTAGTGGATTCTTTGTAGTGCATATTGTTCCTTTTCTGAATAAGATAATGTTCTTATTATAGTGGGTTGTTCTTATTATAATGAAATTTAACTATTTTTTTAATTATAATTTTAGATAAAAAGGCTTAGTAAAGATAATAGTTTAAGTGAAGGACATAATGGGTAGAAAAAACACCACATAAAATTATGTATCTCCTATGTGTAGTAACGGAAAAAACAAAATACCTCTATTTTAAAATTAGTTTTTCAAAACCTATATTCTTCCCTCATTGAATCTTTTCCCTTCCATTCTTGTTTCACTGTCCTCTCTCTCTCTCTCTCTCTTAGAATATGTGGTTGTGTGTGTCTAATCTAACTCCGCAAAACCGGCTTATGAAATGAGAATTGTCCCCACTTATAACCACATGTTCATACAATATTTTATTCAATGTGAAACTCTTTAACACTCTAATTTCAAAAGTAAGAAATCCTTGAACTCTCATTTTCATTCTTGCATTTATTTTGTGATTTTTTAGCTCCATTTAGGCTATTTGAAACTTCTTTTTGTTGAATGTATATGAGTATGTTGATCATGTGTTCGATTTCAAGTTGAATAATTAGCATTTTTTGTTTTTTGCATTTATGGGCTTTATTGAGTTTCAAGAATGTACGTGAATTGAATCTCAAGGATATACGATAATTGAGATTCATGTAAATTCATCTCATGTACAAGTTAAGATGTTCATATCCAAATTGATCCAAATTAAAACTGCAAATCGATAAAAAATTTGAAAACCGCATAAAACTAAATATTATTGAATGTGTTTGGATGTCTCCTTGTGAAAACCACTTGGATCAGATTTTGAATTATTTTTCAAACCAAACCAAATCAAACCGCGTATATATATATATATATATATATATATATATATATATATATATATATATATATATATATATATATATAAATTTGCATGATATATTGTATTAATATATTATTTGTTAGATTTTAATTTTATTTATTAGTTTATTTTTTTTACTATTTAATATGTTTCAAACATAATTCATCATCTTATTTCTTAATATTAGGTTTTAATATACTATATGTTAAATTTCGCATCAAATCTATTATTAATAAAAAAATTAAAACTTGTAATTTGGATATAATAAAACGATCCAAAATAAAACCACATTAAATTGGATCAAATAATTTTTTTTACATGAGACATTCAAAATTCGACCGCATGTACCTTTATCTTTGGATCAAATGAGTATTTTTTTTTCCTCAAAATTGATCCAAAACCACAACACAAACACTAAAAAAATAGTTGAATTCTAACTACAACTATTGAACGTAGGTAAAACCGAATAAATATGATAGATAAATTATTGGACCCATTTAAAACTTTACTAGAGTTCACTATTAGAGTAAAAATTGAATGAATTGCTTCAAAGTTATGTGACTTAGTGAACCCACTTTAAACCTTTAAATGGAGGTCACTAAGAAGATGCTCATTTAGAGGTTAATACACAATAAATAATTAATATTAGTAGAAAATGACAAATTATATGAGACAAATGAGATACTTAAACCCTAAAAAACAACGAGATACTTAAAAAAAGATAATTAATATTTTTTTCTTACCTGTGTAAAAGCTTTGACTCCGTGCCTCTCAAGTTTGATTTCAAGATTAGGATTCTCAGCAAGCTTTAAAAGCACATCCACCATATCTTTAGCAACATAATCTTTAACATTTTTCCTTCTTTCAATGTGCTCCTCCAACACATGTTCCATAAACCAATCAAACTTCTTACCCAAAGCTTTCATTCTCTTCACATAACCTTGCAAGTCTAAGAAATGAATCCAAGGAATAAAATCCCCAACATTGAGGACCCCATTAAGCAAAAACAATTCATCCAACATCTTCTTAAATTCTTCAGGGGAAATAATAGCATTTTCACTCTTCTCCAAATACTTCTTCCCCAAAACCATGCGACTTATAACATTGAGACTCAAAGTTGAAAGATGGTCCTTCAACAAAATTGTTTTGTTTTTTGAGTTGAATAGTTCATGCAAAAAAGCATTTAATTCTTGTTTTCTCATGTACTCATAAGACTCAAGACGTTTTACACTAAACAGTTCTAATAGACACATTTTACGAGCTTGTTGCCAATATGGGCCGTATTGGGACCAAGTAATGTTGGAGTAGTTATAAGTAGTATATTTTCCAGCGGAGAATTTGGGCCGCCCAGCAAGGGCAGCGTCGTTTGTTTTGAGGAAAGCTTTCGCTATTTCTGGACTCGATCCCACAATGACAGGTTTGGAGCCGAACCATAGATGCATGATGGGTCCATATTTTTGACTGAGCCCATGGAGGGATTGATGTGGAAGTGATCCAATAAGATTTAGATTTCCTATTATAGGCCATGATTTTGGGCCAGGTGGTAGATTGTATCTACGACGGTGGAGAGGAGGACGGCGGCGAGTAAAGAGAAGAAGGATGATAAATGTTATAAAAACTGTAATCCAATTAGGAAGTGCCAATAATTCTACTACCATCTCCAGTGAGTGTTGTGACTTTGTTTTGGTGTGAGATTAGAGGGTTGTGGCTGTGATGAGATTAAAGGGTCATTTATTTATACTCATAGTAGAGAAAGCTGTGGATGAGGATTACATGGCCCCGTGAGCAGTGGGGCAAAATATCTCGATTGGATACCCCTCTTCAACGTATTCATATATTAAAACAAATGGGTTTAATCAATGAGCAATTTAAAAGTAAAATAAAATATAAATTAATTGCTTAATTAGGTGTAACTAACCTGTTCAAGCTTTTTATTTTATTACAACTTGAAAGTTATCTTGTCGGTTTGCAAACATTATCTTGGCAAATCCAAAAAACTTAGTTGTTAAAAATCAAGAATGAGTTGGCTTGTCCAAAAATAATAATAATTGGAAGACCACATTGACCTATATATTTTCGTCTTTGAAAAAAAAACTCCTACTAAGGTTCTAGTTGGGAGCAGTGGTATTGTCAGGACTCTGGATCAGGGGTTTAAAATTTTGAACTTTCAAATTTTATCCTGAACGTGTATTTGTTGTTATATTGATATCTTAATACATCAAAATTGCAAATATATTCATAAATATCTCTTTTATTCGTCATTTTAATCATTGGATTAGTTTTTAGATAGTCAATTTTATCCTAGAATATATTTGTTCATTGTTCAATTTAATCTATAAAATTACTAAAGATGTGTTTGCAATTTCAATACACTTACGAAGTATGATAAGAGTGTCTCACACATTTAAGACCAACATAGTTGATTGTCTATTCAGAGACAAAAAGAAAAGTTAAATGTAGTAAAATCATAAAAAAAATTTGTGAAAAATCACCCCCTTGTCATTGGTTCGATATGCTAGGATGCTACTCTTACAATTTTTATTTGAATTATTCGGAAAATGTTCAATAAATAATGATGTGTAATTGTAACTTGTAAATATCAAACAATAAATAAATGAAATAAAATGATTCATACACTAGAATGATAAGAGACACCAACATAAAGCGCCCCATATTAAACAATCAATAACAGGGAGGTGCATTTATATTATTTCCAAAAAAAAAAAGGGAGGTGCTGTTAGATAGAAATTTAGAAGGTGCAGGGTTCATTGACAAAGGGAAGTAATTTCATTTTTTTTAAATGACAAAATTCCCTTTTAACAATTTTTAAAGTTTGTACCATTTTTTTGGACAATTTTTTTAATCTATTTATATTGTATGCATCTCTAAGTATTTTTCTGAAAAATAGATTAAAAAATTATTATAATTTCTTCTACCGTACTTGATCCGTTATAGAAGAGTAATCTGGAGTTTGGCAGAGAGGTAAGTAAAGTTTGACCAATTAATGGTGGGAACGATTCTTTGCCAGACTTTACTTATCTTCCAGTCGAACTCCAAATTACTAGTTCTCCTTCCTCTAAAAACCAGACGATTAACACCAATATATTTATTTTCTTAGTTTCTCAAAATAAAATCAGTATGCACATGAATCAAACTCCATTTATTAAAGTAGTTTTTTTTTTTTTTTTCTGTTTGGCACTCTGATTCTCACGCAACAACTTCGTTTGGAGATTCCTCACAAACGCAACTTTGCAAGGGCTGAGAGTTTTGTTGTTAAGCTTTCCCAATATGGCGGATTAAGAGTTTGGGAATGCCTTTGGGATGGGGCGAGGGATACTTTCCCAGTTCCCCTCCCTGCCCGGCGCCTCAATCTGTTTTCTGTCCTCGTCTCCAATCCCCTTCACGGGAAGATTATTTTCCCTATCTTTGTCTCCACGGATCCTTGCAGATCCCTATCAAATTCCTCCACCCCACAATAAATTGACCAAAAAAAATATGAAAAGATAAAAAAAACCAATATATAAAATTAAAACTATAATTAAATAAATGGTATTATAGTATTTTGGTGGAGGTCGGGGAATCCGCAGGGCAGGGGTACTTCCCGAATCTCGTCCTTTAAGTGCTCACGGGAGAACATTACTCCCCATCTCCTTTGAGGGAAATTCCTCGAATTTAGAGCCCTAAACTGGGAAATCCCTGCGGGGATATGCACTAACAAATTTCCATTGACATACCTACTAGTGGGTAGCCTGTTGAGGTGGTAAGAAGAAGATTGTAGTAGCTTGGAGAGGTGGTAGAACAAGATTCTGGTAGTCTGGAAGGTATTAGAATAATACTCGGATGCCTGTAGATGTTGATAATAGTTGGGTTTCTCAATAGGGCACTTGATCAAAATAGTTAAAAAAATCAAATATTGTACTTCTGATGATTTGATGGGACTAGAGCGAAAAAAAACATTTATGTTTAGACATGTACAATACATAGAGTGTGATGAGACTTTGACAAGTAATACTAAGATTTTGGAGATGTGGTTAATATACTTGTTGCTCAGCTAGCATGGTTATAGTGGATTAAATCCTTCAAGTGAAGACGGGGAAATCTCTCTTTTAGGGGAGGACTAGATGTAGCAATAGTTGGTAGTGAACTAGTATAAAAATACATGTGTGTATATTTCCCTTTTAGATAACGTGATAATGTTTTTTTTAGTTATGTTTTATTTAATAAATTAATATCTTTATTCAAGTTTTATTTGTATTTTATTACATTTTCCATTTGTCTTGAATAAATAGTTAATGCAAGAGAAATATGAAGTAATGGTGCAAAAGGATGGTAAACCCTTCAAGTGTTGAAGTCTTGGTGGCCAAGCCAAGACTTAGGACAATTAAGACCTTTTTGAATGATCAAGAAGCGGATATTAACTCAGCCACACCTCAGAATTCGTGGCATTTAGTTTCAAAATTGTCACTAAAGGATTAGGGAATTCAAATTATCGAGACCAGCCGTAACCCCGGACTACAATCGTAACAACCCATGTATTTCAATTTTGTTTTTTTTCTTTGGGCACTTGGATGATCATGTGTAAATGCCCTCCATAAAAAATGTACCCACTGATTGTTGCACTAGTTCAGTAGTGCCTAGGCTATAAATAGGCTTAGTTGATTTGGTTTTTGGTATCCCACTTTGCATTGAATTTAAATAAAGTTATTGTTTTTCTTTTATTTGTTTTATTTTATTTTATTTAGATATGTTGATCACTATTATGAGTGAGTAATTTTTCTAGTCTTGGGATCATGGAAAGTGGTCTATGAAAAGCTTTCCATAACCCCAATTCTTTTCTTTTGTTAAGGGAATGCAACAACCTAATCTAGCCGTAGCGGTTTTATAAAAATACTAGGTAATATACCGATAATATAACCGTGAGGGTAGATTGGTGGAAAATATAAAGCTAGACAAAATTTTTGAAGCATGATAATAGTCTAGGAACTTTTGGGATGAAATGGATAACCAGGCTTAAAGGGTCGAGCCGACATGGAAACCATAAGAATAGGGAGCCATGTTGGTGAGACGCTTCTTTTACTACTAGAGATAGATTAATTGATATATTAGAGATTACATCATCCTTAGGCTTGTATTCCCAAGACAAAATAAAGGAATATAATTTAAAATGTTTGTTGCAGTGATGAACTCCATTGATTCAGATGCATTTTTATTCATTTGCATATTTTCAATCTTTAATCTTTCAATCATACATCTTACAAAATCGAAAAATAACTTTTCAATTACAAAACTTACAGAAAAGGTTGGCTTGAGAATCACAAGTCATGTGGATTTGATTCTTTTCTTTAATTACGACAATCCCTTACAATTACGACAATCTCTTTTTATCTTTGTATCTTTTAATAATTTCTTTAAAAATATTTTTAACCGAAGCATATAAACTAAGGATTAACTAATTTTTGTGAAGTAACCAAAAAAACTTAACAGTTTAAAGAGGAAAAAAATTAAAACGGAGAATACAATTTAAACACATTCATTGTGTTTTCGAGCACCTTCCCTTCTATGCAATAAGGAAAAGTCACATAAGAGTACCAAATGCATTCCATCAAAAAACAAAAAACAAGAGATAACATAATATAATATACTATTATTTGATATTACAAACTCTATGGCAACTACGAGAGAGTGTTTTCAATGGGGTGCTCGATCTAGTGGTATTTTTATGGGGATTCTATCTATCGCTGTAGGATCCCTATTCAAGATCACTGCAGTTCCTTTTCGGGCGGCTGTAGAACGGACGGCCGCCTATAGGTGGTAGGGTAGGGTGGGTGGTACCGCTCAGATTGCGGCCAATCTTCCTAACACTGCACTCATTACTAACCAACTTTCCAACATCATATTTTTTCTTCATAATCATGCTTGTTTTTTTTTCCTTCTCTAGTCATGAAGTTAATGACAATGAACTCACACAAATTCCATTATTCCCAATATTATTAGAGAAAAATACTTAGAGGGAGTAAAGATGATGAGGAAGTTTAGGCTCCACAACAATTTCTAGTGGTATTTTCTTAGGTGTAGTGAGCCCAAAAATCTCTTCCATATTCAAGTCCTCTTTTTTCACATTATTAGGTAATCTCCAATTAAATCCATGCAACAAATTAGCCAAACTTGATTGAACTACCTTAAGACCAAGAGGATAACCAGGACACATCCTTCTACCAGCACCAAGTGGCAACATCTTATAATCTTGTCCTTTTATATCTATATCATTGTTAATAAACCTCTCTGGTATAAATTCATATGGATTATCCCAACTATCAGGATCTCTTCCAATTGTCCAAGTATTGACAAGAATCATAGTCCCTTTTGGAATATCATAACCATCAACATTGCAATCCTCAGTAGCTTCTCTTGGCACTAACATTGGTGTCACAGGGTGAAGCCTCATTGTTTCTTTAGCAATTGCATAAACATAAGGTAAATTGACAATGTCTTTCTCTTCAACCCATCTATCTCTCCCTATTACTCTATCTAGTTCCTCTGTAGCTCTCTTGAAAATCTCTGGCTTTTTCGCAAGCTCGGAGATTGCCCATTCTACTGTTACTGTAGAGGTATCTGTCCCACCTGCTATTAAGTCCTGAGGAATAGATATATAACATATGATATTAGTATAGTCTTGTTTGGATAAATAGGTTAATTGAACATCTATTCTATATAAGCATTTATCATATAAGTGTGTGTCTATATATATATATATATATATATATATATATATATATATATATATATATATATATATATATTTGTGAATGTATGTGGGTGTACACACTTTTAGTCTAAATATTATAAGCCGCATGGTGTATGTGTATATATAAGTTGAGGTGTTCAAATCCTAACATATCCAAATTAAAACCGCAAGTTGATTCAAAAAATTGAAAACCGCATAAAATTGAATATTATATATATTGGATGTATTTGAATGTCTTCTTGTAAAAACCGTTCGGATCAAATTTTGGATTGTGTTTTCAAACCAAACCAAATCAAACCACATAGAAATATTTTAATCCTTATTTTTTTTTAGAATGATATATTGTATTAATAAATTATTTGTTGACTTTTAAATCAGTTATTAATTATCCTTCAAAGAAATCAGTTATTTTTTTTTACTATTTCATATCTTTCCAACATAATTTATCATCGTCATTTCCTAATATTAATTTTTAATTTACTATATGTTATATTTTGCACCAACCTTATTATTTTACCATGTCTTTGTAATAATAAAAAAAATACAATTCGTAATTTGGATATAAAAAAATGATCCAAAATAAACCGCATCAAATTGGGTTAGATAAGATTTTTTACATTAGGTATTCAAAATTGAATTGTGTGTAATTTTTATCTTTGGATCATATGCGTTTTTGCTTCAAAATTGATCAAAACCTCACCGCGAACATCCTTTCATGCAAGTGAAAAAAAATTGACTTCTAACTACGACCACTCACCGTAGGTATTAATTGAATATAAAAAACAAATTTTTTTTAGTTAAAAACAAAAAAAAAACCGGATAAATATGATAGTAGATAAATTATGGGAATTGGAGTTCATTGTTAGATTAAATATTAAATGAATTGCTTCAAGGTGATGTGACTTAGTGAATTCATTTAAAACCCTTTTAAATGGAGGTCATCGATGAAGATGCTCATAATGGCGTAGTTAGTGGTTACTCCTTCTGTCCCACAATGAGTGGTTCAATTTGACTATTTACACTATTCATATAACATTCATTTATCATAGTTTTCTACTAATATATAAATACAAATGGTAGCATATAAGATGTTGTTCGATTTGTCTCGATGAATATTTTCAAATTAGTATCAACTTTTTATAATTTTTACTAATATATAATTAAATATATTGAAAGTCAAAATTGTGCATTGATATATGTAAAACAGTTAACTAGGTCACTCGTTGTGGGATGAATGGAGTAATATACCATAAATGATTAATATAGATAGAAAACGACAAAATGTATGAGACAAATGAGATCCTTAAAAAAAGATAATTAATACAGTATTTTTTACCTGAGTAAAAGCTTTGACTCCATTCCTCTTAATTTTGACTTCAAGATTAGGATTCTCGGCATGCTGCAATAGCACATCCACCATATCTTTAGCAACATAATCATTAACATCTTTCATTCTTTCAATGTGCTCCTCCAACACATGTTCCATAAACCTATCAAACTTCTTACCTAAAGCCTTCATTCTCTTCACATAACCTTGCAAGTCTAAGAATTGAATCAAAGGAATAAAATCCCCAATATTGAAGACCCCATTAAGTAAAAACAACTCATCCAACATCTCCTTAAACTCTTCAGGGGAAATAATAGCATTTTCACTCTTCTCCAAGTATTTCTTCCCCAACACCATGCGGCTTATAATATTGAGACTAAAAGTTGAAAGATGGTCCTTCAACAAAATAGTTTTATTTTTTGAATTGAATAATTTATGCATAAAAAGATGTAGCTCTTGTTTTCTCATGTATTCATAAGACTCAAGACGTTTTACACTAAACAATTCCCTTTGAAACATTTTACGGGCTTGTTGAAAATATGGGCCGTATGGGTTCCAAGTGATGTTAGAGTAGTTATAAGTTGTGTATTTTCCGCAGGCGAATTTGGGCCGTCCGACAAGGACAACATCGTTTGTTTTAAGGAAGGCTTTGGCTATGTCTGGGCTCGAACCCACAATGATGAGTTTGGAGCCGAACCATAGACGAATGATGGGGCCATATTTTTTAGTGAGCCCATGGATGGATTGATGTGGGAGTGATCCAATAAGATTGAGATTTCCTATTATGGGCCATGATTTTGGGCCAGGGGGTAGATTGTATCTGCGGCGACGGAGCCGAAGACGGTGGGTGAACAGAAGAAGGATGACAAATGTTGTACAAAATGTAACCCAATTAGGAAGTACAAATAATCCTACTATCATCTTGGGTGAATTTTGTGACTTTGTTTTGGTGTGAGATTTAGAGGGTTGTGAATGTGCTGAGATTTTGAAGGGTGGGTGGGTCATTTATTTATAATCATAGTAGAGAAAGCTATAGCCGAAGATTTCATGGCTCCGTAAGCAGCGTGACAAAAGATCTCGTGTTTAAGCTTGTTTAGTTATTAAACTTCAACTTGTTTAACTATTTAAACAAATAGGTTCAATCAATGATTAATTTAAAAGTAAAATTTAAACTTTATTAGATTCAACGAAACCCGTTCAAGCTTATTTTTCTTACAACTTGAAAGTTATCTTGTCGGTTTGCAAGCAGGATCTTGGCAAATCGATAAAACTTTAAACGTTAAAAATCAAGAATAAGTTGGCCTATCCACCTCTCAAACAAAAAAGAGTTGACCGATCCAAAAAAAATAAAAAATATTAAGTGGAAGACCATTGACCATATTGTTGCTTTTAAAAAAGACTTCGAGGGAGGTTGGAGAGAAATCTTAAGAGATTTAGTGGGGAGGACTTTACATGATTGGATCTATATTTTAATATGCACTTTGTTTTTTTTTTCTTTCAAAAAACACGATAATATATCTTCGTATAACAATTCAGTCACACTTCATTTTAATTATAAATATTTTATAACCAACCAAACAATTGAGAACAAATTGACTCTAGTGGTTAATGAGCTCCACTAGAGAACAAATTGTTTAGAAAAATTTAAGTTTGATTTTTGGGTAGAAGAATTATTGATCAAACTTTACTTAACTTCCGGTCAAACTCCGAATTACCAAACTCATATTTCGCGAAAATTAGAGAGTTAAAAACCAAAAAAAAATTATAACTTGCTTAATTCAAAAAAGAGGACCAAGTTTTCACCTCATCTCCTCTTCAAAATCTCCCTCCCATCGAACTCTAAAGAAAAAGAATCACCGTCCTCGGTTCTGGGGTTGTTGCCAATTGCATTTTTACCTGAAAATGCTAACAATTGGTCAACGGTTAAGAAGGCCAATAAAAAAGTTTTATCTTGAAAACAATACATTTAACACTTTAAAACTCTAAAAATTTATTTTTTTTCTACATAAATTTTATTATTTATTTTCTTTCATATAAATTTATTTGATAGTAGGGGGCTTTTAGGGTGATGAAATATTTCATATGATCTACGGTAGACCAATTCTTAAAAATTGTTTAAAACTTTAACAATGAATGATGTTTTCCTTGCAAGCAGAAACTCATTATATTACTCCTCTCAAAAAAAGAAACTCATTATATTACTCGTCATCATGATTGGGATCTAATCAATGTTTTATTTTGTTTTTTTTCAAATCAAAACCAATCGGTTGATTATCTCAGTTGTTGGGTTTTAGAAGACTCTAAACTTCTACTTAAAGTTAAAGACATCGATAGTTGTTGAAATTTTGGGTTATTTCAAAGTATTGATGTATTTTAGATTTAGAGAGATACTTCTCACCCTAAAAATTTCCTTGATAATAAAGGAAATGTAAGTAAATGAAACAGAAGAAAAATGTGGCGCCACTCGTCTACATTGCTAGCATAAAAAATCGATTTATCATGAAGAAAAAGCAAAAGGTCTATCGATTTTCATAAGCGAATTGAAATGGGTATATTTATGTGATTAATTTTTATTTACTAATAATGGTGGAAACCTTTTGTACTCATGAATCTAATCACATCATCCCATAGTGTTACTTTTGTAACATCTCAAATGTAACCTGGGAACAATGTTGAAATACTTACACAATGTAAATAAATCTTAAAGTAGGATAAATCATTTTCAGAATACTTTGAGGAAAAATGTTGCAATTTAAAATTGAAACTTGATAAATGTTTGAAGAACTAGTTTGTATTCGAATTAAGTATTGAATAATGTTAAAAATATAATTGAAAGTTCAAAAAATACAACATGAAAACCCTTGCTCTAGAATCGAGTTGTGATATGACTCTGACTATCTCATTGAATGGATGACGGATTTTTCTGAATCTTGTCACTTTTTCCATGAACAAATATCTAAAAAAGAAACAACAAAATAGAATGAGATATATTATCTCAGGGAGTTTCTAAAGAGGGATAAAACATAAGGCTCAGGCTACGGTGAGAGGCCAAAACAGGCCTCTCACCGTGCAAATGAGCTTTTAACCGTTAGATTGATTAATAAATTATTGTGCGGTCAGATCGTGAACAAATCCTACGGTGAAAAATGAATGTGATGATTTTATTAATCAATCTAATGGTTAAAAGCTCATTTACACGGTGAGAGACCTGTTTTGGCCTCTCACCGTAGCCTTCACCAAAACATAAACCTCTCTTTAGAAAATCCGTAGTTAAAAGCTCATATCAAAGTAAATTACTTATAAAATATACTTTCCCTAACTTTGTCATTTAGTCTTAAAGACAAACCATTCATATCTTAAGTTCCATAATCTTACTATAAACATTCTTGGTTTTTTGACATGCCACAAAAGGATGCAAAGCCATAGCTACATAATACACATGCCGCAAACATGAAGCAACACTTATCTGGTGGGACACTACAACCAAGGAAAGAACTTTGTCCTGCAGTTATGAGTTCCTCAGCTCTTCAGAAGAGTGTTAAGTACGACTCTTTTTTTGTGAGCTAATAAACTAAAAATTGCATAAGTAAAAAGATAGAGCAGAAACATAAAATGATAAATTTATGAAAAATAAACTGATTTGATTGATTGCGTGTCGAATAAAAAATGTACAAGTGTGATATTAATTATAGACAAAATTAGTCCTACTGACCAATACATTGTGGCCTAAAGAATCCAACATTGTTCGGCTATTCTTGCGGTAATGTGTGCTTCTTCCCGTTGCTAGGATTATGTGACGCCCCACGTTTGACCAATAAGCTCCCAGCCCGCAGCGTTATCCGTTTTATTTGTCCACCCCTGCTAATTGCCTCAAAAAGTGCCTCTGTGAAGATAGTCGCTTCGGTCAGTGGCACTATAAACATGGAACACGAGCAAAATGATGAATTGTCAAGTTCCATGTGCCTTTGCTGTTTCTGACACTCCCACAACGTGCATAAACCATCGCGGACTTGAGAAAGATTCGCCTATCTCGTATTCAGCCGTTTTGGATTACACTATATTGTTCATTCAGCTAAAGAGAATTCGAATGACCCTAACCTCAAATGTGTGCCGTTCTCGACTAAAAAACTAAGTAATTTTAGGTGTAAAAACAAAGCAAAAATAATGTTATATTTTGTGATTTAAACATAACCACCGTGAAAGTTATAGTTGTTATTCTGAGTATTATATTCAACTAATGTGTTGAAAAGGAGTCATCTTTTCCACCGTTATCATCTCCATCTCTCCAATGCTTGGCAAAAACTCTCTTAAGACGTATAACTTTAGATGCATAGTTTTGAATTAACCCAATTAGTAGCAGAAGGGACACTTTGACTCTTAACACGGGAAAGACGCCCCACTGAGTAGCATCTCAATCCTCCCATACACCTGTAGCTACTTCCACTATGCTCATCACATGTATCGGCACCGGAAAACGACACGTGTCGAACATTAAACATGCATCCGATCAGAGAAGTTGATGCTACAAAGGTTTGATTACGTCACTTATGAAATTTTAGTTCCAGATATTTGCAATCAATAACTGAAAAATGGTGCAAATCACAGATGAACTCATTAATCAAATCTACAGTCTATACAACACTACATATATAAGCCACCAATGTCGACTAGTAATATTTATCAAATCTAAGTACAAAATGTTGCACAGAGTCACTGATTATAGTGCTAATGACTACTGATAAATAAACCAACCAACCATAATGCTTAGCAAAATGTGATATATGTGACTCATTTATTTACTTTAGACATTTTTTTATGTGGACACACTATTTGGAACCCCTCTGCATGTAACACCAGGTCCAGAACTAGGAGCAAGTAATTCATAAGGCAAAACACCAGCACCGCAACGGTTCCTCAAATTCCTATCACGATTCCTACTATCAATCACCTTCTCAATCTTTCCAATTTCAGCAGAGAATTCATAAAACGCTTCAACAATCTCAGCATCACCCGTCCAAATAGAAGGTTGTTGCCTCTCACCTAAATACTCTTCGTCAGTTGAATGAGTCGAAAGCGTGTCAACAACAGCCATATATTTTGTAGCTTGCAACAAACTAGGCAATGCATTGAGAAAATACTTTTGTGGATCAGATATGAAACTTGCATATTCAGGGTCATTTTCTTCTGGTATTAATCTTCTCATCAACGGGGGACGATTTGGCACGTACCCTCCATAAGGGTACTGTCCGAAATTAAGTGCGGCATGTTGGGCGGATGCATTCCAAATTAAGATTGTTAGGACTGAGACAAGATTGTCACTGTCGTTCAATTTCGGCCACCATGATTCGTCTTTTAAATCGGCGTGGCCTACGTTGATTGATTCGGAGTACCAAGCTTGTAACTCTCTGTCATTGATTATTAGGCTTGGATTTGGGTAGTAATAGTTCACATAGGTGCGGACCCAATTTTCTATTGCTGACCAAATTAGAAGACCATCTTCTGCATAAGGGTAATCTTTCATTATTAGCTTTAGGCCATGTGGTTGTGTTGGGTCAGGTACTGCCATTCCCCTGAAATGATAAAAAGTGAAAATCTTAGTTAGATTTATATGTCATTTGCTTACACCAAATAAAGCAAACATCAATTGGATGTTAAGAAAAGTGTAGGGTCTCTTTTCGATAGAAGTTAACAAGATCCTAAGAACATCTCTTTCCCATTCACACCATCCCAAGCCAAAGCTAGGTGTGTATTTGATTTTTACGGTGACAAAAACTGATTTTATAAAATTGAGTTTAGTTAAAACTGAATTGAATGTAAAATGGTTTACGTTTTGACAAATTCTTGTATAGTGGATTGAACAATAAATTTATTTAAGTGTAAAATTCACGTTTAGAGTCAAAAACTATAAATCATAGTTTCAAATTAGAATCAATTTTAGAGTCAAAAACAATTCTTCCGAAATGCACTCAAACATGTAAAAAACAATTATACACTTTTAGAATCAATTTTGACTCATTCAAAAGTGAAATCAAACATATACTAAGTGAAGCCTTAGAGTGAACAAATCATAATAGAAAGTTTAATATTTACAATTTTTCTTACGTATCAAAATAAAGTTGAGCAGGGTTTTAGATAGTGGTCAGGTTGCGATCTATAATATTGCAAAGAATCGCAGTTAAATGCAGCTGATACAATCGCAAACCTTTTAAACTTTAGAATCGAGGTCTTAAATAAATAAGTTATAATGAATCTACAGTGCGCCTCAGATGGTAAAAGGTAGCGGAAAAATTTGATGTACTGGTTAGAATCTAGAATACGCCTTGTGCGAGTTACTAGGATCTTTAAAACAAAAAAAAAATGGTAAAATTAATATAAGACATTTTACCTGCGGATGAGATCTTGAGGGAGACTATCCTTGTCAAAACGCCAGTTGGTTTTGTAAGCAGCAGAACTAATCTCCATTGCATAGCGACCAGGAGTGAAGCAAGACTCAATGACACCTTCTGCACTAATCAAGCTCTGGCGAGCTAAAGCATTGATCTCCAAAGTGTACCTCATGTGTGGATCCAATAACTTGAAAATTGGATGCATTGCACTTAATTGCCTATGAGCAGACAATATAAATGGTTCCATGCAAGCATGTGTGCGTAGCCTATATAAAAATTCACCAAGAAAAAACAGTTCATGTGAGTTATATATTCCCCTAGGTACACATTCTATGCTTCTAAGTTGTAGAACTTCAAACCACCAATTTAGTACTCAAATTGCATGTGTCAATGAAACTAACAAAATTGCAAAATAATTTCTAAACAATTTTTTCAAACCTATCTAGCAACGACTTTTCACATGAAAGACATATTTGGTGTCCGACACATGTCAAAATTTGATACAACATGTGTGATTACATTCAATTATTTCATTAAATTATTATCGGTGTCAACGGACCAGTGTAAATGTCTTGTGTCAATTGATCCAAGAATATGGTATGAGAATCCAAATGACAGAGTTCAAATCTTTTCGAGCACATGGTTGTAAAGTGGTCATTTCTATCATTTTTTATTTCAAATATAATTTTAAATTTTCTTTAAGTTCATATGCCAAAGTACTTGTCACATAAAATTTTATGACTAAATTGATGAATGAATAAGTAAATGAAAAACTGTGTGCTTGCTTACCAATGGTGGGCAAGTTGGTGCACACCAGCATCATTGGAGCAAACGTGAGCTTTTGCAAGCATCCACATCCAATTAGTAGTTGCATCTAAAGCAGGTGTAACTACACGTTTTGATAGAGTGTTTGGTCCAGATGGAGGCAGGCTAAGTTCAATAGCAACAGGCTTTAGAGTACCAAGTGGTGTTAAGAAATATACGGTACGTGTGGCATATGATTTTCTACCATCCAAGGCATTGATCCTTTCCAAAAATGGAAGGTAGATATCATGATAATCAATTATAAACAACTTGTTTTGATCGATTGCCTGCAAAATTCCAAAAAAGGAAGCAAGTGGGAGTTTAGAGCAAACAAGTACAGTAATAAAAAAAGTCAATTTATATGATCTACTAGTTTCAATATTCTTTATTTACAATATAATGAATAGTGTACATTCAATGGTATAAATAGGATAATTTTAAATTTATTTATTTATAATCAAGTTATAGCTAAGAAGTATCCATTGTCCTTTAAAAGTGATATTTTTTTTGGAACCTATTGGACACCATGATAGATTCTTCCATTTTAACTGTTTTTTCTCCATATGCAAGAGTTAGTTGCCTCGGAACTTACACAACATGTTTAGAAGCCTAAAACAAATTTTAAAGCGAGACTTAAAACCCTAACTTGAATTGGTTAGTCTTTAGGCCGGTCTTGAGTAGCCAAACCTCTAGTCACTTGTTTAAAGTATCCAAATCACTCACTACTTGAACCAACCACATATTGGTGACCATTATAAATTTGATGTCAAGTGAAAAATTAATCCATGGGAAATATGTTTTTTTTTAAAGGTACATGGGAAATGTTATAATTGGTTAAATAGTTTGAAAAACACTTCACAAGGCACTTGATTAGGTAACATGGTTAGTAAGTTTATGAATGCTTTGTACCGAAAAGAAAAAAGTTTATGAATGCTTTAAATGGTACCTCTTGGACAGTCATGCCATTAAGTTGATTTAAAATGTGTTCTTCTTTAAGAGCAGACTCTTGTGGACCATAGATTTCAGGATCTAATTTACTAACAGGTGGGAAAACTGAAAGTCTCTCAATGGTAACAGGATTAACTCCAGCTATTGCTTGACGTGCAAATTCATCATCTCTCAACCAAGCAAATTTATCCTCTGCACATTAGGCACATGAGATCAATAATTTGACAATTAATTAAACAAGAACTTTGATTTTTATATTAACAGTTTAAAATAACTAGACACACATGTGAAACATTTAAAAATGAACAATTGAATAGTACAGCTTTGGTGACAGTTTAGTTTCATATTTTGAAGTAGTAATAATTAATAACAAATTGGCCCAGTTGTGATTTTTTATAGTAAAGGAATGGTATGAACATTAGATCTAGCTTTGAACTGAAAACTCATCTTTTTGGGGTGAAATTCAACTGACAAACACTAAAAGCCAAATAACATGTTGTAGTGTGGCACTCTTTAATTTGTAGTACTATCTTTTCACATGGCATGCTTGCATGCCATTATAGATATATTCATGGCCAAAGACCCCACCACATTGCAAATGAAAGGGAAAGTAAAAAAAGTATAGATTTTCCTTTTGTATAATTGGTATATGATTTGGAGATATTTCAAATCTAAGTTAAATTTTTTATGAAGACATAATTCAATTTTGAAATATAAAGAGGAAATTTTCTAAATGAAGAAAATGTAAAACCCTAAAAAAAAAAAATCTCAAAAAATATACAATGCCACATTTTCCATCCAATAACTTGTTAATTCATTATTCAACTTGGCGCATTAGTAAAAATAAGCCCAAATTTAGTAATACGGAAATTTTAAAAAAATTTAAAAAATGGAGAATCAAAATTGTGAATCAGACGAGAGGACTAAAAGTGTATTTAAACCAAAAATTTACTTATGAAAAAAACTAGCCTAGCTCAATTATGTAGCCAATTTTCTTAGCAAAAAAGACAAGAAATCGACAATAACAAGTGCATACTCCACTCACTTGATATAATCTTGGGAATGTCATACTTAAGGATACCCTGGCTGGTGGATTCTTGGATCTTGCTAACAATGTCAGGCAATGGAAGTTTCTTCAAAACATCATCTTGCAAACCCAACTTAATGAGTAGCCCAACACTATAAAGGCCATCAACATCTGAGAATTCATTGAAATCTTTGTTTTGAGCAGAAAGACTTGATTTAAGGCCAGGAAGCAAGTTATGAAGCACTCCCTTTAGCCTCTTCACTGAAAATGTGTTCATTTTTAATTCCTCAAATCTTTCATCTCTTGGTATATACATAGGAAGTGGCTTCTCCACACGACTCTCACAAGTGATATCTGCAGCACCATCCAATTCAATTTTGCTTAGTTATTTTGAATCACCAAAAAGCAAAGTAACACATTATCTTAAATTCAAATTAAATTACAATCTAAATAATTTTACACAGATAATCATATTTTATCAAGTAAGTGTTTGTACAAATATTTTAGAAAATAATATTATAGCATGCCATGACACCACTGTAAAGCATCACAAGATGTTGGTGCCCACAAGTTCGTCAGTCAAATTATTTTTTTGGTAAATTTAGGTATTCTCGTATATTACTACGGAAACTAATCCTTCGTTGTGATTGAGACCCACTAAAGTGATTGACTTCTTTCAACTCCTAAAATTGTGAATTGCGGGTTATTTTGGTTTAGATATGATCTTCTGTTAGAAAATACATCAAATTAGTCAATAAATTTTAATCCTTAAAATCAAATTGATTTGTAGAGATTTACTAAATTTGAATATCAAATAAGTTTTTATATTTCCAAGCTATCACTTTTTTTTCCTTGAGAGATTAGCAACGAAATTCACACATGCATACACACACACACTAAGTAAGTGTAGAGAAGTGGTGGAGAACTAGCATATTAAATGTCATTGCAACATTTTAGAATTTTATCATCTGAATTGTATTTATAGGACCACATGATATAACTTTAAATACGACCTAGAATACAATGTGCAACTAAAATGACCGACAACTTGTAACAAAAAAAAAAAGACCAAAACTTATAGTTTCATGAAGAGAAATGAAGTTTTTGTCAATTTCTGAATTTCATATTGTAATCTAACGACGAACTTTTTTTTAGATAGATGAAATGACAATAGTCATTGAAAATTTATACAAATAAGCGAATGAGTAGGAGTTCAAACTCGGATAATCTAACATCGCACTTTTAAGGATAGGAAAATAGTTTGACACCCTACTAATTAAAATTTTATACAGTGGCTGCATAAAATATATTACACAATACGTCAATATTTAGAATGCAATATTCACTAATCATTAGAAGTGTAAAGTTGCTTATTTAATTAATCATTACCTGTATCAGTTGGTTCACGGCCAGTACGACACCGTCTAGGGTATGGATACATTTCAGATCCTCCAAGAGTTGGTCTAGCAAGATCAATTCCTTTATCTGGGTTTCCAAGATCATTGTATGTGTCATAATCATATATTCTGTCAGATAATTTTCTAACTCCTTTTCCATCACCTCTCAGATTTTTCAGGTCTTTCTCCCTCAAAAGTTTAATTCCAGCAGGTGTATCATCCGGTAAATAAGGCTGTTCAAAGTAAATCACACAGTAAATCAAACATATGATACCACTTTATTCCGAAAACAATATATATACTACACTTGATCTTAGTCAAAAGACCGAGAAAAGTAAATGTTACCACTTTATTTTTATATTTAGGGAATGTTACCACATAATTATTTGTATAAATTAACATTAGGGAAATGTTGAATAGCGTCGAGGGTAATATTATTGCACCACATTCACCCTCGAATCGAGCATGTGATTTACCGGTGCTAGTAAGAAAAATAAGAGGAATGCGAGAGATACCCTCTTTTCAACACTTTCTATTACTCACTCTCTTATTAGATGAAATCAATCTACATCCCACCACTTTAAGAAGATATATTTTCAAAGTGTGATACTCATATTGATTTAAACTAATATACGAGTGGATATTAGAGTGTTGAAAAAAAAAAGTGTTGTTGCCATTGCTCGAAAAATAAAGAGTGTACTAGCTAGTAGTATTTTTTTTTCTTGACAAATACTACTATTATTTAATTCAACGGTGTCTTTGCCCAATTCATACCGTAGGTAGTCGGTAGGTCAAATCAATGGTGCTTGGTCCATGCATAAATTTTGACTATATCATTTTCTAGCTTAATTGTTTATTAGTATATCACTTTATCGTGGATAATTAATTAAAAAATTCAATGATATATAATGGTTTTGGCACATAAAATAATTAGATAACATTCAGTATTTTTACGGTAAAATGAACTTTTGGCATTATTGTCCCTTTTCAAGATTCTTCAAATGAAAAATTATTACACCTTTTAACTTTAAATTTTCACCTTATTTCTCACGTTGAAAAAATGAATAAACAAATATTGTTGCCATATTATATTTATTTTTTGCCTGTACTCTTTTTTTTTTCTTACTGGGCCATGTTATGATGACAGAACGAAAAAAATTAAATAACAAAAAAACAAAAAAAAGAGTTGAAGAATTAATTAGATACCTTATTAGAAAAGAAAATTCTCTTTGCAGGAAGATCTTTTCTAGCTTGAACCCAAGAATTGCAAGGAAAATGAAATGCTCCAGTAGCAAATCCTTCAATTGTTATATTTTCTAAGTAAAATTCTTGCTGATGATTATTTATCACAGTAATAGCTCCTGGTTCTCCAAAATTTGAGTCAACTGTAAATTCAGCTGTGTAATTAACTCTCTCTGCCTTAATATTAGTCTTCTTTGACCAATCCTTCAACACTGCTTCATTGGTCTTCTTTGCCGCTTTTGTTTCTTCAGATCACAACATAAAAATCACCAATTCATTTAATTCAGTTTATAAATTTAAAGTTAATCCCAATAAATTTTCAAAAAGAACTAAAATTGATCAAAATCAAAAAAATTAAAATTAAGTGTATGTTTGTATATTAAAAGTGAGATTGGCAGAATCACAGTAATTCGTTGTGTTTCGGTAAAATCACCGTGTCATCGTGATTTAGCTGAACTAAACATCAATCCAAACATACAATGAGAATTATTTAAAGTAAGCTAAATGAACAAAAATTGAAATAATGAATTTATGAAGTAAATATTGATTTTGAATTAACACACTAAAGAAAAGTCTTACTTGGATCAATCTCAGTGCTAAAAAGTTCGAGAACAACATTTCTTCCAATCCTATCAGTTAAAGCATCAAGATGTTTCACAAAAGTCTCTTTGAAATCCTCTTTGATCTTGTTCCTCACTGTCACAACAGCTCTAACCTTAAATTTCACTGGTTTTTCTGCAGGAACAGAAGAAGAGGATGATGGTACAGAAGAAGATGAAGATGAGCCTTTCATCAAATCTTCACTGAGAGCTGCAACAGGAAACTTTGCAGATTTTCTCAACCTCACAACTCTTTTGTTTCCATAAGGAACAAAAACAGGACTGATCAAGAATCTACCATTCTTCTGTTGAAAACATGGTGAAGAAGAAGGAAATAATGGTCTCTCCACCAATGAAGAACCCATGAATTCATTTGTTAGGGCCATCAATCACTGGTTTCTTTGAGGTTTTTTTTTTCCTTCTTCTAAGGTTTTTTGTTATTCTCTATGAAGAAGCTTTTGTTTCCTATGTTTTGAGAAATGAACGAAAAAGTGGAACAGTGAGAAATGGTTAGTGGTCGTGTCGGTTTTAATGTAAATAGCTGGCTTAAGAATTGTTTTATATATATACAAGTGAAGAACACAATTAGTCAAAAAAAAATTGAAGAACACAAGAAAAGTAGATTAAATAAAAGGTGGCAAAATATGAATCATGAATCTCTCTTCACCGTCCACACGTTTTTTTTTTTCCTCGCAGTTTATGCTTATGCATAGGTGACAACTTGGGTACCCATCAATAAAAGGTGGGTAACACAACCCATGCTGAGTTGACACCAATCAAAATTATTTGTTTGTTTTCTATTATTTTTAATTATTTTTAATGTTATATAAATGGGAAATTCTTGTTTACCCATCAATAAAAGGTGGGTAATACTACCCATGTTGAGTTGGCCCAATCAAAACAAAACATGAGTTGTATTACCCACCTTTTATTAATGGGTAAACAAGAATTTCCCTTATGCATATGATTTTTTATAGTTGACTACTCCTTAATTACTATTAGTGCAACTAGTATTAATTCAACAACTTTTTATTTCTTACCGTCCTAGTAAGTCCTAATCCTAACTGACCCAACATATATTTTGAGTGATCTTAATATAATACTACTCCGTCCCAAAATATAAGCAAAAATGAGTCAAAATAAGTAGATGTATTTGGTATAAATTTTGAACCAAATACATTAACTTTTGTTGACCAATTCTTGCTTATATTTTGGGACGGAGGGAGTATTTATTTTAGGGAGTTAATATACTATTTGTAGTTGCTAATATAAATGAAAAAGACAAGAAAAAATGTTGTAAAAAGATATAAACTAGTTAGTGAGCTTCAATTAAGATCGATTAGATGGAGAATACTCGAGTTGGGAACCCTAAATCATATAATCAATAATTGTATATCACTTGCCTTTAGATTATTGTTAATATATACGTGAAGCACAAATAAACAATAAATTATTGGGTTGACTATGTTTTTAGTTCATAGAAAAACTTCAAATATCATTTTTAGTTCGATAAAAAAAATCCAGCTTTTAGGCTCAAAAATCGATTTTTAGATTCAGATTTTCCTTATTTTTGTTTCTTGAGTTTTTGACACTTAATTCATCTCTTGTTAAAAAGTTTCTAAATTTTTGGGTAAACATGTTTATTATTTCTAAACATGCCCATAAATCATTCAAAAATTTAAAGGATATGCTTGAATTGACTAAAACTACTAGCCAAAAAAACGTAGAGACTAAATATCAAATTTTTTTTAGAGAAATTAGAAATGAAATTTTAAAAGAATACACACACACAAAAACACAGCCAAATTATATAGTCGCCCACAAAATTTGAAGTTTAACGTAAGAGTTTTTAGTAGTTGAACTCTTCCACGAGCATATATGTGCTGTGCTTTGTAATTGTTGTGAACTCGGACCAAATTTTACACAAATCAACTTAGATGTGTGGAGCAAAAGGAAGTAGTACGTAATCAATAATCAAAGTAACTTCAAGCAACAACAACAATAACAAACCTAAATCTAAGTGTGAAGAAAAACCACAAGCAAAATCAAAGCATAAAGATAAAGAGAGAAGAAAAGCAAACACACCAAGATTTGTTTACACAGTTCGTCCCAACAATGACCTACGTCTAAAGGAGAGAGATCTTTCCACTTCACTATCAATGAGATTCTTACAAAGAGATACAAAGGGTCACAACAAATTTGCTTCAACAAGCTCTATTAGAACAAATCTAATTTTTACTCATTTCTCAATCTCTTCCCATGAAGAAGAGACTCAATGATTTTCACTCATAAACGTGTTTGCAATTGTTTCTCAACCCAAGAATCTAACCCAAAGACCATCAACCTTTAGCTTTTATGTCTCCTAAAAGTTTCCACCTTTGGTTTCATGAGATTTCTCAACAAAATGATGAAATAATGCTTAAGTAGTGTGTTGGCACAGACTAATTTTGCCTCACGATCTGCTGGTATATATGCTTCTAGATGTCAGCAAATTGCCTTAGGATTTGCACAAATCGCCTCTCGATTTAGACAGAACTTGGAAACATAACATTGCAAATCACCTCACGATTTGCCCTAAAGCCGACTTCCAAAATTCATTAAATCATCAATTTTGAGTCACAATTTCAACATTTCTCTACATTGACTCTAAATTTTTGGTGATGCCAATTTAACCCTCAACCACCTTTCTCATTATCATTGCATCTAACTACACCATGTAGTTTCACAGGTTTTCACCTTTATCTCTTCAACCCTCTGAGTGTTTTCCGACCTCTTGAAGATCCTTACATCTAACTACATTAGGATTTTTGGGTAGTTCCACAATTTTCACCATAAAATCTTCAAACCCCAGAGTGCGCCTCTTCGTCTTCTTGAAGATTTCCTTGCTCTCCACTAAAGCAAAACACGCAATGACTTCATAGTCGTACCATTCGGAAAGCCATCAACTTGTCTCCACCTAATCCCACTAATGGAAGACTTGACCACAAACCGAGCTTTCTCTACCTCAACTTCCAAATGCATACATCCAATGTGACTTTCACCTTTTAACCTCCACATTAAGGATGGTCATAATTAAGTATTCTTACCTCCGCATCTACACTGACCTTAAGTATTCGTCGAACCGCCTCTCCATGCAGATATTGATTGTTGAACGTCTCTCTAAATAAATACTCCTCTACATGAGGGTCAACTTGAAAGTGTCGTCGTTTCCATGGAGAGTATCTTGCTAACACTTCTCATATAAGCTTGTATAAGAGGCTAAAATTTGATATGCTCAAATTCATGTTTTAAGAACGCTCAAATCCTATCAATTATTCAAAACCAAACTTCATTTCATAGAAAATTCATGTATATCATGCTCTTTATCGAAGTTGTATTAAAATATGATATTGTCAAGATTAATGGGTTGTTAGAAGATGTATATATGTGTTTGTAAACCCTGGTCTTAACGTAACTTTTGAGAGTGATCTTCAAGTCTATTTAACATTGTATCAAATTTGAGTTAAGAATGACAACATTAGTCAAACTCAAAATCCATGTTAAACGTAAAGGTGAATATTAAAATTGTATTGTAGTCTCACATTGTCAAGGTTGATGGGGTGTTGGATGCATGTATATACTTGGACACCCTTATTATTTGAGCTAATTTTTAAGAGTGAGATACAAAACCATTTATCACTTTCAAATACATAAACTACACCCTCCGGTTATTCAATAAACTTTAAAAGTGAATTTTTGATTATAATAGTGACCGAAGGATGTAACTTTAATATTCTTGAGACTCATTTAAGGTGTATATAACGTCAAAATCTGTGGGATAGATAGTGAGTCAAAACAAGGTAATGAGATTTTTCTTTTCCAAGTAAAAGACGCGGTGTTTGGGAAACAGCAATGAAAGTGTGTTACATGCATGACTTGGACTTACATGACATGTGTTGTACACTTGTACATGCTTCTCCTTAGATTTTAGTTAAAAACTGCAGTGGTGTCCCTTGAACTTGGTTTTTTGCAACTTTATTCTTTGGTCAAGGATCTTTAATTTTGCGGAACTTGTTGACCAATGGAGAAATACAAAACACAGATGAGATCCATGGCCGGTACAATAATGAATGGATCCAATTCAAGATGTGTATTCGTACTTTCATATGTATACGTTTCTATTCAATCAATTCCATGAATTTTATATAAAGTCAGAAACTTGGACAAATTAAATTCCTATTGTTTGTGTAGTCATAAGGAAAGATGAAAATATAATTGATATGTATAATGTGATAATTTACAATGGATGAATACATGAGTATTTATACAGCAAGGCCTAGTAATTGCGATCCTATAATCATGCTAGAATTCATGACAATGATTCTATAATTACAATGACTGATGCTAGTCATCATGACAGTGATCCTATAGTAATAACAGTTGACTAATGCTATTGATTACAATGAGTCTTTAATCATAGACTAGCATATGTTTAGGGATTTCATTCTCTAACTCCCCATCTCAAACTGATGGGTGAAGGGGTCACCCCAAGTTTGTCTCTAAGTTGATTGAACCGTGTATGAGTTAAGGCCTTGGTTAGGCAGTCGGCAATTTGATCACCTGATGGAACATAAGCTATAATGACCTTATCTTGTAGTACTTGATCTCTGATGTAGTGTACATCAACTTCAATATGCTTTGATCGAGCATGCATGACTGGATTTGAAGCTAATGCCTTGGCACTCAAATTATCACACCACAGTGTTGGTTTCCTTGGTAGAGGGAGTTTTAATTCATCAAGGAGTGATCGAGTCCATGCTATTTCAGCAGCTAAGTCAGCCAAGGCCCTATATTCAGACTCTGTACTGGACCTTGAGACTACTTTCTGCTTTCTTGAGGACCAAGAAACAAGTGTCTCACCAAGAAAAACACATTGACCTGCCATAGATTTTCGATCATTCACACTAGTGGCCCAATCTGCATCAGAAAATCCTGCTAAGTCTAGATCAGTGGAGGGTTTGATGTGTAGGCAGTGGTGAATGGTGCCTTGGAGATACCTCAAAATTCTCTTTATCCCTTGCCAATGATCTAGAGTGGGAGAGCTCATGAATTGACTAAGTTTGTTGACAGAAAAGGCAATGTCAGGTCTTGTGTTTGTCAAGTACTGTAATGCTCCTATGGCCTGTCTAAACATAGATGGATCTTTTAGTTTCTCCCCTTCAGCTGTGAATTGTCTGCCAGTTATCATAGGAGTTGGACAGGATGATGCACTTTCCATCTTGAATTTTCTAAGCAGATCCTTTATGTACTTTGACTGCTTTAAGTACATACCACTTGCATCTCTTTGAACCTCTATGCCCAAGAAATAATGTAAGTGACCAAGATCCTTTAGGGAAAACACAATGTTGAGTTGTTTGATAAAAGTTTCTAAGAACTTGGTATTGTTCCCCGTCACAATTATATCATCTACATATATTAAAAGGAAAGTGATATGATCTGGACCTCTTAGAGTGAAGAGTGAGGAATCACTTTTTGTGTTTTGAAACCCCCAACTTAGTAATGCATTTTTGAGACTGTCAAACCAGGCTCTTGGTGCCTGTTTCAGTCCATAAATTGCCTTAGATAATTTGCAGACATGATTAGGTTTGGTTGGATCTATAAAGCCTTCTGGTTGATTCATAAACACAGTTTCCTTGAGATTACCATTGAGGAAAGCATTATTTATGTCAAGCTGCTTGACTTCCCAATTAAGGTGTACCGCAATTGAAAGTATAATTCTGATTGTGCTGGCCTTGACAACGGGACTGAAGGTTTCTTCATAGTCTAACCCAGCTGTTTGTTGAAACCCTTTTGCAACTAGTCTTGCTTTTCTTCTTTCAATTGTGCCATCTGCTTTGTACTTGATCTTGAAAACCCACTTGGAGTCAATGATGCTGTCTTGGTCTTGAGATGGTACTAACGTCCATGTTTGATTGGTCATAAGTGCCTGAAACTCCTTGTGCATGGCTTCTTTCCATTGTGGTCTTGTGAGAGCTTCTTGTGCATTTTCAGGTTCCTTCTCTTCAATGCAATTTTCAGCTAATCCAATGTATGGTAACTTCGGTTTGCGAATTCCATCTTTGCTCCTGGTACGCATCCAGTGGGTGTTGTTGCTTATGTCTACCTCGGTAGAGCCTGTTCTTGTATCTGGTGCAGCAGAGTCAGTGTTATCATCCTGAATTGCTTCATTGGCAGCCTGTTCTGTGTTAATGTTGTCTTCAGAGCTCTCAGTTGAACCACTAGCTGGTTCTCGATCAACATTTGAAGTGTTGTCAGCTGGAATAACTTCTTCTCTAAGTGGAGTACCTGCAACATGCAAAGGAAAATGGCAAGATGGAGTTTCAGTTAGTGTTTTTAGAGGGATTCTTGTATTAAGGAAGCCATCGTGAAAAGGGAAATGATCTTCATTGAAGACTACATGTCTTGAGATGAAGACTCTTCCATGAGAATTGACACACTTGTACCCTTTGTGAGAGTTGCTATAGCCCAAGAACACACATCTAGTTGTGTGGAACTGTAACTTGTGTTGATTGTAGGGCTTAAGGCAAGGGTAGCAGGCACATCCAAAGGGTTTCAAGAAGCTGTAGTCAGGTTCCTTTTTATGTAGCAAAAAGTAAGGACTTTCATTACGGATAACTAGTGAGGGTAACCTGTTTATGAGGTAAACTGCAGTGGAGAATGCTTCCCACCAATAATTTAGGGGCATTTTGGCCTGAGCCAATAGTGTCAATCCAAATTCAGCAATGTGCCTGTGTTTCCTTTCAGCTCTTCCATTTTGTTGTGATGTATAGGGACATGACATTCTGAATTGTATTCCTGCTTCTATGGCATGTTTCTGAACAGTTTTATATTCACCACCACCATCACATTGAATTGTTTTAATCCTTTTATTGAACTGATTTTCTACCATGTTTTTGAACTGAATAAAGGCATGTGCAGTATCAGATTTTTGTTTTAAGGGATATATCCATGTAAATCTAGTGAAATCATCAATGAAATGAACATAATATTTAAAACCAGACGATGATATTATTGGTGCAGGACCCCATACATCAGTGTGAATTAACTCAAGGATTTCCTGAGCATGAGAGAAAGAGGTTTTAAAAGGTAAATAATGCATTTTACCATATTGGCATGCCTCACAAAAGCTAAAGTGATCACTAGGTGACAGTTTCACATTACAACTTTTTAAGACTGTGTCTAGGACTTTATTGTTTGGGTGACCAAGTTTCCTATGCCAGCTCTCCTTGACAGAAACATAAGCACTTGAATCCTTTTCAATCCCTGAGAGCTGGTACAAGCCATCTTTAAGTGTCCCTCTTAGTATTATCTTCCCTGTCAACTTGTCCTTCACAAAGCAACAGTTTTTATCAAACTCAACAAGAATGTTATTGTCAGCAGCAAGTTTAGACACACTTAATAGATTTTTGGTAATGTTAGGCACATATAGGACATCATGTAAATTGAGTGACTTAAGTTTTGAAGAACCTGTGGCCACAATTTCCAATTTCTCACCATTACCAACAAGTAGAGAATTCTTACCATGATGCTCAGTCAAGTCTTGAAACTTGTTAGTTTGATGTGTCACATGATTGCTTGCACCGCTATCAAAGTACCAGTCATAGTCTTGGACCGAGTTCTGGGATGCTAGAAAGGCATTGTGAGATCCTTGCTTGTCACTGTTTGTTGAATGGTTAGATCTTGAGTAGGTTTTGTCAAACCTGTAAAAACAGTTTATTGCAATGTGATTATCTTTGCCGCAAACTTGGCATGGTGTCTTGGATGATCTACTTCTTCCTCTGCCTCCTCTCCAACCTCTGAAGTTGGAACCTCTGAACCTGTTGCCTCTGTGGTCAGATCTGTTTGCAATATTTGCTGTTGCATTGAGGGTTAGGTTGGTGAGGCTATTCAGTTGCTCAATTCGACTTTCAAATGTTAGCAATTGAGCTTGAAAATCAACCCAGCTGAGTGTAGTTTGATCAGATAGTTTGACAACTATAGGATTATATTCAGAATCCAAACCATTTAGAGTTTGAATAATAAGATCAGAAGTTGAAATTGGATTGCCTGCAAGTTTGAGTTTGTCCGCCAAGTTCTTCATCTTGATTAGGTATTCTTCCATTTTCATCTCTCCTTTTCTGGTGCTATGGAACTCAGATTTGAGATAAGTAATTTGTGACCTTGTGTGAGCACCAGCCAGACTTTGAGCCTCCTCCCAAAGTTGCATTGAGGTTTCACAGTGCAATAATTGTGTTGCTATGCCAACAGTCATTGAGTTCCTCAACCATCCGAGGAGTTGTTGATCATATGCTTGCCAATCTTCAAACTCAGGATTGTATTTTCTGCTTGAATCTGCAGCAGTGATGAATTCTTCAGGGCACTCCTTCTTCCCTAACATGTAACCATCGAGCCTGGCACCTCTGATTATAGGCAACACCATTGATTTCCATAGTGGATAGTTGTCTCTGTCCAGCTTGACAGAAACAGTGGATGGGAGTTCATTTCTGTGGTTTGAATTTGCAGCGGATGACATGGTTTGTATTGGATCTAGAGCCTTCAAGACTTAAGTGCTCTGATACCAAGATGAAAATATAATTGATATGTATAATGTGATAATTTACAATGGATGAATACATGAGTATTTATACAGCAAGGCCTAGTAATTGCGATCCTATAATCATGCTAGAATTCATGACAATGATTCTATAATTACAATGACTGATGCTAGTCATCATGACAGTGATCCTATAGTAATAACAGTTGACTAATGCTATTGATTACAATGAGTCTTTAATCATAGACTAGCATATGTTTAGGGATTTCATTCTCTAACTAGGAAATCCAGTTAGCCATACGAAAAATAAAGTTTACATCAATATTCTAAATTCCGGACTCCGGTCCATTTGATGAGTACATTTGATTACATCATAATAACTTTTTTCTTAAGAAAAATATTATTTATTGTTGAAACACAATGTGTGTTTTGTGAAATAAAACATTCATACGAGTTTCATACACAATATTAGTGTTTATATAATGGAAGTATGATTCTTGTAGCATGCTTAAAGGGTACCCAATTTTATAAATAGGAGAGGACACAATAACATGACCGCACACTCACACGAGGTCGCCGCCGTCCAACCGACTCGGCTTGGGGTGTATTATTTTTTAATGACCCAAAATCTCAATTATTATTTATAATTTTTTGAATTTTTTGTTCTGGTACAAGCCAACTTTTTGAACGCGTTAGCACGCGATCAGCACATGCCAACATGTGTCTGACACATGCACATGTGTACCCTCCAACCATAAACCAACTTATTCTCGCGTCACACTTTAATGAGGCTAGATCGATCGTCCGTTTTCCAACAATCATACGATCTGAGGCATCCATTTTTTTAATTGATCTTGGATCCTCACGCTATAAAAAGAGTGCACAATCTCATTTTCTAGATACACCAAAACTCAACAATCTACAAGTTTTCTCTTTTTCCCATCTTTCTACTCGACGCATTTTCAAGCTACTTCTTCCTCTTTCTTTCTATCAATTTGAGTGCTCTTAGTGTCATATTTGAAGATGTGTATGTAAAACGGATCTTACAATACAATAGAACTCTGGTATAGTTGTAGCTGAGGTGTTTCATCCTAAAGACGCGTTGGTTGGTAATTTTGTTAAATGCCAAATTTAAGTAATTTTCAATATACTTTTAATGGCACTTATTAACATGAACTTTAACTTATGTAAACAAGTGATTTTCCCCCACTTTATTGTATATAATTAGTAACTAGAATTTGATGCATGAGAATGATAATAATTGCATCTACCCATGTTATTATAAGTTAGATGAGAATGAAACAATCAAACAGGATAGTCAACAAAACATTTTAAGGAAAAGAAAGCTAAAAAGATTGAGATGTTGCCAAAATGGCTAAGCCCCTAGAAAAATGACTATGAAATTTTAAAATTGGGCAAAATGGCTAAGCGCCACGGGAAATGGCTAAGCAATTTTGAAACAATAAAAAATGACCAAGGCCACAAACGATGAAAATTGGCCACAAAATTGGAATTTGTGGCTAACTTTTGAGGGCCTAAGACCCTCACTTATTTTCTTGTCATAAACATTTGTGTCCATCTAGTCGGCCACAAACCTTTTGCTTTGTCTAAACATGAAAATAAGTTTATAAGGGACCAGTCCGCCACAAATTTATGGCCGCCAACACTACCCCAAACACTGCTGCAAGAAATGAGATGACTTTTGCTGTGGGTAAATCTGCCACAAAAAATTAAGCTAAAAATTATTAAAAACTGTTGTAAAACTAAAGAAATAGAAACAATAATAGAGAGAAGAAGAGGAAGAGAGAATAGAGAGAAGTTTTATATTATTCTCTTGTGTATCCAAGTATGTTACATGTGAGCTCTATTTATAGAGAAGAAAATTTCTCTTCTCCCATACAAAATTGTTCACTCCCACGTAAACTGACCAAAATACCCCCCAACATGAGTTAACTCACGTTCGGTATAACTAACGTGAGTTAACTCACGTTCGGTATAACTAACGCTCCGAACACCAACGCGAGTTAACTCACGTTGGTAACAAACCATGCAATTTTTTGGCTTGACTAATAAACCATGAAATTTTCAACGACCATGATGAATTTAGGCCTATTATATTCATGACCATGGTCTCAGGAGCAGTTTTCCTATACTCCAGCTTTTATGCAAATGATGCCATCAAGATGGCATCATTTCCTATAGTCACAACTTATCCATATCAACCTTTATATAACAAATTTTAGAATCTCTTCCGGAGTTCTAGTAATATTTATATCATTATCATAAATTCAATTATAACAAATTCATTTTCAAATCCTTAAAATGAACAAATGATGTCATCTTTTCAATAGTTTTGATAGTATGTCTTATGCAAATGAAATCCTTCAGGGAGTTTCATATAATCATCACTATCAAGTGAGCCATACAAATAAATTGTAACACATCTTTCATATAATTTGAGCCTTTCATGTGCTACTGAACTTAATCAAGTATGAAAGTATTATGAACAAATGATGCCATCTTTTCAATAGTTTTGATAGTATGTCTTATGCAAATGAAATCCTTCAGGGAGTTTCATATAATCATCACTATCAAGTGAGCCATACAAATAAATTGTAACACATCTTTCATATAATTTGAGCCTTTCATGTGCTACCGAGCAGTTTTCCTACTAAACTTATGATTGATACTTATGAGACCATACCTTCTCAACTCTACTATGGGAATCAACAATCATGTATGTTGATATATTGATTCGCATCAAGCCAACAAGTTACCATATGTAAGTCATGTCCTTAATTTATAATTTATTTTAGGTTAAAACTTAATATTTCTCATATAGGTACATTTTTGGATGTGTTGTGTATACCACAATTGCTCCAATATAATGCACTTAGATAGATCTTGAAAGAATATTGGGAAAATATATTTGATATGAATATTCATCTATTATAAATTGTATTGAGCCAACTTGTTTACTATCATTAAGCTAAATTGTATTGAGCCAACTTGCTCCAATATACTAATTTCAACTCATTTAATTTTCTTACTAATAAACATCATATCAATCCTTTAAAAAAACATCATATCAATGATAATCTCTACTATATCAATTACCATAATCATATCATTTATTATAACCATGACATTTGTTATATAAAATATAAATCATTCACTTATATGAATGATGTTTAATTTATCATGTGACTTTTCACCCTTTTATTTCATAATCAGTCTTTGTTCTAGATGTAAAAAATCTTTCAAAAAGATTGTTGAAGATGTTTTCTCGATTTTGCTACTGCATATTTGAGTAGTATGTTTTTTTTTTTACAGATATTGTTTCATATTCTTTCTTTTTTTTTTTCAATCAATTAAAAGATCAAATAGATCTTATAAATTGCTATCATGATCTAAAAATCTAGTTCTTCAGGAACTCAACATCAAATTTGATCATTCCGATGAGGAACTGATGGAGGCAATGGTGGCAGAAGGTGCTTCGGTACGGTGGCGATGAATCTTCGCAGTGGAATGAAAGTGACGCAGTCGGAAGCGTAGGCTAGCAAGTGCTAAACCTAGGTTGAAAAGAAACAAGTTTGCAAGCGACAAACTTGTGAAAATAGGGTTCCGAAATCCACCAGAAATTGAGAAAAACTCTAAAATATTATTGAATGAATGAAAGTTGCCTCTTAGGCTACAACTGTTAAGCTTAAATAGGGAAATAACAAGTCCCTAATGGGCCTAAAACTAACAAATTGAAATAAAACAAAAAATAACAAACTGAAATAAAACAAATAAAATAACAAACTGAAATATTAAAAATACTATAAAAACCCTCCTACATCAGACTCTACCACTTCTGAAGAACTCGACCCCGAGTTCTCATTCTAATAAAGAGTTTCTCATGCATGTTGACTTCTCTAATGAACAAGAGACCACCCTCCTGGATCCCATTGAGTGAAATACCAAGATGGCTTGATTTGAAAAGTACAACTGTTGCTTTTATGCCATCGAAGAAATGTAGTAGCCCATGTATTTTTAGGGAACATATCTTTCAACTTTCCACTAGCCACACGACGTGACATTAACATAGTATTCAAACTTTCTTGACCACTTTTTCTACAACCTGGATGCAATTTTTCCCTCATGTATTCATATGTCCAGAAGTAAAAACCATGAGAAGGTACATCCCTCATTATAGTGATGTCAAGTCCTCGATATATGCCGCAAAACCCCTCTTTTCTCCATATGTTTTTAGCTACCTTTACAGGAGTTGTTCCGGATTCTTTTTCCGATTCAACTGGTGCTTCCTCTTTGGGTTTTTCAGCGACAACAACAGCATTCAAAGCTTCCACATAAAGTTGTTCCACCGGTTCCGGCATAGATGTTCCTTCCACTTGAGTCTTTTCCAATTCAGCTGTACTATTTTCTTTTTTCAACTCAACTGGTGCCTCCCCTGATAGTTTTTCAGCGACAACAGCAGCCAAAGATTTCTCAAAAAGTTGTTCTGCCGGTTCCGCCATCGATACTTCTTCGACTTCAGAACTCAAATTCTCAATAATTTGATTAGTTCTACCACGTGGAACCCTAATTGGTCCACCTCTTCTGTTCAGATTGTTTTTGTTGTTGTTGTTGGTGATGCCATCGACTCTAGTTGTTAAAACCGCCATCTGATCTGATAACGCCTTGACCGTCGCGGCTAAATCGTTGACCGTCGCAGCTAAAACGTTGAAGTCTGCTTTCGTAACAAATTGATCTCCCATGGCTGATCACGCTAGGAAAAGAACAGGAGAAACCTGCTCTGATACCAAATGACGCAGTCGGAAGCGTAGGCTAGCAAGTGCTAAACCTAGGTTGAAAAGAAACAAGTTTGCAAGCGACAAACTTGTGAAAATAGGGTTCCGGAATCCACCAGAAATTGAGAAAAACTCTCTAAAATATTATTGATTGAATGAAAGTTGCCTCTTAGGCTACAACTGTTAAGCTTAAATAGGGAAATAACAAACCTCTAATGGGCCTAAAAATAACAAATTGAAATAAAACAAAAAATAACAAACTGAAATAAAAAAAATAAAATAACAAACTGAAATATTAAAAATACTATAAAAACCCTCCTACATCAGAAAGGTGCCTGCAGACACGTTAGCACTCTGACGATCAAGTCAGTATTGGAACGGAGAAATAGTGCGTGAAAGGTGTGGGTAAAGTGAATCGTACCTTGGGGTTGAAGGTGTGTGTGATAATAACTGCCTCCGGGATTTGTGGCGTGTGATTAGGAGGCGGTTAGAGGATAAGTGTACGGTATCTAATGCACGGGGGCATGTTATAGCGTGGTGACATGCACTGGTGTTGGCGTGTTCCTTCAAGAATGCGCCTTGGCGTGGTGGACGTTTAATCCATGTATCACTATTGGATTGGCCTTCTGGCCGGTCCAGAACAGTTGTCCCCCAAGCCATTGATGCCTTTATGGTGCAATGGCTTAATCATGCGAGGCATTTTATTGGGGCGTCCTCTAATAACGGGCGCCCTTAAAGGTCTTGAGAAGGTTCTGTTGTCGTCCCACGTTGGTGGTGATGGCGCCCTGGATCGGTGAGTGCGGGTAGTTGCATTAACTGCCCTAAAACGTCTTCGACGTGATGGCTATTTAGTTTCGTTTTCCACGTGTCAGCTTCGTGGCTTGCACGCGTACCGGGAACCATGCTCCATGCACGCACCACTCGAGTACTCTTCGTGGTTCGAAGTTGTTTCTCAGCCGTCGGATTGGGACCTTCTGGTTCCTCTTAATCTGGGTCGTTGATTTGATTATTTCAGAGCCTATAAAATGAGGGAAACTCTTCCTTTCTACTCTTTACGTTTTCAAACTTCTCTTTGCTCCAGGGATACTCTATGTATCTTCTCTAAACCTTCTCTAGATCGCTTTCTCGTTTTGCTTCGATTATCTCGAGTTGAGAATCCTCTCTCTTTGGTCTATAGTCCTATGATTCTGTGATTCTCCGGAGCTTCCCCTCTTTTTCCCTTCCCTTTTGTACTTCGTTCATTTTCAATGTTTTTCGCGTATTTCTTTTTTCGGCTTTGAGGGTGAAAGATGAGTGATTGTTCTGGGAGTTATGGGAATTTGGTATATCCATCTCCTAATGGTTATTTTCCCTCGAGCGTCTATGGGGGCGAGGCTCGGGTGCGTCGACATCTCCGGGTAGGCGTCGGTTTTGAGTTCCGCTAGATAGCCTTAGAGGGGGATGTTTTGTATTGCGAGATGAGGGAGTCGCTTACCATATATCTGGAGTGCCCCCCCTCTCATAGAGAAGTTATCTGGTGGTTGGAGGAATGTTCTAGAGCCCATACTCACGGTTTCCCCTATCTTTTCAAGAGGGACGACGCTAGGCGGATGGAAAGGGATCGAGGATCTTCCTGCCCCGAGGTCGACTATAGTTGGGTTCATGATGATGTTATGGACGCCGTCACCTATTACCAAATGGATGAAAAACTTGAGGAGATCACATAGTGGAAACAGATGCCCGGTAAGTGGCAGTTGATGTGTTACCGCAAGTGCACAGTTAGTATCGCGTAATAAAAATATCGATCCACATGGAGTTTAGTAATTACCGATTAAATTTTCAGAGTATGTTAGCTGAACAAGTTAAAATTTTGAGTTTGGAAAATATTTAGTTTTGATTCAATAAAGTAAAAAGCGTCTTGGGATTTATTGGTATATCTAATAACAGAAAATAATCATCCAAGCTTTGCCTCTATTCTATATTGGATCCATTTTCCAAAGGCAAGACTCTCTAAGGTGATTCTTGGTCTCTTTCGAGCTACATGAGTGTATCTCAATAACAACCACGCCTATTCTCATGGTTGATTTCTATTGAGACCCATTAAGTGCAAGTCTTATGGCCTCAAGGTTTCACAAAGCTATTCATTTGGTCTTTTTGCCATCAAGCTTTATGACACCTTGTATAATCTCATTTGTTCCAATATAAAGCTTCTTCATTTGATACTTCACTTGATATTTGAAATGATGAAATAGTAGTTATTGAACTTCTCCGTTCGGTACTTCGTTCAATATTTGCTATTGAGTTTAGAAAACGATGAGATTAGATAGGAAAATGGTTTTTTTTATATAAAATAGAGTCTAGGCTTGGTTTGATTAGGATCTAGTCATTAGACTTTTCCAACAATCCCAAGACTAGACTAGTCTACTCACAAGAGTTCATTGTAGACATTTGACAAAATATAAATTGCATGAATTGTAAAGACAAGAATATAAATGACAAGAATTGTAAATTTACAGAAATATAAAGTGCAGAAATGTAAAGAACAATAAAGTAAATTGCAAAGAAATGTAAAAGTGCAGAAATTTTATAAATGGTTGAGCTTAGAACAAGCTTGAGTTACAATCTCACTATAGTAACTTTCCACTCATTCCAAGATTGTCAACAAGTCTGATTAGAGCCCTATTTATAGCCTAAAGCCTTAGACAAAGCATTAACCACGAATGACACAGCAATTATTGGCAAAAACCAAGAGTTTTCAATCATTATTGCTGACTGCATAACGCGCACGGTCGTGCCAAGTTCCAAAATGTAAAACTCTGAAGAGCACAACCGGCACACAGTCGTGCGCCAGGATGGCACGACCATGTGTAGTCCTACTGCCTGGAATGGAACGGTCTGCCCAGAATCAGCGCACGGTCAGTGTAAATGATGGCACGACCGTGCCATCTCACTTTTGCCTCGAAACTTGACTTTTCTTGCCCGACTTTATGTGATTTTGCTCCAAAATGCTTGTTCATCATTATTATTGCCTAGAAAAGAAAAAACAAAGGAACTGAAGTAAAATAGCTCTAGAAAATAAGGAAAAATAACTAAACTTGCATGAAAAGAAACCCTAAAATAGCTCTCGAAGGCCCAAGGGGAAAAAGAAGGGCGAGCAGCCAGTTCAAAGGGTGTTGCTTTACTACTTATGATATCTTAAACCGGGAGCTTGGGGTCTCCGTTCCTTTCAACAGTTTTGAGTTAGGGGTGCTTCTTCACTGAGGGTGGCGCCCTCCCAGCTTCACCCTCTTTCTTGGGCTCTGGTGAAGGTCCTCCAATTTTGGTGTGAATACAGAGGCCAACAGCACACCCTGCGCCGTTTCTTCATGTTTTTGGGGTCGAACGCACACTTCGGGCGAGGGCTCACAATTAGGTGAACCTTTATCAAAGGACGAGGTTATTTTAGAGTTAGACGGACTTCCTCGAGCCTTGGAAGCACAAATTTTTGGCGCTCCGCCCTTTAAGCCGTCGTGCTCATGAATCCACTTGCCGTGTTCCCTCCACTTGTCCAACAGAGGAAACTAATTCTGACGACACTAGTTCAGAAGAGAAAGACATCATGCCCTATGTTCAGAAGAGGATTGCTGAACTTTAGAAACAGATTGTTGGGAAGAAGATTCCTCTGAATGTGCCTGAAGCACACATTAACTAAGCAGCATCTGATGCTGTGTCTAATGATGAAGCAGCCTCTGATGCTAAGTCTGAAGATTGTTTTTCTGTGGAGACTTTGTGTGTGGGTACTGTGGTTGTGTGTTTCTGCTGGTCTGAGAAGTGTCACTGATGTTACTAATGTGTATGGTGTTGTGATGGTTGTTTGTAACCTCTGCTGTTTTTCTATTCTTTCTACTCCTAGTGATTGCATGATTATTTTTGTCAAAATTGTTTGGCTAAAAAGGGGGAGAAAAGTATAGTTGTTTCAGAAGCAGTTCAGTTGTTCTAGGGGAGTCTCTGTGTTCAGGGGGAGTTGTTCCTGTGTATCTGTTTCACTAGTTTAGGGGGAGTAGGAGTCTCTGTCATGTTTCAGGGGGAATGTGTATTTCCTGTTCCTGTGTCATATCAGATGCTGATTTATGTGCTCAGAACTGGAAGCTGATCTATTTCAAAAGCTGCTGCTGATGATTTGTTTTCAGGGGGAGTATTTGTGTGAAACGTAGTGTTTATGCCGCTGCTGACTCTGTTGCTACATTTGTGTTATGTTCTTCATGGTTGCGTATTTTGATGTGTGAAGAATTTAATGTGTGAAGAATTTGCTTTGTGTGTCTCTCTGTGCTCAAATTGTTTTTAGCCAAAAATTTGCCAAAGGGGGAGATTGTTGGATATTTGGTTGTTGGCTTCATGTTTGCTAAAATCAAATATACAAGCAATGTGCGTCTTCAGAAGCTGGGCCTTCAGAAGCGTCTTCAGAAGCTGGGCCTTCAGAAGCTGAACAGTACTTCAGAAGTTGGGTCTTCAGAAGCTGAACAGTACTTCAGAAGCTGATGTTCAGACGCTGAACAGTACTTCAGATGCTGAACCTTCAGAAGCTGACCTTCAGAAGCTGTATGTTCAGAAGCTGTATGTTCAGAAGCAGACCTTCAGAAGCACTTCTTCAGAAGTACCTTCAGAAGCTGGTTTTTTGTGTTCCTGTGTTCGCGCCTTGGAGTGTTTATTTTCTCATATGATTTGTTGAAGATTTAATTGAAGAATTCTCCAAGCTGCGTTTCGAGAAGGAAGAAGAATTTCGCAAGATATTTTCTGAAGATTGAATTCAATTATTTGTGAATATATTTTCAAAGAAATATTTGGAAAATATATTTATGGAAAATAAATTGCTTCTATATGTTTCTAAAGTATTTTGGAAATATATCTTTGAAGGATTTGGCTCAAGTTTATGATGCTGCTGAAGCTATAAATAGAGGACGCTGTCATTGAAGAAAATCATCTCAACCAAAGCTATCATTGAAAGAGTCTTAGGTTTTGAGTCTGTTAGTTGTGAGTTGTATGCTCTGTTTTTCTATACACCACTCAATTGTTTAGAGTTGGTTTAGTTTATTGAGTTGTAATCACTTGAAGCTTTTAAGCAAGAGTGACTGATTATGTTTTGAAGAGTGTCTTCATCTTTATTTGTTTAGAGTCTGATAATCACTGGGGCAGTGATTGACTGAGGGAAGTAAGAGGGGTCTTATATCTAGGAGTTCCTAGGTAGAAATACCACGGGTAGTGATTAAGTGAGAAGGCTGTGAAACAGGGGCTGTTCACATAGGACTTCGAATTAATACTATTATAGTGGATTTTCTTCCTTGCTTGGTAGCCTCCAGACGTAGGTCTGTTTGTCACCAAACTGGGTTAACAAATCACCTGTGTTCTTTACTTTCTGTCTTTTATTTTGCTGCTTCTGAACCACTGTTATATGTACTCTGTTCAGCTCTGTTTTACGGTTCAGAATCAGGTCCTGCCAGAAATTTCAATGTTATTCCTCCCTTTTTCTTTTCTTTGCAGATTCCATGAAGTTCCTAAAGACATTGAAGTCCTGTAGTAGGGCGACACCCCTCCAACTGTTACGGACAAAGCCGCTCCAGCCCATGCTGCGGGATGGCCTGTCCTTCCTAAAGCCGTTGTGAAAGAGGTGAAGTATTCTTCCCTGGACAACCCTCGGCTCCGCGCGAGAGACGCTCTGAAGTCTCTAAGGGATTCTGACCCCCCAAAAGACCTTCGGACGGAGCCCCACACAGATTCCAGAGACCGCTCCAAGTCCTCCTCGGGCACCTCTCGTCGCCAGGAAATGGGGCCGAAAAAGGATGCTCCTCACGACGATGGGGGAGAGAAGGGCGACAACTGATAATACTGAAAAATATAGTATTTATTTTTAAGTATTTTATTATTTTCTTTGCATTTTAGTAGTATTATTATTATTTTTTTTATTGTGTATTACAGGTATTTTCAGTAGGGATGGGAATAGGCCAGGCCGGCCTACAGGGGCCAACGACCTAGCCTACGACAGGCCAGGCCAGGCCAGACTTTTTTCTTAAATAGAGAAGGCCTAGGCTTTTTTAGAAGCCTATTTAGCTTAAAAGGCCAGGCCACAGACCATTCAAAAAGCCTCTTAAGCCTATTAGGCCGGCCTATTTAAGTAAATATGATTAATATTATTTCTTATTATAATATATTTTGTACTTTGAATTAAAATATAAATTCGTTAGTAATTTAAGTTTATTAGTATACATTAATTTTTAGCATATACAAATGTATTATTATAAATTAGAATTGAAATATGATGCAATATATAGTTAAATTCCCTAAAAACTCATGTTGATTACTAAAAGAGAGTTTAATCTAATTGATCTATTAGTTCGCTAGTCTATTTAAACTTAGATCACATTGCTTACTTAAAGATGTTCATATGATATAGGCTTTTAAACAGGCTAGCAGGCCTTATCAGGCTTTCAGAAGGCCAGGCTCAGACCTCAAAAGTAAGCCTATGACAGGTCGCAGGCCAGGCTTAGGCCTTAAAAAATTTGGCAGGCCAGGCTTAGGCCTTGCAAAGCCTAGCTCGGCCTAGCCTATTCCCAACCCTAATTTTCAGGAACTTATATAAATAAAAAAAAGGCCACAAAATAAATGCAAAGTGGATAAAAACACATAATTGAGAACAGTGCCGACCACACATTGAAATTGCATGGCGCCAGGCACATGCATAAATAGTGTGGCGCTGGCCACACAATAGAACAATGTGGCGCTGGCCACACAACCAAAATATGTGGCGCCAGCCACACAACCTCAACACATGGCGCCAGCCATGCATATGTGATAAGCAGCACGTGTTCTTTCAGTTCCTCTTCTTCCGGTGCAAGTTCCTATCTATGCGTTCCGAGATTAGCTCAACCGAACAGCGAATTTGAAGACAAACCTCAACACATGGCGCCAGCCATGCATATGTGATAAGCAGCACGTGTTCTTTCAGTTCCTCTTCTTCCGGTGCAAGTTCCTATCTATGCGTTCCGAGATTAGCTCAACCGAACAGCGAATTTGAAGACAGATATTTTTCTTCTCAAGCTTATAAATAGTCACCAGTAGTCAGTGTATCGGGGACACGCCAATTTAGATTTTTAAGAGCAAAAATTTAGTTAATATTTTTAGAGCTAAGAGTTTTAGTTCACGGAGCATTTAAGGAGTGGTTTGCAGCTTTCATTTTCTCAGTTCCGTTCCTGTACCAGTACTAGTTGAACTAGTATTTTGTAAGTTTCAATTCAGTTTTAATTCAGATTCTATGTTTTAAATTTAATTTCAGATTCTGTTTTATTATTACATGTTACTGCAACTTGTTTATTTTAAGTTTACATCGTTTCACTTATTTAATTACTGCTCCATTATTGTTCTGATATTTAATTATAGATTACTTTAATTCTGTTTCCAGAATTCTTATATTCATGCTTTACTTAACCGTTAATAATCTAAATAGTATGTTTATATTTATAACTATGTCAGGCTAATTTTATATAACTGGAATGTAAATTAGGAAGCTGATTTGGGTTCAGTAATTAAATTGTTAATATTAATATTAAACTAGTTTTCGGTCTCAGTTTTTAAATTTAATTAAATAATTTTGCACGACAGTGAAAATTAACTAAGGTATGAATCAACAGCGCGACAGTGTGAGATTTGTACTAGATAGTAAAAACTGGACATTAACTTTAAACACCGCGACAGCTTTTTAAAGTTAATTAAACTATATTAATTTTCAAAAAGTATTTTATAAATAAATGTGAGAACGAGAGTGAAGCATTCATTTATATAATATAGTATCAGTTCAATAGCGCGACGGCGTGAGTTCTATATTTTTAAACTAATATTGTTTGCGAAAACTAGATTCTTTTCTAATTAAATTGTATTGATTTTCAAACAGTATTTTCATAAATAAATGAAACAGTGACAGTTAAACATTTATTTATTTCTATATAATATAACTCAATAGCGCGAGAGTGTGAGAGGCGTATTTTTAAATCAATGTCAATTTGTTAGAAAGTAACATTTTTCCTAAAAACAGTGTGATTGCCGAATCCGATGAAGCAACTGAAATAGACATTCCAGTTTAGATTAATCATATTATCAAATTTTACTCTAGTCATATTTTAATTCCCTTTACAATTAATTATTAGGCTTAATTCCACTTTTCCCCCCTATATTTTGCCAATTGTGCGATTTTGCACCCCATGTTTTTTTTTGAGCGATTTGGCACCCCAACATTTACCCCCTTTCTGATTTTGTAGCCCCTTTTCTGATTTTGTTGAATTTTGCTGATGTGTCCTTGCCATGTGTGTAGTTTTGCTGATGTGTCCTTGCCATGTGTGTAATTGGCATTTTTAAAAAAAGAAAATTCCACATATGTTAGGCTGTGAAATTTTTGGCAATTGAAAAATAGAATCACAAATTAAAAAAATAGAAAGGGATGAACAAAGAAGAAAAAAAATCCAGAAAAGCAACAAAAAAAAAATCACCTTGTTCCCTTCTTCTCTCTTCCTCCTTCTCTTCACTCTTCTCTTTTATTCAATAAATCTCAAGATCTAAGTTTTTTCCAAACCCATAAATTAAACTCCAATCCCAAATCCGATTACTGTTCATACCCATTTTGATTCATCATTGTTTTGAACACTTTCACATCCAAAAGCACAAATTAATTTGGGAAGTGCCAAAAACCCTAAGTCCTCTCTTGTTCTATTATGTGGCTGCATACGACACTACGACTCATTCCTCTCTTCTTTGCATCGTTCGTGACCCGTTGTTCTTTCTTTCTCTACGACTGCGCGACTCATTCCTTTCCCTGCTCGCACTTTGCACTCTCTCTCTGCTCGCATGTCATGTTCTTTCTTTTCTTCTCTATTTCGATTCTTACTGTTTTTGTTTCTTTCTTTACTTCTCTGTTGCTTTTCTTCTTCCTCTCCCTGTTCTTGATTCTCTTTCATTTTGTTGATAATCTACTTCTATTTCCTACGGTTGCTTTTCTTCTTCCTTCTTTATGTTTCATTTCATGTTCTCCTTGCTGTTTCTGCTTTTTTGATACTTGTGGCTTTTATTTTTAACTATGAATACTTCAGTTTTGAGTAATTTATTTCATTTTTCTGCAAGCATGTGTTTATTAGTATTAAAAATGTGGAATTTTCTTTTTCTGCAAGCATGTGGAATTTTCTTTTTTTAAAAATGCCAATTACACACATGGCAAGGACACATCAGCAAAACTACACACATGGCAAGGACACATCAGCAAAATTCAACAAAATCAGAAAAGGGGCTACAAAATCAGAAAGGGGGTAAATGTTGGGGTGCCAAATCGCTCAAAAAAAAACATGGGGTGCAAAATCGCACAATTGGCAAAATATAGGGGGGAAAAGTGGAATTAAGCCTAATTATTAGCCTTAACCTTACATTGTATTAAAAACATAAGCGAAAGATTGAAAAAAAAAAAATAGTCCCTGTGGGATCGATATCTTTTATAACTACACGATAGGTCTGTGCACTTGCAGAAATAACGCATCAAGTTTTTGGCGCCGTTGCCGGGGACTTATTTAGTAAATTATTCGCTATTTAGTTTTTAATTTGTGACGATTAAGGCAACCCTTTTACTTAGCTTGTATGCCCAATACTCGTACCTCCGAAGAACCAATAGAACAACATATCCCTGAAATAGAGCGTTTTATCCGTTTACAACGCCGAATCCGCGAATTTCAAAGGCAATTTGAAATCCCACCTATGGCCAACAACACTCGTCCTCTAAAGGACTATGCAGTCCCATCTGAAGAGGAACCTCATTCAAGTATAGCACCCCCTGCCATCGAAGCAAGGAACTTCGAATTGAAACCTGCGCTGTTGCAAATTGTGCAACAAAACCAATTCTCTGGTTCCCCTACGGAGGATCCGAACCTCCACTTGTCAGTGTTTGTGCAGTACGCAGACACGATAAAAGCCAATGGTGTCGAACCCGAAGCAATACGACTCCGTCTTTTCCCATTCTCTTTAAGAGACAGAGCTAGAGCTTGGCTCCAAGCTCTACCTTCGAACTCCATCACTACATGGAACGAATTGAAGAAACAATTCTTGGCCCGATATTTCCCGCCAAGTAAGACAGCTATGTTAAGAGCCCAAATCAACGGATTTAGGCAAAAAGACGGAGAATCACTCTTCGAAGCATGGGAACGATTCAAGGATATGATGAGACTCTGTCCACATCATGGTTTAGAACAATGGCTTATAATCCATACCTTCTATAATGGGCTGCTATATAACACAAGACTTGCCATAGACGCAGCCGCTGGTGGAGCACTGATGGATAAACCCTACCAAGAGGCCTCTCAGCTTATAGAAAACATGGCCCAAAACCATTATCAATGGGGAAGCGAACGCGCTGCCTTAGAAAAATCCCAGACTAAGGGCGGAATGCACGAAGTAAGCGGCATAGACCATGTCAATGCTAAAGTAGATGCCCTTTCTCATAAGATAGAGAACCTAACCTTAAATCCCACGGCTACTGTAGCTGCAATGCAACCAAACTGTGAACTATGTGGAATCCCTGGGCACACACCATCTGACTGTCAATTACTAGCCGGACTCGACCAAGTAAACTATGCCCAAGGGAACCCTTACTCTAATAACTTTAACCCTGGTTGGAAGAACAATCCTAATCTCTCTTACAAAAGCAATAATGCACTTTACCCTCCTGGTCAATCACCTCCAGGTTTTCAAAAGCCAATGGGTCAACAAGCTGCACCTTATCCACCAAGAAAGTCTAACTTTGAACTCATGATGGATAAATTCTTAAACCAAAACAATCATACAAATGAATTGGTGAAACAATTAGCAACCAAAGTAGATGCCATTGCCACTCATAACAAAATGTTAGAAACCCAAATATCTCAGGTGGCACAACATCAAGCAGCTCTTGCCGCTCCAGCCGGCACTTTCCCAGGACAACCCGAACCAAATCCTAAAGGGCATGCGAATGCCTTACATGCTGTAACTACTAGAAGTGGGAAAGAATTACAAGATCCAGTTGCTCGTATAGTCAAAAACCGAGAAAGCACCGAGAAAACCAGTGAGATGAACGAAAAAAGTGAACCCTCAAAAGACCCTGTAAGAGAATCCGAAAACGCCAAATCAGAGGATAAGGAGGAAACGAAAGAAAAAGATCCACCTCCTGTTTACAAAACACCTATCCCTTTTCCGCAAAGACTAGCAAAGCCGAAAACGGATGGTCAGTTTAAAAAATTTGTGGAAATTCTGAAACAACTTAACATAACAATACCTTTCTCAGAAGCCATAGCTCAAATGCCAACCTATTCTAAGTTTCTCAAAGAAATTCTGTCAAACAAGAGGAAACTAGATGAAGATAGTACAGTAGCACTTACTGAAGAGTGCAGTGCCATATTCCAAAACAAGATGCCACCTAAGCTAAAAGACCCAGGGAGTTTTTCGATTCCTTGCGTAATAGGCAACTTCGTAATAGACAAGGCACTCTGTGATTTAGGAGCCAGCGTTAGTCTTATGCCCCTCTCAATTAGCAAAAAGTTAAACTTAAGTGATCTAAAACCTACTAGGATGTCCCTGCAGCTAGCTGATCGATCAGTCAAATACCCTGTAGGTATCTTAGAAAATGTTCCAGTAAGAATCGGCCAGCTATATATCCCTACAGATTTTGCAGTAATGGACATCACGGAAGACGCCTGTATTCCTATTCTTTTAGGAAGACCTTTTCTAGCCACTGCAGGGGCAATAATAGACGTAAAGCGAGGAAAACTCACTCTTGAAGTGGGAGAAGAGAAAATTGAGTTTATTCTTTCTAAATTCATGAAAACACCCGCAGTTGAAGACACATGCTATGCTATAGATATAATAGACGAGTGTGTTAAAGAATTAGAGAAAGAATTACCTCAAGAAATAGACATTCCAAAACCTGCTATAAACGAAGACCAAGCCTCACTCCAGCCTTGCGTAGACGACAGCGTAGGAGAATATCCTCTGCTCACACTTAATCCTATGCCCGCACCTAAACAATCTCCACTAGAGCTCAAACCGCTACCCAAAAATCTTAGATATGAATACTTAGACGATGATCAAAATCGTCCAGTTATAGTGAACGCTGACCTAAATCCCATAGAGACAGAAAAATTACTAGATGTCTTAAGAAAATATCCTGCAGCCTTAGGGTATAACATCTCCGACTTGAAAGGTATAAGTCCCTCTGTGTGTATGCATCGAATCTTACTAGAAGAAGACGCAAAAACCTCGAGAGAACACCAAAGGAGAATAAATCCTATTTTAAGTGAAGTGGTGAGAAAGGAAGTGTTAAAACTCCTGGATGCAGGCATCATTTACCAAATATCTGATAGTAAGTGGGTCAGCCCTGTTCACGTAGTACCTAAGAAAGGAGGACTTACAGTAGTGAAAAATGAGAAGGGAGAAGCTGTTCCAAAACGAGTCGAATCAGGATGGCGGATGTGCATTGATTATAGAAAATTAAACAAAGCCACTCGCAAAGATCATTTTCCTTTACCTTTTATCGATCAAATGCTCGAGCGTCTAGCTAAGCACTCCTATTTCTGTTACCTAGACGGATACTCCGGATTTTTCCAAATCCCAATTCACCCCGATGACCAAGAAAAGACTACTTTCACCTGTCCTGTTGGTACCTTTGCCTATAGGCGAATGCCATTTGGATTATGTAACGCCCCTGCAACTTTCCAACGATGTATGATGGCTATATTCGCTGATTTTATAAACAACATCATGGAAGTCTTCATGGACGATTTTTCTGTATACGGGGAAAGTTTCGAAAGTTGTCTAGCTAATTTAGAATTGGTTTTACAAAGGTGCGTGAAAGTGAACCTAGTACTTAATTGGGAAAAATGCCATTTCATGGTTCAAGAAGGACTAGTATTAGGGCACATAGTATCCAATAGAGGAATAGAGGTTGACAAAGCTAAAATAGAGGTAATTGAAAACCTTCAACCTCCAAAAACAATTAGAGAAATACGAAGTTTTCTAGGACACGCTGGTTTTTATCGGCGATTCATAAAAGATTTCTCTAAAATAACTAAGCCTCTAACCGGTCTTTTAATGAAGGACGCTGAATTCATCTTTGATGATAAATGTATGGAAGCATTCCAGCTCCTTAAGCAAGCCTTGATTTCCGCACCTATAATGCAACCTCCTGATTGGAATGAACCCTTTGAAATTATGTGTGACGCCAGCGATTACGCTGTAGGAGCCGTTCTGGGTCAAAGAAAAGACAAAAAGCTACATGCTATTTACTATGCGAGTAGAACCTTAGACGCGGCACAACTAAATTATGCCACAACAGAAAAAGAACTCTTAGCTGTAGTTTTTGCAATCGACAAATTCCGCTCCTATTTGGTAGGAGCCAAAATCATTATTTACACCGATCACGCAGCAATCCGATATCTCCTAAGTAAAAAGGATGCAAAACCAAGACTTCTGAGATGGATACTGCTACTACAAGAGTTCGATCTTGAAATTAAAGATAAGAAGGGAATAGAAAATACAGTAGCAGATCATCTATCTAGACTTGATGATATCAAGGAAGAGGGAATCCCAATTAACGATGATTTTCCCTGTGATAGATTAATTGCCCAATTCGACCTTTCTCCTAACGAAGATGAAGTCAACTATGAATACACCGAAACCGCGCTAGCACAAACCACAGTTCCGTGGTACGCTGATTTCGCCAATTACTTAGCTGCTGGAGTATTACCACCTGATCTAACCTATCAAAAGAAGAAGAAGTTCTTTCATGACGTTAAACAATATTATTGGGATGAGCCTCTTTTATTTAAAAGAGGCGCTGATGGCATTTTCCGTCGATGCATCCCTGAAGAAGAAATTGAGAGTGTTCTTAAGCACTGCCACGCTTCACCTTATGGCGGACATGCAAGCACGTCCAAGACTGCCTATAAAATCCTCCAAGCGGGACTCTACTGGCCCAACATTTTTAAAGATGCTCATGCTTTTATTGCAAAGTGTGACCAATGCCAGCGAACCGGGAATATTTCCAAACGGAATGAAATGCCACTTAATAACATTTTAGAAGTCGAAATCTTCGACGTTTGGGGAGTAGATTTTATGGGACCCTTTCCATCCTCCATGGGTAATAAATTTATACTCGTAGCAGTAGATTATGTGTCAAAATGGATAGAGGCTATAGCCTCTCCTACAAATGATACACGAGTAGTAATTAAATTATTCAAGAAAACCATCTTCCCTAGGTTTGGAGTCCCCAGGTTAGTCATAAGTGATGGCGGGTCTCACTTCATGTCAAAACAATTTGAGAAGTTATTAAATAAATATGGAGTGAAACACCGAATTGCAACACCTTACCACCCACAAACAAGCGGCCAAGTTGAAGTCTCTAATAGAGAAATCAAATCAATCCTAGAAAAAACTGTTTCCATCTCTAGAAAAGATTGGGCCGCCAAGCTTGATGACGCTCTCTGGGCTTATAGAACAGCCTACAAGACGCCCATAGGAACTACCCCATTCAAACTCGTATACGGAAAGTCATGCCACTTGCCGGTAGAATTAGAACATAAAGCTTATTGGGCAGTTAGAGCCCTTAATATGGATTATCAAGCTTCTGGTAATAAAAGAATATTGGAACTACATGAATTAGAAGAACTAAGGTTAGACGCCTACGAAAATGCTAAGATATACAAAGAACGAACTAAAAAATGGCATGATAGGCACATACTTAGGAGAGAATTCAGAGTGGGAGAACTCGTACTGCTTTTTAACTCTAGGTTAAGGTTATTTCCTGGAAAACTCCGATCGCGATGGTCGGGACCTTTTGAAGTCACTAGAGTTTTCCAAAGCGGCGCTGTAGAAATAAAAAGTAAATCACATCAAACATTTATTGTTAATGGGCAGCGTCTAAAACATTACTATTTCCCAAACAATGATAATTATTATTCTAGTCTTAAACTAGATGATCTCCCTCCTACGAACTAGAATATTTATTATGTCGAGCTTCCGACGTTAAATGAAGCACTGCATGGGAGGTAACCCATGATTTCCTCATTTTTGTTTTTGTTTTTTGTTTTCTATATATTATTCTTTATATTTGAATTATATGAGAGTGGGAATTATAATTATTATTTTGGTCAGCACTAACCTATGAGATTGCTTCTGAAATAACAGATTTAGATTTAAAATTTCGAACAACAAAGACGAAATGGGCGATAACCAGATTGTTTCCTTCAGAAGTAACACACAAAGAAGGCGTTACGAAACTCTTTCCCAGCAAGAAATGTCATTCCACGTTTCCCCTGATAGCAACACCATGGTAGCCTTGGGAATTTCTGAGAGTGTTAGGTACCTGATTCACCAGCTGGGGTGGGATCACTTCATTTTTTCCGACCTACCCACATATCGTAGCCTAACTCTGGAATTCTTAAGCTCATTCAAGTATGAACCTACTCGAGGAACTTCCATTCATGGGGGCCTAGCTAGCTTTAGGTTGTTTGGAAATACCTACCATCTGACTACCCGAGAAATTGCTGAATTCTTAGGAGTACCCCATGGAAAAGACGCTTTCACTAAAATCCAAGACGACACATTTATGGAAAGCGAGCTCCAATACTATTGGGGAAGCATTTCTGGGAACCCTAACGCTGCCCCATCATCTAGATATAGCACGGAAATCCATAACCCAGCGATTAGGTACTTTCACATGATCATTGCCCACACTTTCTTTGGGAAACCAGCGAACATAAAAACTGTCACTAAAGAGGAACTTTTCATGATGTTCTGTGTTTCTCAGGATAGACCAGTTAATGCTGCTACATTCCTTCTTGCTAACATTGACAAACTTATAAAGGAACCTACTAGCCGCATTAGTATTGGTGGCTTTATAACTTTCATTGCTAGGGCCCTAGATCTTCACACCTCACTCTCCCAAATCATCATTTCTGCAGGAACCCAACCTATGGATATAATCTTTTGCTTTAACAACCATTTAATAGGGAGTCTTGGACCTGTAGAATACCTACTACTGATTAACTTTGAGCCGGTCCACACCTTTACCCTGCCCAATAGTGATAAAACAAGTGTGCACAACAAACAGAACTGGCTGTATGATTTGGAAGGCCAAGGTGAGACTGACCCAGAAACCCCTCCTCTTTATCACTACACTCCCGGACCCCCATCTCCTACCCATCCGGCTGGTTCCTCCACTAACCCACCACCTAAGAATGACCATGGTGCTGCTATCGCTAGTATACAAGAAGAAATCGCTACGCTTCGCGCGGGTCTTACCAGTCTAAATGAAGGACTCGCTACTCTTCGATCTGACTTCCATAGATTTATGGACCTCGCTACTGAGCAGTTCGATCGTTGCTCGGACCAGATTCGTCGTATCCAGCCTACTCCTGGTATGGCCAAGGAGGCCCCACCTAGTGGCTGATCACGTGCTCTAATCATTTTTTTTTCTTCTTTCGCGCTAAAAACATTGCTTTGAATAAATTCGCGCGGAAGAGAACATCTATTTCCTGCTTTCAGTATTAATTTATTTTATGCATCTAAACAATTATTTTTCCTGCATAAATTTCTCAGTTAGAATCAATTTCTTTTGGCAAAAATAAATTATGCAGTTATTATTTCATGTTATTTTGGTTTCACATAGCTGTATATATATATGCATCTTATCACACTTTTATTTATAAGTTAATATTTTATTTAAGTTAGTATATTTCTACTACACACTTTTATTATGGTCAACACAAGAATAATTGAGTACCAATGCAATACTAGTCCATAGTCAAAAGTGTCTTACACACTGTCAAAATAAGCATCAAATAATACATAGAGTAGCACGCTATCTGCAAATCACATGCACATAAAGACTATGCTTAAAGCCAAAACCATGTGGCAGGTACCACACTATGTTATGACCGGCGCCACACTCAATGCCTATGCATGTGGCCGGCGCCAGTCTCTTGTCTTTATTTAAATTAGTTTGCTCACCCATTAACTCACCAACTCACAACACATACCACTTACACTACATAACGTCAGTACTATCCCCTCCTATTACGAATTATAAAAAAAAAAAAAAATGGAACCAGAGTATGAGGTGATCTTTAGGCGAGGAAAGCATGCAAAACAAGCCGGCCTTTTTAACGAGTTAAGCACAAGAGAAATTTTACCAACCAGGTATTGTGATGAAGCTTGTTTAAGAAGGTTAGGACTATACGATAGTGTCAATTTTATGCTTGATTCTCTCAATCTAAATTATTTTCTATCACAAGCTAACCCAGTTTATGTTCAATTGACATTAGAATTTCTAAGTTCACTTAAAATCTCCCCTGTCCCTGGTTCACACAGTGTTAGTGGGACTGTTAATTTTCGAATGTTTAATAAAGAATATAATTTTAGTTTTAAAGATATGGCTGATCTTTTACATTTTTCACATACGAATGTGGTCTGTGAAATCCATGATGATGAGCTATGGTCGCAAACTTTTATTCATTTTTGGAAAGCTTTAACCGGTAAAAATACCAGTAGCTTTGAAGGAAACCAAGCTTCTTCGATTCATAATCCGGCTGTAAGATATTTTCGCCAGTTATTAGCGGGCACTATTTTTGGCCGCGCTAATTCTAACAAAGTGAACTCCAAAGAGCTATTTTATTTATTTGCTTTTATTAAGAAAATGCAAATTAACCATGTCCCATTCATGTTTAACCATATGCGCTCAATTGTTACCTCTAGACGAGGGACCATCATTTTTGGTGGATTGATAACCACAATTGCAAAAGCCATAGGATTAGAAAACCAACTCAGAAACCTTACTGCACTACCTATGGGCTCAATTGATTTTGATATGGTTAAAAGCATGAAACTAGTTAAGAAATTGATTGATGGAAAATTATATTTAATGATTAATAATAAAGTTTTCCATGATTTTGTTCTTCCTGACCCGCAAAGAACTGATGTTCGTAGCTTCAATAATTTTTTGTATTTTCCACCCGATGATGAAGCCCCCACGCACATTTCTGAAAATGTAGCCGCTGGTGGGGGCGGCACTTTTGTTCCACCTGCACATGCCACAGATTTTTCTAATCTTTTTGCAGGAAGTTCTTCCTCCTCGCGACAAAGTACCATCGATGATGTACTCGATGAGATGCGCGCCCAGCATGCTCTAAATGAAGAACGCGATCGAAGACAACAGGAAATGATGGAACAAATGCATTCATTGCAAGCCCAGCAAACTCAACTTCTCCAAAATCAACAACAGATGCAGGGCTATTTCAACCAATGGGAGACTGAAAATGCACGACGTGACCAGCAGCTCGACCGTGTCATCTATGGCATGAGTGAATTGAGACTGCAGTTTGATAATTTTCAAAGACACCAGCAGCCTCCCGGTGATAATAATTAATTCAGGTTTTGCGTTCCTTTTCCTTCTTTTAAGTCGCAACATTGAGGACAATGTTGGATTTAAGTTTAGGGGAGGACTTTATTGCTTTTATTTAGCTTAATTTTATTTCAGTTTATATTTGCAAATAAATTTTTCGGTTATTTTTAATTTCTCCAAAATCTTGAGCCATAACAATTTTTTTTTGAGAAACAAAACTTTTAATGTTCCAAAGTCACTGACTTAATTAAGACTGAATTTCCTTGTTAGTATATTTTAATACTGGCTATATCATTTTAACACCTTAAATTTCTTAATTATGTAGATCAATTTGGGACATTTGCCAGAAATCCCGAGCTTAAATTTCTTGACACTTTACTAATCCTTGAGTAAACCCATAGGTAGTCGGCACCATCTACGATCACTATCTAAGTAGTATAGTTGATGAATATAAGTGAATGACTTCGAAACAATATATATATATATATATATATATATATATATATATATATATATATAATAAAGGTAGTATAAATCTGAAAAGGGAATACGCATTCTAAGTCAGGTGACCCTCACCCGGTCATTTAACCCAACTGCGAAATACCTCTAAGATATAAAACTATCCTGTGCTAAAAAGGCAATAAATAATATGAAAAAGAATCGGGTCATAATCACTAACAAACTCACTACCATGTGTGTGAAATAGATAACGGGCTTAATGTGATTACCAAGGGTAAAAAAAAAAAAAAAAAAGGGGATGACGAAAGAAGAAATGAAAGTTAAGTTCGGGTATGGCAAAATAGTTCGGAACGGTCTATATAAGGGAGAAATTCATGATCATATTTGATTTGTGTTTCCATGATATTTTTAGTATGGTAATTGAACTGACTTGTTTTACTTGGTCAAGATTAAATAAGTGACCCAAGGGATGTCTTATGATTTGTTTTCTCTATCACTTAATGATATATCTTTTTGCTTGAGGACAAGCAATGGTTCAAGTTTAGGGGAATTTGATAATACTGAAAAATATAGTATTTATTTTTAAGTATTTTATTATTTTCTTTGCATTTTAGTAGTATTATTATTATTTTTTTATTGTGTATTACAGGTATTTTCAGGAACTTATATAAATAAAAAAAAGGCCACAAAATAAATGCAAAGTGGATAAAAACACATAATTGAGAACAGTGCCGACCACACATTGCAATTGCATGGCGCCAGGCACATGCATAAATAGTGTGGCGCTGGCCACACAATAGAACAATGTGGCGCTGGCCACACAACCAAAATATGTGGCGCCAGCCACACAACCTCAACACATGGCGCCAGCCATGCATATGTGATAAGCAGCACGTGTTCTTTCAGTTCCTCTTCTTCCGGTGCAAGTTCCTATCTATGCGTTCCGAGATTAGCTCAACCGAACAGCGAATTTGAAGACAAACCTCAACACATGGCGCCAGCCATGCATATGTGATAAGCAGCACGTGTTCTTTCAGTTCCTCTTCTTCCGGTGCAAGTTCCTATCTATGCGTTCCGAGATTAGCTCAACCGAACAGCGAATTTGAAGACAGATATTTTTCTTCTCAAGCTTATAAATAGTCACCAGTAGTCAGTGTATCGGGGACACGCCAATTTAGATTTTTAAGAGCAAAAATTTAGTTAATATTTTTAGAGCTAAGAGTTTTAGTTCACGGAGCATTTAAGGAGTGGTTTGCAGCTTTCATTTTCCCAGTTCCGTTCCTGTACCAGTACTAGTTGAACTAGTATTTTGTAAGTTTCAATTCAGTTTTAATTCAGATTCTATGTTTTAAATTTAATTTCAGATTCTGTTTTATTATTACATGTTACTGCAACTTGTTTATTTTAAGTTTACATCGTTTCACTTATTTAATTACTGCTCCATTATTGTTCTGATATTTAATTATAGATTACTTTAATTCTGTTTCCAGAATTCTTATATTCATGCTTTACTTAACCGTTAATAATCTAAATAGTATGTTTATATTTATAACTATGTCAGGCTAATTTTATATAACTGGAATGTAAATTAGGAAGCTGATTTGGGTTCAGTAATTAAATTGTTAATATTAATATTAAACTAGTTTTCGGTCTCAGTTTTTAAATTTAATTAAATAATTTTGCACGACAGTGAAAATTAACTAAGGTATGAATCAACAGCGCGACAGTGTGAGATTTGTACTAGATAGTAAAAACTAGACATTAACTTTAAACACCGCGACAGCTTTTTAAAGTTAATTAAACTATATTAATTTTCAAAAAGTATTTTATAAATAAATGTGAGAACGAGAGTGAAGCATTCATTTATATAATATAGTATCAGTTCAATAGCGCGACGGCGTGAGTTCTATATTTTTAAACTAATATTGTTTGCGAAAACTAGATTCTTTTCTAATTAAATTGTATTGATTTTCAAACAGTATTTTCATAAATAAATGAAACAGTGACAGTTAAACATTTATTTATTTCTATATAATATAACTCAATAGCGCGAGAGTGTGAGAGGCGTATTTTTAAATCAATGTCAATTTGTTAGAAAGTAACATTTTTCCTAAAAACAGTGTGATTGCCGAATCCGATGAAGCAACTGAAATAGACATTCCAGTTTAGATTAATCATATTATCAAATTTTACTCTAGTCATATTTTAATTCCCTTTACAATTAATTATTAGCCTTAACCTTACATTGTATTAAAAACATAAGCGAAAGATTGAAAAAAAAAAATAGTCCCTGTGGGATCGATATCTTTTATAACTACACGATAGGTCTGTGCACTTGCAGAAATAACGCATCAACAACTGGGAGCGGACCAAGAAACTCTGGATTGAAGATAAGGGGCCTTCCCATACTGATAACCAGAACATTGGTGGGAGTGGTCCTAGTGTCAACATCCTGGTTGCTGCTTTGGCGTTTACTGTCCCGGAGGGTCCGGAGCCCCTATTCCAGCTTCCTAGCATTTACAGTGGCTCTCTTCCCCGGTCTCGAGATGACTTTATGCGCGCCGTGACTCCTTGAGACCGGAATTGGTTCAACCACCTGAACGTTCCTACCCAGCGGAAGTTGGTGGCTGATGGTGCTATCAGCGCTTATATGGTTGCCGATTTGTGCACTCTGCTGGACGGGTTTGACTTTGTCCCAGGTTTGACTCGTGGGTCCCTAGTGAGGTCTGACGATGGGCTTCATACTTTTGAGGAGGCTGAGAAAAAGTTGCGTGACCTTGAGAGCACCCACAAGGAGGCTTTAAGAAAAGTGAAGGAAGAGGCGGAAGGAAGGCTTAAAGAAGTCAACAAAAAGCTCGAGGGGGTCAGTAAGCAACTTGAGAAGGCCAACATTAGGGTCGGGGAAGCCGACAAGAAGTCCAAAGATGCCACAGCCAGTCGGGACGAGCTTTGGGAGTCTCTGTCTACAGCTGAGAGGAAGGTGAAGGATCTGAATGCTGACTGTGTCCGCCTGAATAAAGACCTTTCATACGGTGCCTTAAAAATATCCGCGCTTGAGGGCGATCTGTCAGCTTGGAAGGCCCAGAGTGAGAGGCTGGTTCCAAGATAGTCCTCCTGGAAAAAGAAATGAAGTCCCAAGAGGAGGTCAACAAAGCCCTTTCTGCTGATATTGAGATCCTGACTCAGGTGGGCAAGGTCCCGGCGGGCCAGGCGGTTGAAGCCCTAAAAGACGCTCTTAGTGGTAAGATCGCGGCTGAGCGGAAGGTTGAAGCCCATGAGTAAAAGGCCCAGAAGGCGATGGAGCCTGCAATTCGGGGTCTGGAGGAGACTTTCTAGGATGCTTTAGACCAAGTGGAGTTTTTCTACCCTTCAATCAAAATTGACCGCTCGAAAGTTCATCCTTATCAGTGTGAGCACCGGCCCTACAAGGACTTGGGCGAAGGTCCCCAATGATCTTCTTTATTTTTGTTTATGATTATGTAATTCCGCTATGGCGGCACCTCTTGTAATGAATTGATATTTTAATGAAAGGGGTATTTTGTTTACCTGTTGTCTCATGTTTGCTCTTTGTTTGTTTGTTTTACGCAATGTTATTCTTATTTCTGTTTCCACTTCCTTCCACGTTTACATTTTGTTTCATTCCGTGTCAGAAGTGTTTGTTTGGCACCGCTTTAATTAGCGTTTTGTTTCACGCCGCGCTCGCATTGCCTCTTTGTTCACAGGTTCCCGCTTAGATTTCTGCGCTTGACTTTGTTTGGCGCCCGGGGGAACATGACCGACCAAGGTTTAGTCCCCCCTTCGGAGGGCGTTTTAGGGGGTGAGACACTCTACCATGGGGTGGCTAGCCCTTAGGCGGGTCTACCACAGCTGTTTAGGCTTTCGTTTCGCTTAAAAGCAGAAGCCATGCCAACCGTTCTCCTTTGAAGATGCTTTCTTCAGCGGGCTTAGGATTTATGGGTCCTGTCAACCAAATAGAAAAAAACAAGCGTGTTCCTTTTTGAGAGGAAACGCTTACTCATTAATAATATGAAAGTGGATTTACAAAGGATTTATTTATTTACAATGAGTTATTTGTGTGTGTGTGTGTATATATATATATATATATATATATATATATATATATATATTTAATATATCAGGAATGAAATTCGGGAGCTTATAAGTACTTAGCTACTGTAGTGCTTTGGGTGTTACAACATTTACGTCTTGTCTCGTGGCGTTCGCTCTATTGTCGGCGGTGGTTATTGGTCGTGCTGGGTACTCATCATTTTGGAGCAATGTCTCGTTCCACGGCTCCCTTCAGTATGGAGGCGGACTCGAGCTCCTTAAAGGCTTTGTAGCACCTGTTAGCGCTATCCAGCTCTGCATATATGGTGACCACTTCGTCGTTCTCATCGTGATATTTCATTTTCAGGTGTACTGTAGAGGCTACGACATCCAACGCGGCTAGGGTAGGGCGCCCTAACGTGCAGTTGTAGACAGACGTGACAGGTACCACCAAGAAGGACGTTTCTACTGTCCGTTCTCTTGTTCCCTTGCCAAAGGTGACATGCAGATTGATGTATCTTCATGGGCGCGTGCTTGTCGCGTTGAAACCATGCATCTCGGTTCTGTAACAGTATTTCAAATCTTCTTTCTTTAAACCCAGCTTCTCGAAGGCGTCTCGGTATAAAATGTCCACAGGGCTGCCCTCATTTATCAGGCACCTATCGATGTTACGGCCTCGGACACTAGCGGAGATGACAAGTGGAAAAATTTTGTTAGGGGCCCCGTTGATCTACTCGCCGTCAGTGAACCCAAGGGTGGATGTAGTCTTTGCCTTCATCGGGTTCGCGCTGTGGCGTCTACCGTCATTAGCTCAGCTGCTTTCCTTTGGACCCATCCCTTTGGAGGCATCCAAGAAAATGCGTCATTCATCCTTCGTCTTTTTGTTGTAGTCGTTGTGGTGTGAAACTCTGCGCGGCGTACCTTTTCTTTGTTTCTTGTCCTTGCGACGTGTGTTATTGGTGAAACAGCTTAGCCCCCCTTGTTCGACCAGTCCTTCAATTGCATCCCGGAGTTGATAACATTCATTGGTGTCATATCCATGATATCAGTGGAAGCAGCAATACCTTGACATGTCCTTCCTTGCAGACTCTTTTAGTGGTTTGGGCGGCTTAATGCCCGCCGCTTTGAACTCCGTGTTGAGGCACTCGATGAGGATAGTTTCCTGCGACGAATTTAAAGGGGTGTAATCGACGGAACGGGTGCGCTGCCTCTGTGCTCTCCTGTCGTTTCCGCGCCGGCTGTTATTGTCACTCTTGCCATATTGCTTGCTTTCGGGCGTTTCGCCAGCTGATTTCTTTCTGTTGTAGGCAAAGCACAGTTGGACGCGGTGAGGAGGTTGCGCACGTCTTTTGCCACCTCAGGGCCAAGCTCTTCCCTGATTCTATAGCCATTGCAGAGGTTACCCCCGAAGCCATCACACTTCAAAATGTCTTGCGTTGTCTGAGCATCCGTCCTACCGCAGATGAACCTCTGGAGTCTGGGCGTGCCTTTCCAGGGTCCCTTTCTTCTTCTGAACAGTAGTGTTTAATGCGGCCATGGATCCCGATTGTTTCTGCCTGTGGTGGAGTGTTTTCGCCCGAGTCTTTTAAAATCATAACCAGCAGCTTGCATTTCACCGTTCCTAGATGGATATGCCGCCCCTTTACCTTCCTGATGACCGGATCCCAGTGGTGGCTCTTGCGGTAGCGTTTTGAAGAATTATTATCCTTTTTCCTGTGGCCTCAGTGTAGGGCAGAGTCTCTCCCTCCGCAGCAAATTGGAGATTTTTCATGGCGAGGATGACGAGGAGAATGATCACCATTTCCTCTGTCCGAATCGTCGCAAAGGTTTTCGCCGCCTCTGCAGCGGTTTGCGGGAACGAAAACAGCGTCGTCAACAACCACCGGGTGTTTTGAGGCGTTGATTCCGCTGAGCAACTTCAATTTGTGTGGTGATTTCGGTCGGAATTTCCTCCTGGTCTTCACCAACAAGTTTGAGCCTGTTATTATGTTGCTGGAGCAGATCCAGTTGATTCATCAGATTTGCCAAAAGTTTGTTCGTCTCTGTCGGCGGAGGTGGAGGAACATCCTCTGCACGCGGAGGAGGTGGAGGGACATTCTCCGTACACGGAGAAAGCGGGGGGAAGAAGCGTTACTTCCACTGTTGTAGAGGGATGAGTGTTGACTGTAGTATCGAGAACCGCGTCGTTCACGTTTTCTCCTTGATTCATCGGTTCAAGAATTGGAATCGTTCAATCTTGGAGGACTTGAATCGTAGAACGCGATTCTCACACGATTGGAGGAACGACTCGTGGTGACTCGCCTACGAGTTCCGGCCATTTCTTCAGTAGATGGAGCGGTAAGTGTCAACCGTTGCAGTGGAGGAACGTGTAACAGAAAATGGTTACGACAAAGGAGCACGTAACAGAAAATGGTTACGGTGGAGGATCGTTAAACCGTAGCGGTTAGCGAACGATCCCATCCTTCTAGTGCCAAATGATATGTCCGGTGAGGAACTGATGGAGGCAACGGTGGTGGAAGGTGCTCCGGTACGGTGGCGAGCTTCGTGGTGGAACGAAAGGTTCCTGCAGGCACGTTAACACTCTGACGATCAAGTTAGTATTGGAACTGAGAAAGAGTGCGTGAAAAGTGTGGGTAAAATTAATTGTACCTTGGGGGTGAAGCTAACTCACCCTTATATAGGCGTGTGTGAGAATAACTGTCTCCGGGATATGTGGCGTGTGATTAAGAGGCGGTTAGAGGACTCATGTACGGTATTTGATGCACGGGGGCATGTTATGGCGCGGTGACGTGCACTAGTGCTGGCGTGTTCATTCAAGGATGCGCCTTGGTGTGGTGGACGTTTAATCCATGTGTCACTGTTGGAATGGTCTTCTGACCGGTGCAGAACAAAATCGTTCTTATAGACTTTAGTCTAAATGTACGGTTATTCAGGATCTAAAACACTAATATTTATAAAAAGGCTTAAATATGTATATAGTCCCTGCAAATAGGGCTCATTTGAATTTTAGTCCCTGTACTGGTTAATCCTTCCAATTTTTCCGTGTAATTACTAATCATTTGAACTTTGGTCCTAATTACTATTGTTTGCCCATGTGTCAAGTATTTAGTGACGTGGTGCCGACATGGCATCAGCTGACTGGGTAATCACCAAGCTGACTCAGCTTCTGACAAATGAAGTTACATTTTTGCCCTTTGTGAATACTGACTCTGTAAAAAGACGAAATTGCCCCTGGCTTTCTTAAACTCTTCTTTCCTGCCCAGAACTTCTTCTTTCTTTCTCATTTCTTCTTCCTTGTTACAAGAACCCTAATTTCACTAACTCAAATCGAGTTCGAATTTTTCAGTAACACCATTAACAATCATCGATTCGTTAGTTCGTTCGTTCGTTCGTGTCTGTTGGTGTTGTTTTCGCAGGTTTGTTGTTATTGTTGTTTCTCGAAATGTGAAAAACCTAAATCTGATGTTGCTGCGTTTTTTTTGTTTTATATTTCTGAATGAAATGTTGCTACCTTTTTTTGGTCCAGTTATGGATACTGTTTCTGTTGCATTTCATTATGGAGGTAGATTTACCAGGGACTGGTTGATAAGTTATACATGAGGGGAGGTAAAAAAGTTTGAAGGTTTAAACCTTGATAAATGGTGTTTTTTTTTTTTTTAAATATGTGGTATTGTAGAAGAGGATCTAAAAGTTAAAAAGGGGTATAGGTTATGGTGGATGCCTGATTATGATGTAAATTTTAGGATTCTTAAGGTAGATGAGGATTGTTATGAGATTAAGGATTATGCTGTGAAGGGAAATAAGGTAGTTAAGATTTTTATTGAGCATGATGTAGATGAAATTAGTGGGCTGGTGGACATTCCAAACTGTGTTACTGTTAGTGAAGTGGGGCAAAGTTCTGAAGTTGAGGCCAATGACAAGGGAAAAGGTCTTGAGAAGGAAAAAGGAGTTGACAAGGGAAAAGGAGTATTGATATGTTCTGAAGAGGATGGTGTTGTAGAAGAAACTGAAAATGAGGTTTTAGGTAGCAGTGAAGATGAGGCAGATGGTGTATACTTTGATGACAGTGAGGATGATAGAGCATTGGGACTTGATGATGGGTTTGAACCATATGATATAGCTCCTTTGGATATGAATGAAAGTATGCAGATGGTTGAAGATGTGGATAATGATAGTTCATTTATACCTACAAAAGACAAAGCTGGAAAATCCAAGACAAAATCAAAGAGTAATAAAGAAGAAGATGTTGTTGATCTTGAGTGGGAAAGAGAGTATGAAAGTGAAGAGCTAGATTCAGATGACCCTGATGAGTCAGACTCTAAAAATGGTCCAAAGGCAGATGTATTTAAGATGAGCCAACTAACAAAGACTTTTAAATTCAAAGTTGGTATGAGCTTTAAGTCAATTGCAGAGTTCAAGGAGGCCATTAGAGAGTGGAATGTATTAAATGGAATGCAGATAAAGTTTGTAAAAAACGACAAGGAAAGGTGTAGGGTAGTGTGTAAGGAAAGTGGGTGTGGGTATGTGGTACATTGCAGTAAAGTGGCTTACAACCATACATATAAAATAAAGACATTGATTGGGCCCCACAAATGTCCTAGGGTATTATATAATAGGAGTGCCAATTCCAATTGGTTAACAAAAATTGTTGTCCCTAAAATGATGTCAACTGGTGAAATGAAAGTTACAGACATAATGAAAGACATGAGGAGCCAGTACTTTGTTGGGGTATCTTTTCATACAGCTTGGAGTGCTAAGAAGAGGGCAAAAGAAATTATAGAGGGTGATGCCAAGAAACAATACACTTTACTGTGGAGGTATGCAGCTGAGTTGAGGAGGGTGTCCATTGGAAATACTCTAAAGATTAATGTAGAAAGAACCCTGTTAACTAATCAACCAAGATTCAACAAGTTTTACTTTTGTTTTGATGGTTGCAAACAAGGATTTTTGGCTGGTTGTAGACCCTTTATTGGAGTAGATGGTTGTCACTTGAAAACTAAGTATGGAGGTATATTACTGGTTGCTGTTGGAAGAGATGTGGACCATAGATCTCACCATCCAGGACTTGAGATCCTAAAGATAAGGGTACAAACCCCTGGAGTAAGGCTGGACGCCCTGGACGCCCTCCAGGAGGGCGCAGGGCCCACTTTACAGTGATAAATAGCCCTAGGTGACCTTCCTAAAAGGCGCCCTTAGAAGTTCACGAGGGCGCCCTAGCCATGGTTTTGGCCCTTTACGACTTGGGCCCAAAACCATGACCGGGTAGGCCCAAAAGAGGCTACAAATAGTAACCTTGGTGTGCGCTCTCGCAAAAACGTGCAATCCTCCGAGGACGTTCGCGAACGCTCGGAAGGCCTTGTGAAGTCGCCACCAAATTTTTGTGTAAAGGGAACGTTGATAAACCCTTAAGTTTTTTGTTTGAAGGGAAACGATAATAAAACCCTTGACGATGAGGAAAAGGACTGGTCATCGCAACCATTGTCGGGTTCGGGAGTCGATTACGCAAGGGGAAGGTATTAGCACCCATCACGTCCGTTGTACTCAACGGGAACCTTCTATTTGGCTAAAGCTTAAATTGTTTTTAAATGTTTTGCGCGCATGCTTATCTATGTCAAAGGGAAAAAGAAAAAATATGATGCGAGGGAAAAAGAAAGTTTTTTATTATTGCGCTTGACAAGATGTCGATCTTGCTCCTACGTATCTCCCGGTAGTCGGAGAATTCAAAGCGTACGTAGTTCTTTGGTAGAAAAACGTACATATGTTGGTTAATTTTAAATGAACGATGTTTTAGCCGTATTCTTGCGATTAAACGTAGCTTGTATGCTCACGTATGGGAGACTTAAGCGTATAGCTTGTATGCTCGCGCATGGGAGGCTTAAGCGTTTGTTTACGAATCGCGCTTAGAATAGGTAAAACATGTCCGTTGGGTAAGAGGGTTCGATTTGGTCGCGTTGGGACCAAAATGATGGTTCATTTGGTCACGGCGGACCAAGAAAAGATTGTCACCTAATCGGGTGATTTCGATCTCCGAGACGTGTATGAACGCTCGAAAGGTAAAAGACCGCCGAGACGTGTATGAACGCTCGAAAGGTAAAAGATTTCCGAGACGTGTATGAACGCTCGAAAGGAAAAAGACCGCCGAGACGTGTATGAACGCTCGAAAGGTCGAAAGATTGTGAGACGTGTATGAACGCTCACAAGGAAAAAGACCGCCGAGACGTGTATGAACGCTCGAAAGGTCGAAAGATTGCGAGACGTGTATGAACGCTCGCAAGGAAAAAGACCGCTGAGACGTGTATGAACGCTCGAAAGGTCGAAAGATTGTGAGACGTGTATGAACGCTCACAAGGAAAAATATTTCCGAGACGTGTATGAACGCTCGAAAGGTCGAAAGATTGTGAGACGTGTATGAACGCTCACAAGGAAAAAGACCGCCGAGACGTGTATGAACGCTCGAAAGGTCGAAAGATTGTGAGACGTGTATGAACGCTCACAAGGAAAAAGATTTCTGAGACGTGTATGAACGCTCGAAAGGAAAAAGATTGTGAGACGTGTATGAACGCTCACAAGGAAAAAGACCGCCGAGACGTGTATGAACGCTCGAAAGGTCGAAAGATTGCGAGACGTGTATGAACGCTCACAAGGAAAAAGACCGCCGAGACATGTATGAACGCTCGAAAGGTCGAAAGATTGTGAGACGTGTATGAACGCTCACAAGGAAAAAGACCGCCGAGACGTGTATGAACGCTCGAAAGGAAAAAGATTGTGAGACGTGTATGAACGCTCACAAGGAAAAAGACCGCCAAGACGTGTATGAACGCTCGAAAGGTCGAAAGATTGTGAGACGTGTATGAACGCTCACAAGGAAAAAGATTTCTGAGACGTGTATGAACGCTCACAAGGAAAAAGATTGTGAGACGTGTATGAACGCTCACAAGGAAAAAGACCGCCGAGACGTGTATGAACGCTCGAAAGGTCGAAGATTGCGAGACATGTATGAACGCTCGCAAGGAAAAAGATTTCCGAGACGTGTATGAACGCTCGAAAGGTCGAAGATTGCGAGACGTGTATGAACGCTCGCAAAGAAAAAGATTGTCAATGGACTCAACGGAGTCGAGCATTGATTTGAAATGGTCACGGGGGACCGAAAAGGGTTTCGATTGACTCAACCGAGTCAAGAAGGAGTTCAAAGAGGATCCAAACGGATCTAGCATTGACTTGAATTGACTCAACGGAGTCAAGAAAGAGTTCATTGATCCAACGGGATCAAGAAAGGTTCGGATTGACCACGGGGGCCAACATTGGTGTGTTGGATTTGTTTTATGTTTTGAAAATAGAATGACGATTGTCCGAACGACGAGACATACGTCACGCATTCGTACAACCGGGGAAATGGAGAGCCATACATCAAACCACCCCTTTTTCATTCAAGTTTTTATGGAACTCAAGAAATCCCAAAGTGAACAAAACACTTGGTTGTTGCAACCTATGAACAAAGGTTGTTCAAGTTTATGGAAAAGCACAAGTTTGTGAATAATGCACAAGTTCGGCTCAATTTTGAAAACGGTTTTAAAAGTGAGCAAGTTCGGCTTAAGTTCACGTTTGATTGAAAATCATGAACAAGGTTTTTGTTCAAGTTTGGTTTTGAAAATGGTGAACTTAGCTTATTGCTCAAGTTTGTTTTGAAAGTTTGTGGACATAACTTGTTTTGCAAGTTATTCCAAAAAGCGTTGCACGAACTTGTGAATTTGTCAATATTATGCAAAATCCTTGTTATGGTTTGAATAAAATGAGTTTCAAACCTCTTAGGTTCTGAGCTTTGGGTTAGAACCTCAAAAATTGGCTTTTGAATTCATGTTCTGAATTCTGTCATGGTCGCATTGCGACCAGACCTTCGCACTGCGAAGTATGCAAAATTTTGAGTTCAGAAGCCGCTTCTGAACTTCTGTTCAGAAGCAACTTCTGAACTAGCCTCAGAACCTTAGGAGGAGTGAAAAGCTTTGAAAATAGCAATGAAATGAATGCAACAACTTAGTTTAAAGGTTTTGCAAACTTTGGGATTTCTTTTGTGTTCAAAAGTGTTTTAAATCCAAAATGAGTAAAAACTCAAAAATGCAAAACTGAGATTGAACCAAATTGAAAACAAAACAAATGAAAGCAGTATGCAAATGGAATGTAAATAAGTTAGAATGACTTACCTGCTCCTAGCCCAAGGCTTGTGTTTGCAAGGAAAAGGAAGAGGCTTGAATGCTTATGGCTTTGCAAAGCTGGACAAGTTTGATGAACAGCCCTTGATCAATGATAATTTGCCTTTGTTTCTTCCTCCTTGTGTGAGGTTTAGAGGCTGTTTTGAGTGCTTGATTACTTTGTGTTGGTTTGGAATGATTTATGGAAGAAAAGGATTGGAACTTTGTTCTAAACTTCTCAAAAACCAAACTCTGTTTTTGTGTATATCAAACTCACTCAATTCTCACTCTTTATGAACTGTTTTTTTTTGCTCATAAACTCTGTGTGTTAACCCTCAAAAGAACTCTCAAAAACCCCCTTCTGATCTCTCTCAAATCTTGCAGCAATGCCTTGCTTTTATAGGCAAAAATGTGATCTTTTGTCATGATGAGAAAATCTGCAGCAGGGCTGATTTTGTGCCATAATCATGACTGATTTGCTTTGCATTTAATGCTAAGGATAAGAGGTGACCTTGCCTTGCTGCAAGGGTCAAGACCTTGGTCGAATTCAGCTCCCAAAGCAACTGAAATCTGACAGAAAGTTGCTGGAAATCATGAAACCAAAGCTGTTTGCAAAACAGGGGCAGCATCTTTGCCTCAAACCTTGAATGGTTTTGGTAAAGCCTATGTCAAGGTGGTTGCTGGCAAGTAGCAGGGTTAGTTGCAGGTACAAGTGGGAGGGATAAGGACTGCCCAAAGTCAGCAAGTGGCTGGGTTACTTGATCAATTTTGCTTCCTCTTCCTTTCCCTTTTGCTTTTCAAATGTCACATGTTCTTTTCTTCCACTTGGTTAAATCCAGCATTATCCATGATAATAATACATGATAATAATTATAGATAATGACTGGAATAACAAATAAAGAAAAGGAAAACAGAAAAATCAAAAATCTGAAAATCTGCAAAAAATTCGCAGACTTCGCTCTGCGAAGTAGACTTTGCTCTGCGAAGTCCTCATTTCTGAAAGACTTCGCTCTGCGAAGGGGACTTTGCTCTGCGAAGTCCTCAATTCAGCAATGTTGACTTTTTGTCGACTTTTTGACTTTTCTCTTTTTTTTGATTTTTTTTGAAAAGGCTTAGGACAAAATTGGGGTACTACAGCTGCCCCTACTTAATTGTGTCTTTCCATAGAGTGTGTGAATGCCAAGGACATCTCATGAACTCTTTGCGAAGATCAATTAAGTAAAAGAAAGGACCCAAATTCTGCCCCTGCCATCGTATGCCTCCACCTCGCCTTACGTCCAGTAGTGAAACCGGTTGCTCAGCGCAAAAGGAAATTAGGCGAAGAGAGGAGGAAAGCAGTAGATGAAGAGGTTGCCAAATTAAAAGACGCCCGTTTCATAAGTGAAATCAAGTATCCTACATGGCTGGCCAACGTCGTCCTCGTGAAGAAAGCTAACGGAAAATGGCGCATGTACGTCGACTACACAGATCTGAACACCACCTGTCCAAAAGACCCATATCCCCTCCCAAATATTGACCACCTTATCGACAACGCGTCAGGGTATCAAACCCTAAGTTTCATGGACGCATACTCCGGCTACAATCAAATAAAGATGGATCCTCTCGACGCCCCGAAAACCGCCTTCATGACCAATCACCACAACTACCACTACGAAGTCATGCCTTTCAAAGGTTGATGGACACCGCCTTTGCAGAGCAAATCGGAAAGAATTTGGAGGTCTATATCGACGATCTGGTAGTGAAAACAAAGCATGACGAAAGCCATTCAAAGGACCTGGAAGAGATCTTCGATCAGGTTCGTGCATATAACATGCGTCTCAACTCAGTCAAATGTTCTTTTGGGGTTCACGCAGGAAAATTCCTAGGCTTCATGTTGACCAGGCGCGGTATCGAGGCAAACCCTGACAAGTGTCAGGCGATAATCAACATGAGAAGCCCCTCTAGCATTAAGGAGGTGCAGCAGTTGACGGGTAGGCTCGCAGCGCTCTCCAGGTTTTTATCGTGTGCCGGCGATAAAGCTTTCTCTTTCTTTGCCTCAATAAAGAAGAAGGAACTTTTCCAATGGACCGAAGAGTGCAAAGAGGCGTTCACAAAGATCAAGACGTTTCTTTCCAGCCCACCAGTTCTGTATCGTCCAGATGCATGCGCCGTCCTTTTCCTCTACCTATCTATATCGGAAAATGCTATGAGTTCCGTCCTCGTGCAAGATTCTGACGAAGGTGAGAAGCCAGTGTATTTTGTGAGCAAGGTATTCAAGGGAGCAGAAATGAGATACCAGAAAATAGAGCGCCTCGCTCTAGCAGTGGTAGCAACGACGAGGAAACTGCGACCATATTTTCAAGGACATAAAGTTGTTGTCAAATCCAATTACCCCATCAAGCAAGTGCTGGGGAAACCAGACCTCGCGGGAAGAATGGTATCCTGGGCAGTGGAATTGTCCGAATACGACATTCAATATCTTCCCAGAGGCAGCATAAAGTCACAGGTTCTGGCTGACTTCCTAGTGGAATTTTCATCCCCAGTGGAAGAAATCGCCCCCTTTGTATGGTTATTATCGGTCGATGGCTCATCAAACCTCAAAGGTAGTGGAGCCGGCATAGTGTTGGAAGGTCCAGGGGGCCTAATCATAGAGCAGTCGCTGAGATTTGAGTTCAAGGCGAGCAATAACCAGGCAGAGTATGAAGCCCTGGTAGCGGGCATGAAGTTGGCACAAGAGATGGGAGCCGAAAACTTAAGAGCGAAGAGCGATTCCCAGTTGGTGACGAGTCAAATTACCGGGGAATACCAAGCAAAGGACAATCAACTTATCAAATATTTAGCAAAGGTCAACAGTTTAGCCTCCACCTTCAAGTTCTTCGAGGCAATCTACGTTCCAAGGGAGCAGAATTCAAGAGCCGATCTCTTGTCTAAACTTGCAAGCACCAAACGCCCGGGAAACAACAGAACGGTCATCCAGGAGGTGCTGGCGGCCCCTAGCACAGAAATCATGGAAGTAGGCGCCATAGAGAATGAAGAGGAGGGATGGATGACGCCGCTTATCAAATACCTCACGGGAGCGTTTAATCCCAAGAGCGAGGAGGAAGAGCTACAAATACGAAAGAAGGCCTCGAAGTATTGCATGGTCGCTGGCAAATTGTACAAGAAGGGCAAGGCAGCGCCTCTGCTCGGGTGCCTAGGTGAAAACGAGACCCACCTCGTCCTCTTAGAAGTACATGAAGGAGTATGCGGGAGCCACATCGGCGGGCGATCCCTGGCCGCGAAGCTCTTAAGAGCAGGTTACTACTGGCCGACAATGATCCAAGAGAGCGCCGACTTTGTACGAAAGTGTGACAAGTGTCAGAGGTTTTCTGATAAGAAACACGCCCCTGCTTGCGAACTCACCTCGGTCTTTTCCCCATGGCCTTTTCACAAGTGGGCAGTGGATATTGTAGGCCCATTCCCATTGGCGCCCGGACAACTTAAGTTTCTCATAGTCGGAGTGGATTACTTTACGAAGTGGGTTGAAGCCGAAGCGGTCGCCAAAATCACGGCGGACAGAGTGATACGCTTCTACTGGAAGAAAATAATATGCAGGTTTGGGCTACCCAAAGTTATAGTATCGGACAACGGGACTCAATTCGCCAATTCCAAGGTGGTAGAATTCTGCAATCAACTCGGAATCCAAACGAAGTTTGTCTCAGTCATCCACCCCCAAGCAAACGGACAAGCCGAATCTGCAAACAAGGTAATCTTGAACGGCATCAAAAAGAAGCTCGACGATGCCAAGGGACTTTGGGCTGAGCAGTTACATGAGGTGCTCTGGTCATATCACACGACGCCTCACTCCACAACCAAGGAAACCCCCCGTTCACTATGGTATACGGCGTCGATGCTATGCTGCCCGTAGAAATTGACACGCCAACATGGCGTCGAGAAAACTTCTCGGAAGAGGCTAATGAGGCAAGCTTGCTATGTGGAATAGACATGATTGATGAAGTACGGGACGCCGCCCACATCCGGGAATTCGCCACAAAACAAAGAGCAGCCCGCCGATACAATTAAAAAGTGATCCCGAGAGACATGAAAGAAGGAGATTTGGTCTTGAGGCAGGTCGTCGCGCCCACTCGAATCGGGAAGCTGCTACCCAACTGGGAAGGACCGTATCGAGTCAGGGAAAAACTAGCACACGGAGCATACAAGCTGGAAGAGCTAAATGGAGACATGATACCACGAACCTGGAATGCGGCCAACCTACGCCATTACTACAGCTGAGTATTTCATCATTTTTACAAACAAACCACACAAGACCGAATTGCTGTAAAGCTTGTATTTTGCTTGCATTTTCTTTTTCAGAATTCTTTGTATTTTGATTTCAACTAATGAGGAGGAATAAGGGAGCACTATTTTCTCCGCGAAAGCTGGGGTTTTTAATGAGGTACCAATTCCCGTTTACTCTTTTCTCTGCTTTGACTCCAATATCACAGACATCGCCGGAACGAAATAGACAGCATCAACTCGCAAAAGGCGCGCCATATGATCCATTAACCCCAAAGGGGTTGCCACCTAATTCCTTAACCCTAAAAGACAGGGCTCTAAGACGTCGTGAGCTTAAAATAAGATCGCCGCCTAATTCCTTAACCCCAAATAGGGCTCTAAGACGCTGCGAGCCGAAAATGAGATCGCCACCTAATTCCTTAACCCTAAAACAGGGCTCTAAGACGTCGTGAGCCGAAAATGAGATTGCCACCTAATTCCTTAACCCTAAAACAGGGCTCTAAGACGTCGTGAGCCGAAAATGAGATCGCCACCTAATTCCTTAACCCTAAAACAGGGCTCTAAGACGTCGTGAGCCGAAAGTGAGATCGCCACCTAATTCCTTAACCCTAAAAGAAGGGGCTCTAAGACGTCGTGAGCTGAAAAAGAAATCGCCACCTAATTCCTTAACCCTAAAAGAAAGGGCTCTAAGACGTCGTGAGCCGAAAACGAAAGCGTCGGTAGAGGCCCCAATAAAGCAATAACGCCGAAAAATTAAACGGTTTGACAATCTTTAGTAAGTCGCGAAAATAAACAAGTAATAGTTGCCGCCCAGGATACATTATTATCATCGTCGTTAAATAGAAGAAAGTCAAAAGCAACATAGTACAAATAATGCATCATTACGAATTCAAAAAGTTCAAGATCAAAGCAAATTAAAATTACAACAAAGACTATTGTTCGTCCACAAGGGCGCCATCTACAACTATCTTGAAAGAGTCCATAGATGAAAGGTCAGCGTCCGGATGAAGAAAGGCGACCTGCTCCTTTGCACGATCAAACCCAGTCTCAAAGGACAACGCCAGTTCTCCTTTGGCTTCCGAGACCTCAGCCTTCAACGCCACTTCCCTCTCAACTCCTGAGGCAACCTCATCCCTCAACCGAATGATCACCGCATCCTTCCCAGCCAGGTCGGCGTCATGACCAATCTTCAAATCACTGATGCGTTCATCACACTCGGACCTCATCGCCTCTTTAACCTCTTAGACCTCCTTCTCCTTACTCTCCTGAACTACTTGTAATTCCTTCTCCAGCGACTTAACCTTATCCAGCAATGTTTCTCCATTACGAACCGACTCTTCATATTTGCAATCCACGGCCATCAAGAGCATAATAGACCGCAGACAGTTCACACTGATATCCCTCGTCGTGAAGGGAACGGGGTTCTGCGTCCCAGCTTGCACATCATCAGGATTACAAACCATTTTTTCTTTCACGTAAGCTTCATGGTCGAAATCCTTGTCCCATAAAGACTGGACCTCCCGGCTAGGACCAGTGAATTCAGCAGCGGGACGAGAATGCGCCCTCTTAGACCTCCTCTCTCTCAGCACCCCCTCTTCCCCATCTGGCGCTTTCCTCTTCTTCTCCTCTCGACTCTTCTCCTGCGAAACTTCAACGTCAACATCGCACTCAGGTTGAGCGTCAAGAACAACCTCCACTTTCTTTTTAGACTTACGGAGGATAAGCCCAGAAGGATCGCTGATGTCAGCCACCCCGCCCGACCTCTTGGCCTTCATCTCGGCCAAATACTTCTTCCTCTCCGCAGTTGATAGAGGCGCCATTGATTCTGCAAAGTCAAAAACCAAAGCCAATACACAAGTTAATAAAGGGAAAGGCGAGAAAAGCTAGACAAGTAGGGTTATGAAATCAACTCACGCAAATAGGTCTCTAAGCTATCAACATTCCCCTCTCTATTCAGCAACTCCCGGATATCCATGGGCAGCATCTTGTCCAAGAAGGAAACGACATCTTGTTCATACCCACTCAAGTGCTCGTAAGCAAACCCAGTAATAGAAGCTGGGGAACTCGTCCAGCAGATGGGGAATTTTAATTCGTTCTGTACACGCACCGCGGCGTCCTCGCAATCCTCTCTTCCTCTCACCCTAAGGAAGGTTTGTCTCCAGTTCTTGTAATGAGACGCATAAGGTGGAAACAACCGTTTCCCAGGATGCGCGCCAACGGACACCCAGGACGACTTGTCTACCCCCTTAGTACCATAGAAACTAAAGAAGCAACCAGCGGAGGGCACTCTCGCACGCAATCTCGAAGGCCCGGATGAACGCCCAACTGTTGGGCTGAAGCTGCGAGGGCGCCACATTTAACCACCTCAGGACACTTACTTCGAAGGGCGTGAATGGATACTTCACGCCCAAATCCTCAAAGACCGCCGTGTACATGTAGAAGAACTCGTGAGCCATACCCCTTGGCATCCGTAAGTATACTTTCTCACCAGGGCGGCAGGGCTCAAGGATCACATCATTTTCGCGTCCTGTCGAAGAAACACTAATCTTGCTTCGGAACAGCGCCATTCGCTGAGGATCCATATACACGGACTCCGAGCGCATCATTTCGTTAGCAAAACCCCCTGGTCCCGAACTACTAGCGGACGCCATACAGCGATTTTCTCTCGTGTGGGAGGGACCTGGACGAACAGAAAGAATAATACAATCAGATGAGTTCCCTCTATCATCTTTCCCCTCACTATCACTCGAATCGCTCGAAAACTCTCCTAAAACGGAATGGCCATAGTAGGCATTTTCAAAAGCAACCCAATCGGTGGTTCCATTCGATCGTTTCGCAAGTCTAACCGCCTCTCTCAATAACACATCCCTCTCCTCCGAATTAACCGGAGACATTACGTTGCCCTCCCCATCACACTCCCTGATAACTACCATATCCTAACCCAAACTACAAAACGAAGAACTATCGTGTAGAGGACGAATTCGAAAAAAGGGATTACCTGTTTTGTATAAAGAAAGCGGCAAGGAGAAAATGAATAATCTGATTCTGGAGATCGTGATGATTCTCGGAACGGTTTGCAATTGGTAAAGGATATACGCTTTTAGAATGAAAAAAAGAGAAAGAAAGTGAAAAGGCAAAAAACTGAACAGGAGACAGGGTAAGTAGATCCGAGTACAGTTCAAAGTACAAAGCCTGGGAAAATGCGCAGATGACGTCACTTAAGTTGGCACGATTTCCGAGAACCGTTGCGATTCGAACACGTCAGCGAGAGCGAACGGTCGCCTCACGTCAGCCGTCGGATCTCATCAAGAGGTGTCCTCAACACGTAGTTTGACGGGCGCGGCAAGCTAACCTACTCAAAGGAGTCGTTTCTACATGCAGTTTAATCACTTCGCCTTGTACCAAGACTCGTGCTTGTTGGGCTAGCGCCCATATTCTCGAAGGGCTAGTGCCCATTAAGGCACTCAAAACAGAAACATGGAGCTAGTACCCATGTTGGGCTAGTCCCCGTGTTGGGCTAGTACCCATGTTGGGCTAGTATCCGTGTTGGGCTAATACCCATGCAGGTTTAAACATCCATGTTGGGCTAGCACCCTTCGTGGGCGAGCACCTATGATTGGACATGCATCCATGTTAGACTAGTACTCATAAAAAATTTTCATAAAGCTTCGTCATCACTAAGCCCCACTTGCTGGGCAAAAGGCAAATCCCCCCGTTAACAGTTTAATCACTTCGCCTTGTCCCAAGACTCGTGCTTGTTGGGCTGTGGACCGTAGATCTCACCATCCAGGACTTGAGATCCTAAAGATAAGGGTACGAACCCCTGGAGTAAGGCTGGACGCCCTGGACGCCCTCCAGGAGGGCGCAGGGCCGACTTTACAGTGATAAATAGCCCTAGGTGACCTTCCTAAAGGGCACCCTCTGGGGGCGCCCTTAGAAGTTCACGAGGGCGCCCTAGCCATAGTTTTGGCCCTTTACGACTTGGGCCCAAAACCATGACCGGGTAGGGCCAAAAGAGGCTACAAATAGTAACCTTGGGATCATTCCCAAGGCACGACCTAAACACAGCACAGAAACCCTAGTTTCTAGAGATTGTACTCACAGACAGTACAAGATGCAAATGACCAGTATTACCCTTTAGCATTTGGAGTGGTTAAGAATGAAACAAAAGAAGCATGAAGTTGGTTTTTGACATTGCTGCTTGAAGATATTGGAACAAACAGAAGATGTGTGTTTATTTCAGATCAACAAAAGGTACTTTTTTTTTATGGTTATGAATGATTTTGTGATTTAATTACTACCATTAAACTTATCATTTGTTTATGTTGCAGGGATTGATACCTGTTTTTGAGGAGTGGGCTGATAGAATTGAGAATAGATACTGTCTAAGGCATCTATATGCCAATTTTAAAAAAAAAAAATTGGAGGAGGAACTTTGATAAGGGATTTGATGATGGGTGCAGCAAAGGTAACCTATAGACAAGGTAAAACAAATAAGTTTTTGTTTTTAATTGATTTTTTTTTAACTTATGTAAAGATTGACTAGGTTTTAATTTTATTGTTATGCAAAGCTTGGGTTGCTAAGATGGATGAGTTGAAGAAAGTAGATGTGCCTACATGGGAATGGCTTATGGCTGTTGACCCTAAATTATGGTGTAAGCATGCATTTTCATATTATCCAAAATGTGATGTCTTAATGAATAACATTTCTGAGGCTTTTAATGCAACTATATTAGTAGCTAGAGATAAGCCAATACTTACCATGTGTGAGTGGATTAGAACATACCTAATGAATAGGATGTCAACACTTAGGAACAAGTTGAGTAAATGGCAATATGATATCATGCCAATGCCTAGGAAAAGATTAAACACTGAGATAGAGAAAGTTGGGAACTGGATAGCAACTTGGGGAATAACTGATGAGTTTGAAGTTGAAATGGTAGGTGGTGGACATAGGTTTACTGTCAATATGGCAAAATAGACTTGTAGTTGTAATTTTTGGGAGTTGGTAGATATACCTTGTAGGCATGCAGTTACAGTCATGGCAAAGAGAGACCAAAACCCAGAAGACTATGTTGCTGAGTGTTATTCTAGGAAGACATATGAGGCTTGCTATAGTTTTAATGTGAGTGCCATAAATGGGCAAGACATGTGGCCTGAGGTGGAATGTGAGGAGATGCTTCCACCAGTGTTTAAAAAAGGGCCTGGGAGACCAAAAAAGTTGAGGAGGAGGGAGCCTAGTGAACCCTGTCAAACACAAGGGAAGTATATCAGAGCTGGAACAAGATACAAATGCACAACATGCAACAAATTTGGTCAAAATAGCAAAGGATGCAAAAGTAAGACTGTTGACCCTGAAGCACAAAAGAGGAAGGTAATTTATTTCATATTTAGCATAAAAATTCGTTTGAATAACAATTTCATATTCTGATTCAGTTTATGTTTCTATGACAGAGGAAACCATAAAAAAAAACAACAGAACAAGAAAATGTAAGTCAAAGTGAAGACCAAAATCAAGTTCAGACTCAAGTTCAGGCTCCAGTTCAGACTCAAGTTCAGACTCCAGTTCAGACTCAAGTTCAGACTCCAGTTCAGGATCCAAGTCAGGTTCAAAGTGAAGGTCTTGGAGTACAAAGTTCACAAGGTTCAGCAATGTCTATGATGGCAAATGAAGTAGAAGAACATGTAAGCAAGAAGAGAAAGGTTGTTAAGAGTTCTCATGTTGGCCCTCCTAGATTCAATCCTCCAAAACAGGTAAATCCACCAAAACAGCCACCCAAACCATCTGTAGCTTTTATGAAAACGTTTGTTAAACCAACTTCAACCATTTCCACAACAGTTGCAAACCAACAAGCACCCCCACAAGCACCTTCAAGTTTAAAAAAACCAAAAACTATCATTGAACCATCTGCATCAATACACACCACAGTCCAAACTGGTAGAAATTCACACACAATCGTTGCACCATCTGTAAGAGTACACACAGTTGTACATACTCATCCAAAAACAATGAATGTTATTAAACCAAGTGCAAAAGTCCTAACCAATGTTAAGAGTCGCACCAACTCTGAAATAACTGTGAAACCAACAGCAGATGTGAGCACAACAATCAACACAACAACACACTCAAAAACCTTTGTTAAACCATATACCATTGTGAAAACCATTTGCCAACCTGTCCTTAAATCTGTTCCACCAAAACAAGGAAAGACAGATTCTAAAAATCTTGACTTATCTAAAATGAGGAGAAGTGGTAGGAATGTTTGGAAAACCAATGCTAACAAGAAAGGGCCAGGAAAAAATATGGATGACCCAATTAAGATAGATGATGATTGTGATGATTCTGAGAAGGTTGTTGATGCCTGTGATGATTCTGAGAAGGTTGTTGATGATCCCCCTGTCAAAGTTGTCCCAGAGGCAAAACATGGATCATGTCTAGGCATCTTGAGAAAAGTTGACACAATCAAATATGTTTAATCTGTCAACTATGTTTAATTTTTTGGTTTAGTGTTTTGGTTTAATATTGGTCTAGTATTTTGGAGTATGTTCTGAGTGGTTGTAATTCTTGGCTATGAACAAGTTATGTTGACAGCATCTATGTTAATGTAAATTATGAATGCTTGCCTATTTCATATATGTTTATGAATGCTTGCCTATTTCATTTTGATGTATATATTGTTAGAATAAGACTTCAGAATCAGAAGCAGAATCTCAGACTCTGCCTTCAGAAGCTGACCTCAGACTCTTCCTTCAGAAGCAGAACCTCAGACTCTGCCTTCAGACTATTAGCACATAAAGAAGAAGAGGAGAATACCGCTTATGTTAATAAAAAATATGAATGTTTCTCCATAAACACCACAATCACATTTCACAATCACATTTCATTCTTACAAACTTAACTTCACAATCACATTTCAACCAATACAGTACATATTGTCACATTACAAATTGAAATACACCTTCATTTGACTCAAGTTCACATTACATAAACATCACAAACATGATACATAACCACAATCACATTACAGAAGACATTACAGTACTAATACTTTTCCACTTAATTCACTACTTTTTGGCATAGCATACAACAAAGATCACCCAGCTAACTATAACAAACAACTTCAACCATTCCACCTTCTTCTTCTCTTGCACCAATTTTAACTTCCACTTGTCTTTCTTCTTCTCCCAAATTCCTTGCATAACATCAACACAATTACAGTTGTTTGGTTTAGGCTCCACATTTGACATTCCTTGCATAACATCCCCTTCTTTCGACGAATCGTCCTTTGACTGCTCAATTGATACATTTGATGGCACTGCAACCATAGGCCTTGTACAAGGACCAAGTTGGTCATCCCACATAAACAAATCACATTTTCGTTTTTTCTACATTAACAACAAACCAAACATTTAAATTAACAAAAGCATGATATTAAGCATTATCAAGTACAACCAACTTCAAATTACTACACACTCACCTGCCAATTGCGACACCTCCAAAATCTACGCCCCTGGTTCTCTATAGTGTTAGCAATGTATATGACCATAGGCTGTTGACAGTAGCACATAGGAAGCATTCCACGCAAAGTCTCCAATTCCTCAAGTTGGTAGTGCTTAGCAGAAGGCGAGTACTGGGTGGATGAAGTTCCAGTCGACATGACCAGACATGTGCTTCAAACCGTAAACTGGGTGGGTGGATGAAGTACTGGGTTGATGATTGTGAATTTTTGAAACACGAAAACAACTTATACAACCACGAATCGATGATTGTTAATGGTGTTACTGAGAAATTTGAAACTCGATTGGGTTAGTGAAATTAGGGTTCTTGTAACAAGGAAGAAGAAAGAAGGAAGAAGAAATGAGAAAGAAAGAAGAAGTTATGGGCAGGAAAGAAGAGTGGAAAGAAGAAGTTACTGAGAAATTCGAACTCGATTTGGGTTAGTGAAATTAGGGTTCTTGTGACAAGGAAGAAGAAAGAAGGAAGAAGAAATGAGAAAGAAAGAAGAAGTTTTGGGCAGGAAAGAAGAGTTGAAGAAAGTCAGGGGCAATTTCATCTTTTTACAGAGTCAGTATTCACAAAGGGCAAAAATGTAACTTCATTTGTCAGAAGCTGAGTCAGCTTGGTGATTACCCAGTCAGCTGATGCCATGTAGGCGCCACGTCACTAAATACTTGACACATTGGCAAAAAATAGTAATTAGGACCAAAGTTCAAGTGATTAGTAGTAATTACAGGAAAAAATTGGAAGGATTAACAAGTACAGGGACTAAAATTCAAATGAGACCTATTTGCAGGGACTATATACATATTTAAGCCTTATAAAAATGATGATCAAGAAAAATCACATTGATATTTTTTTTTTACAATCCTACTATATTGTTTCTTCGGGAACTGTAACACAAATCATCGCAAATAATCTTTATAATAATGATTAAGAATATTATAATTTAAGCAATATTCAAAGATGCTTTATTTATTTACAGCAATAAACTCTTAAATTCAAACAAAACTATTACAAGTGCATAAAACGGATCACCATTCGAAACAATTAAAAATCAACGCATCTTAGGAAATTTTGTTGGTAAACATAATGCATATCAAACTCTTAAAAAGCATATATCTCGTAGAATATTGTTACGGTTCTGAAATTGCTAAATTCAGTAAATCCAAATGACCAAATCCAAATATCACTAACAAATTGAAAACAATATCATTTGAATCGACAATTGATTAGTGTTTTTGTTTATTGATTTGACTCATGTACATGATATCAAATTTTGAGTATAATTGGATAGTCACCACCGATTCAGAAGTATATCACCCATAGATAGGGAAGAAGAGGGAAGAGATTATAGAGAGAAGTATTATATTATTCTCTTGTGTATCCAAGTATGTTACATGTGAGCTCTATTTATAGAGAAATACAATAATTTATGGAACAAGTCCAATAGTCTAGTAGTGTGGCACATTAACTCATTTGCTATATGAACATCCACTTATAATATTTATAACAAAAACAATATTGTAGATTGTATTTTCAGATGTATTTTCATATGATTGTTATTACGGTTGTTATAAAATATCAATTTTAAAATACTGCATCTGGTCCTAAATATAAGAAAAGATTCTTTTTATGTTAATTGAATAACTAATGTATCTGATCTATATTATAGGCCAAAACATCAATTATTCAATGAACCTGAAAAAATAATATTTTCTTATAATTAGCACCTGAGGGAGTATTACACATCGTAGGAAAAAACATCTGAAAATCAACTAATATATTCTTAAACCATGCCTCCTCCCATGTAGAAAACTAAAAAATCAGAGGAAAAAACAACGACTGTTGTTGAATGGCAACAAGAGAATAACATATCTAAATATAAAAATTACAACACATAACTTCTCTCAAAACCCACGACCCCAATACACCATACTCTCAAAATCAAATATCGGAACTACATCTCATAACACTCTAAGACAGGAGTATAAGAGAAGAGAAGAAAGTCGGATACAAGTTTAAAGTATTTCCAACCGATGCATCTTGTAAGACATCTCTTTTCAACATACTAGACGACATGCGGCATTTTTCCACATATTTCAATCAACTCCAACAATATCCACCTTGATTAAAATTGATAGGTCTTCTACTTCCATTGTCTACACAAACAGTTATAGTTCGAAAAAACTAGCAAACTCCATCATAAATAGTATACTTTAGTTGGAGATAAACCACTCCAAGATATTCTAATGTTAAAAATCATATTGAAAAATTATGGTACAACTTCCATGTTGCCTTTCTCATGTAGTTCTTCAGCCATCAACAAAATCTCACAGCACACTGTACATCAATTCCAATTGATGCTCGTGTGCTAACCAATATCCTGTGTAATATCGATGGTATTAAAACAACCTTGACTTGCATATTACTAGCCAAAATTGATTCTTCCATTAAATTTCTCTATGAAAAACTTCACAGCAGAACTTGACATTGCAATTGTATACATTTTGTAAATTGTGCACCAGAAAGATTCACAGGAAAGAGAGATGAGTCACAATGGACAGACTTAAGTACCAAATCTTTCCTAGCCATATCAACATTTCCAAAACAACAACCCTGAAGAAAATATAATGTTACAATACACAACATACTAAGAATTTAATATTTGGATTGAATAAGCTTTAATACCAATTGTTGGAATATAAAGTGGGAAATACCAAAATAGGAGAAAAAAATCACTTTTGTCATAACTAGAAAATGACAATATATGAAATTTATTACAACACGTAGACTTCTCTCGAAATTCCAAGGCCTTGGTGTAGCTACGCTCTACAAAACAAATACTTGAACTACATCTCAAAATACTTGAAGACAAGAAAGTAAAAGTGGAAAATCAAATACAAACTTAATGTATTTTTAACATGGATGTCTTTTAACGAAGAATTAGAGTTAATATCTACCGGTCTCCCTCTTTCTTTACCATACTAGGCGATGTGAGATATTTTTCAAGATGTTTTAATCAACTCGAACAAACATAGCACATATCACATATTTTAATGATTTGAGTAATTCCTTTACAAAAAATTATTTGAATAATTGTAAAAGAAAAATTATTTTATCTAGCATATAATAACGAATTTTACTATTTTTAAGTGGGTTATTTTTGTAATAGTGTTTTTTATCAATAAAAACACGCTTTATTTATTTTCTATATATATATATATATATATATATATATATTTTGAGAAATTATTTATTTTATATATATTTTACTATTGCATGTCAATCGTATTTTTTTTAAATTAAATATAAAACACACTCTTTTTAGTGCCTAATTATTATTTATTTTTTTACAATTCAACGGACTTTCTATATCAAGTTTTATTTTGTGTGAATGAAATTAATTGAGTGTGTGCACTATCAAAGGTCTTAGTGGGCATGATCTTAGTGACGTACTGGATGTCACCTTCTTATGGCTGGATCAAGAAGGAGAAAGAGGTTATTAGCACCTATAAAAACATTTCCACTTCATGTAAAAACATTCCTGCAGTGGAGTAGCTTAGTGAGTTTAATCTCTGTTACTAATATTTTGTTTCCTCACGTCTAATAAACTAATTACAAATGTTTTAATTTTAAAAAGTGCTTAAGCAGAATTTAGTAAGATAAAATCATATTTAGGAAGAAGAGAGACCTTATTAATGCACTAACCTTTTTCTTTATGCTTCGTTTGTGCACTAATGCTCCACGCACTGCATGCCAGTAGAATTGCATCTTAGATTCAAATTTTGACATATATAATAAGATTGCACAAAAATAAAATAAAATCACATATATACATATATATATATATATATATATATATATATATATATATATATATATATATATATATATATATATATATATAAAGTAAGGGAAGTGGGACATCATTTTTCAGGCAAACTTTGGTCTGTTTGAAATTATGACAAGCCCCACCAAGAGGAATTGGAGATGAAATAGAGTGAGATTCAAGTTGAAGTATTTAACCCAAAAGCGGTTAGATGAGATGACATGAGTCTCTTCTAATTTAACCAAGGTCCTGAGCTCGAATCCAGTCTTGGGTATGCAGCAGCGCTAAAACTCTTAGGAGAGTTTACACTCATAGAAGATACCCGGTTTAAGAAAAATTGGAGCATTTATGCTAATATTAATTAATATTACACATTGACAGTAAAAAAAATTAAATAGATGCAAAATCTAGCTTTTTTTAAGGAATGCAAAATCCAGCATAAAATATATTAAAAGTTTGACAAAATTACTCTATAGGTCTTGTATTTTATTTATTTGTAGCATTTTATTCCTTTATATTCTTCAAAAAAAATCCTTTATCTTTATTTTTGGTCCGTTTAAATCCTTTATCTTTTAAAGCATGCACAAATAAATTACTTTTTTCTTTCATTTTTTATTAAAAAATACCAAGTTGACAACCCACATAGAATAATCTTATGTTTGTTAAATATTTTTATTAAAAATAAAGAAACCAGAAAATTTATGAAACATTCATCGTCATCTTCTTCCTTAATTAAAAAAACATTTCTACTCAAATCCACTACAAAATAACATGAATGTCAATGTTATGCTCACCTTCCTCTTTTTCTAAACTCAAAAATAAAAATTCTAAAATTCTCAATAAACACTAAAAAGAATTTGGTTTATTGAGAAATGTCTATATCCTCAACAATACCGCTAGGCATCATTCAACACAACCCTGACTTTCATTCATTCTCTTCTTTTTTTCTTCATTGAATTGGTTTTCTATTTTGGGGAAGGACAGAGAAAAATGAGAGGAGGTTATCAATGTTTAGCAACAAAGAGCCGTGAGCCTTTCAAAAAAAAAAACAAAGAGCCTACAGAAATGAGTGGGGTGAAGGTTTTCGATGACTATGTTGAAGTCTTGTGTGGGTTCACCGGTCGAAGGTATGGTGATGTTTCTCGTAGTTAATTGAGAATTTCGATTATTTAAAATTAGATGGAGGTGAACATATATATTTCATTTTTTTATTTGAATAAGAAGATGATAAAGATATTAAGATGATGAAGGTATTCATAAATTTGAAAGGTTTATGTATTTTAAATAATAAGATTATCCTATGTGGCTTGCCAACTCAGTATTTTTTTAATAAAAAATGAAAAAAATGATTTATTTGTGCGCATCTAATAGATAAATGACTCAACTTTACAAATAAATAAAATAAAGATCCTTAGAGTAACTTTACCTAAAAATTAACACTGTGAAATGAAAATGATAATTATTTTTTTTTATATGAATGTACACAACTACGAAGACTAATTACTCATGCTGGTTTGGACCGCAATAGATAGAAAAGCTCTCCATCGAGAGATATCGATTATATTAGAAACATATGAAGTAGTAAAAATATAAATTAAATTAAACTAATAAGTATTACTTAAAAAAATTAAAACCAACAAACAATTGATCAATGTAATCTTATATTTAAAAGTTCTTAAGTCTCTTAGACAACTTTTTTGGAGTAAAAAAATTTGTTGCGAATTTCCTTCATAACTTTTTGTTCTTTCTTTATTTTTTTTTATAACATGGTCGCATATCTTATATTTAAAAGTTCTTAAGTCTCTTAGACAACTTTTTTTAGCCAAAACAGTTGTCTCAAATTTCCTTCATAGTTTTTCTCTTTCTTAATTTTTTTAGAAAATGATCGCATATCTTATATATAAAAGTTCTTAAGTTTCTCAGACAACTTTTTGGAGCCAAAAAAGTTGTTGCAAATTTCTTAAATCTCTTAGACAACTTTTTTGAACCAAAATAATTGTCTCAAATTTCCTTCATAATTTTTTGTTCTTTCTTTATTTTTTTTTAGAAAATAATCGCATATCTTATAGATAAAAGTTCTTAAATTTCTTAGACAAACTTTATGGAGCCAAAAAAGTTGTTACAAATTTCCTTTCTAATTTTATGCTTTTTTTTTATTTTAGAAAACAATCGCATATTTTATATATAAAAGTTCTTAAGTCTCTTAGACAACTTTTTTTAGCCAAAACAATTGTCTCAAATTTCCTTCTTAACTTTTTGCTCTTTCTTAATATTTTTAGAAAATGACCACATATCTTATATATAAAAGTTCGTAAGTCTCTTAACCAATTTTTTGGAGATATAAGTAGTGTTAATATTGTAAATTTTTATATATTTTAACTAATGGAACCTAAATTCACTATCATGCATAAATTTGAAAATTGTTCTTTAAGAGCTAATTATATTTGTTGATGTATTTTTATTTTTATTTATCTGTATTTTTGGAGCTATTATATTGTAATAGAGTCAACAAGAGATTTTAGATAATTCTTATCAACAATCTCTCTGATGTGATAAGCCTTGGAAGCGTCGAAGGAAGAATTGAATGGGATGTCGGAGACTTGGAGACATGTCTTAGAAGCGTATGACTTTCGAATGAGTAGAAGTAAGGCATAGTATATGTAATGTAATTTCAGCAAAAGGTGAAGTAGTTCTACCTTAGACATTAAAGTTGGATATCATATCATACAAGTTACACAGTTTAAATATCTTGGGTCCATAGTACAAAATGACGAAGAAATAAAAGCACATAAAAATCATTGTATTCAAGTTGGATGATTGAAATGGAGAAGAGTCTTAAATGTTTTATGTGATACGAAAGTACCATTCAAGTTAAGGGAAAAATATCATACAGTTGTCAGACCAACGATGTTTTGTGGAACAGAGTGTTGGGCGGTTAAGAACCAGCATGAGAATAAAGTAAGTGTAGTGGAGATGATGATGTTGGGTTGGATGTGTGGTAGGACTAAGGTGGTAGCATCTATAGTATAAAATATTGTGGAAAATAGGCTAAGGTGGTTTGAACATGTAGAGAGAAGACCTGTAGATTATGTAGTAAGAATAGTAGATCAAATAGAGGATAAAAAGATTACAGGAGGTATAGGAAGACCAGAAAAACTATAAGAGAAACTATTAGGAAATATTTATAGATTAATGAGTTGGATCTAAATATGATTTATGATGGAACAATATGACTTATTTCGATCCATATAGTCGGCCCCACTTAGTGGAATAATGTTTGGTTGTTGTTGTTGTTGTTGTTGTCTTTTGGAAGCATCAACTCATGCAAAACAACAATTATTTTAACATTTCATGCTCAACTACCACATTTATTAGTCAATGATATAATCAACTTCCCGTACATCGCACGGGTTCAAATACTAGTATATCATACTCATTAAAAAATAGATAAGTATTAAAATTTACTTACGAAGTTTGGTTCAATTTGAAAAATTGATTAGATATCTGAAATCCTATCCGAGTGGATTTCACAAAACGAAATCCAAACACATCTAATAATAATTGAATTTGGGCCGTTTTTTGTTTTTTTTTTTATCGGTTTTATATTGGATTAGTTTGAATTTGTACACCCTTAAAATTGATTAATGTAATATATCATACTAATGAAAAAATAAATAAGTATTAAAATTACTTATGAAGTTTGGTTCAATTTTGAAAAGTTGATCTGAATTTCGGTCCAAGTGGGTTTCACAAAACGACATCTAAAGACATTCAATAATAGTTGAGTTTGTGCGATTTTCAATTTTTTGTATCGGTTTGCGATTTTATGTTGGATCAATTTGAATTAGACCCTTAAAATGTATGATGCAACCAAATAAGAGACGTTAGGGGTATGTTTGGTTCAGGGTAGAGGGAGGGGAGTGGAGGTAATATTTTTAATTATGTGTTTGGTTTAATTTAAGGAGGGGAGAGGCAAGAAGGGGGAGTAAAATCCCTCCTAAACCCTCCAAATTGAGGGGATTTGGAGGGGAGGAGAGATGAGCAAAACCCCTCTTTTAAACGAAACATATATTTAATTTAAATACTTCCGCTCTCTTCTCCTCCCTTCCATTAACATCTCTCACTTCCCTCAGTTGAACCAACGGACCCTAGAAGATGAAATTGAAGATAATTGTGTCAGAGGAGATGATCAACATTCAAAACAATGTTCTCCACTTCTCAATAGTTGAATTGGATTATGTGTCACAATTGGATTGGTCAAGGTCATAATGTCACGTGACATTATGTCACACAACTGGAATCCATGTTTTTACTAGCCATGTATTTGTTTGAATTTTTGCAATCTGAAGAAGATGAGCAACATTCAAAACGATGCTATCCCTTTTTGTTTGGTTTTTGCATATCTAGTTTTTTTTATGCACATATCCATATTTTTTAATATATATCATTTTCATATTATTAGTTTTGTTTTCTCTAGTTTCAAACATGAAAGAAGGTGAAATATTAATCTAACAACTAACTATTAACATTTGTCATTTAAAATAAAAATAAACAACCTTTTAAATATTTTTGAGATTTGAGAAAATATTTTAATGGTAAAAGATGTTGCCCTCCGTTTTTTTACAGAAGGGACACCAAGAAAAAAATAATGGACGATATCTAGTTAGACCATTTCCAACGCCGAGCGTGAAGTAAGTAACATCAATTATTTATTAAAAAAGTCAGGTAGATATCGTAAGTACTACTTCGGCCTCAAATATGAACAAAAATTGATTAAAATTAATGTATTTAGTCCAAAGGTTGATCAAAGAGAGTTGATGTATTTAATCCAAATTATATCATAACAAATCATAAATATATGAAAATCATAATTTTTTATTTTCTCACTTTACACTCAAATCTCACGCTTAGAGGGTATCTTTTTTTACTTCGTATAATATAAAAAAGTTGCAGCACTGAAATACAGTCTACTGATGTGCAGTATCATAAGATTATACAAAACCTTAAGAAATGAAGAACTTGTAGGCATATTTGCTCCATTCCAATCACTGTGTAATAAAAGTATGATTTGGATTAGGAACAATTTCTAAACAAGGAGAAATTATTTCCATGAAGTGAAAAAAGAGCTTGATACCGGGAGGCAATTGAATAGTGTACTGCATTCAACGAAAGTTCAATGATGCCTAAAATACATGCTACTTTCGAAAACCTTATAGAAATACATAAAAGTATGTCAAAAATCCATTTAACATAAAAGTAGGGCAGAACATTTTATTTTCCTAAATGACAGCTGTTTCTTTTTTTTTAGGAAACTGACAACAGTTAATAGTTGGATGATGGATTAATATTTACTCATTTAGAATGACTCTGTAGAGACGATGGAAGATCGGTCTGTCCTCTTTCTAGAGTCTGGCGAAGCTTCAGTCTCAGACATCTTATGCTCGGAGGCAACAAGTGATTTCTTATCATTAGTAGAACTAGACAGCTTGTTCTTAATTCCTTTGATCTTCATCAAACGCTAATCTTTTTCTAACTTAAACTATTGACTACCAGAAGCACGAGATATCCAAAGCTTCTGCTTCTAGAACCTGTTTTGCACACTTAAACAATTAGTAGGCAAAGTGCTCTTTTGTTTTCCTGTCAGTTTGTTATCGTCAAAACATCAATAGTATAGTTTGTATATGAACCAATATGGTTCTAACAATTGTGTGTGTCGAAAATGTTAATTACAATGAGTATTTATAGGCAGAGCTCCATCTTGCTAGTTAAGACATTATGGTCTACAAAATCTTGCTTGATTGTCGTATTCGGCTATTTCCACACATACTTCACAGGAGCCCATAGTAGGCATGGCTCCCCCCACTTTAAAAAAAAATAATTTTTTATAGAGGAAAAGACCAAAACACCCTTCATTTTTTTTGGATATTTTCAGTCTGGCACCCCCCACCCTCACACCCACCTCCTAAGCCAACTCTGAACCATCTCTCCTTGCGATTCAACCGCGATTTAAAAAAAAAACTGCACTCACAACACAACAATCAACATGTCTCTCAAACCCTTAGTTTATCATGTTGCACATATCTCCCTGTCCATAAGTCTCTCTCGCTGCACACATCTGTGACTGTGACATCTCCGTCTCAGGGTCTCTCTCGCTGCTTCAACAGTGAAACGATCAAACGAATCCCTTCATTCTTCAAGACATCAGGTATGTTTCCTCTTTGCAATTTGTTGTCAATTTTCATATTCAATTAATTCAATTCAATGTTGGTATAAGTTATTATCTATATTGCTTGCTTAAAATTGGGGAAAATTGAACCCTAAAAATAAAAAATTGGGGGAATTGCAAACTGATCTTGTTAATTTTCATATTCAATTGATTCTACAGCTACTACAGAAAGATCTTTTTCAGCAATGAAGTTAATCAAGACAAGATTGCGTAATAAGATGGAGGTTGAATTTCTTGCTGACAATATGATGTTTTATATTGAAGAGGTAATAGTTGAACAATTTAGTTCTGATTCAATTATTGACGAGTTCAAGTCTTTGAAAGACCGAAACGTGAAATTTTAAATTGAGGTAAATGTTTTCTTGTATATATTTTTTTTATGTTTTGAATTTATTTTAAATCTTTGCTAATTTGTCTAAGCTTATTATTTAGCTGCTCCGGTGACTTGGTCGGGTTCCAAGCTTTTGCATCAGAGAGTATATGTAGCAGTCTTGTGTGAAGGGTTCTTCTATTCTGCATGTGGCAAGAATTATAGTAGGCTGATTCAGATTCTCTAAGACTAGGATAGGCTATATAGTTGGTAGATAGTAATTTGGAACTTTAGCCTTGTGGTGATGCTTTTTTTTTGGATGAAATTGTATGTGACTTTTATGAATTTCAATTATAATATTTAGTTAATATTTGTCGCTCCCCCCGATATTTTGGGCAAGATCCGCCATTGTTTCCACAGGTGATGTGTGCGTTAATACTCGTTGTTGGGTGTATGTGTCGCCTCATGTTTAGCTTGGATGCCTCTCATTTCGGGACATTCCACTTACCCTGGTCAACACGTTCTTTTGCACTTTTGATCACACTCCAAAAAAACAGTTGGTTTACTTTCATGGAGCTAAAAACATGGAACACGAGTCTTGCAGCTGAATTGTCAATTTGCAATTCACTTCAAACCTTTAAGTTACCGATATTAAATATTGATAGAAATGATGAAAGTGACCGCATTTTTAACTTAAAGATCATAGTATGTAATGTTTGTAACATAATTAATAGACCAAAGTATGTAATATTTGTAACTTAAGGGAGCAAAGTAAAAAACTAAAAATAGCTCACGGATCAAATATATAATTAGCCTAAATAATAAGAGATCCATTTGCATTTCCTTCAATCACAATTGCACTTACTTAGTCACAAATCACAACCAAAAAATATGTGAATCACTTGCAAGCAGTAGTACAATAAAATAAAAATCGAAGGATATTGCTCATCAGAAGCATGCCTTGACAAGACCTCTAAGATGGTCAAGTTAGTAAGGGTATCATTCTTTGCAGTGATTGTCCTCAAATAAGTCTTCTGGTAGTCCTTAGCAAACTCAACATACTCAACGGATCCTTTCTCAGGCTCGAATCTTCTACTTTTTGTTGGTCGGTTAAGGATATATCCTCCATACGCATATTGTCCAAAATTAACAGCTGCATGAAGTGCTGAAGCAATTCCATATGAGAATAGTGCAAGCTTCTTTCAACTCCGTACGAGTTTGCATCTTAAACCACCATGTTGCATTCCTAAAGTCACCATGACCCACCTCTACAAGTTCTTTCCCGAATGCTTGGAGCTCAGAATCTTTTACAACATATGCATCAGACTTGTAGTAGGAATTCACATATTCATCAACCCATGACTTAATAGCAGCCCATATCTCTAGTCCATCAGAAGCATAAGGATAGTCCTCTATCAGAAGTCGAACACCGTTGATACAATTTTAGCAAGTGTACTAATTTATATCGAAGTAATAAATAAATTTGTATCCAATAAATTTGTAATAAATAAAGGGGGTTGCCTTAGGCAAATTGGTTTTAGTTGCATTTGTAAATAAATAACTGAAAATAAACTTGGTTAAGAAATATATGAGATAAAGGATTAGGTCTTTCGAATCATCTGCACAACACTCATTAGTAATGTGCTTCTAAATCTTATTAGTGTATTCAGTTCAAGACGATTAACAAAATTGTTCAGGTAAAAATAAAAAACATGAGAGGGAGAGTGAGAGAGAGGGGCGGTGGCTCTAGGCAACTAGGGCAATCGCACCGGCATTCCTTTTCGCCGGCGGTGAGGTCATCACGGGGGGGAAGGGGTCCAAGCAGGGTGCCAGAAAAGGGGGGGTATGGGGATGATTGGACTGAGGTGAGAGTGCGAAGGAGGAAAGCGTCTGGACAGGGTTTTCGAGGACAGGACGGACAGCGGGATTTCTTGCGGCATGGAGGCTTCGAGGTCAGGCAGCGGTCTCATTCCAGGTTTAGAAATTCAGTGCGACATCAGGCTAGGGTTCGGTTTCACGAACGTGATTCAGCGTGGAATGGCGTTTCAAGGTTTAAAGGGCGGTTGGGCAATCATATGCGGTCTAATTCAGGGGTTGGGAGTATTCGTGTGTCTCAATTTAGCAACCGCCGTAACAATGGTCATGTGGCAGCTGGCTCGCGCGCGGATGGCTTTCCAATTGATCATTCTCGCCGGCAACCAGTTGTAGAAGATGAAGGTCGTTTGGGTTCGGATTTTCGACGGTTCGTAACCTTTTACTTTACTAATGTGCCGGAATTGATCCCTTATTTTTATTTAAAAGAAAGTTTTGAGGTTTGTGGTATTTTGGAGAATTTATTCTTGTCAAGGAGAAAGAATAAGCAAGGTAAGGCATTTGGGTTTGTTCGATATGCAAATGTTCGGGATGTTGATAAACTGTTGAAAGCTTTGCGGAATGTGACTTTTGGTCATTTGCGAGTTTGGGCGAAAGTAGCACGTTTTGATCGTTTCGCTACAGCTGTTGAGTCTCCGAGTATGAGGGGGGCTGGTGAGGGTGAGGGAGTAGGGGGTAAGGACAGTGAGGTAGGGAAGAAGGCATGTGGTGAGGGAGAAAATATGCGAGGTCGGGATGGGGAGGAGTGTGAGGGAGAAAAAAGTGAGAATGTGGGAAACTTGGGAGTTGGGGTAGGAGGTCGTAACAAGGGGAGGGAGGTGGTAGGGGCTGGGACGGTAAAGGTGTTTGGAGGCGTGTGTGAGGGTGGGGAGGAGAGTGCTTTGGGTGGGGAGGAGCCAAGGTTGGAGGGTGGTTCTCTTACGAATGCGCCAACGGTTTCTTTGTTTAGGGGGACTGTTTCCAGAGTTCTCAATGTTGTAAGCGAGCAACAACATGCTCACGTTGCGCGCAAGATTATTCGTACCTATAGATCAACTACGGAGGATTTATCTTGGGCTCGTGGTGGGGTGGTTGCCACAGTCTTGAATGGTGAAGTTATTCCAGTTGTGCAAAATCGCATAGCGGATGCTGGTTTTGAGGATCTTGACATTATCCCGTTGAGGGCAGATAAGGTGTTTATTCGTAGTCTTTCCGCATCAGATGTTATGCTAATTTATTCAGAAGCACGGGAGTTTTTTAATTTATTTTTTACAAATCCGGTTCGGTGGAGCAAAGATGTTGTTAAATTTGAAAGAGGTGCTTGGGTTCGTATTTATGGTGTTCCTATTCATGCGTGGAGTGAAGCTTTTTTCAAGTTGTGTGTGCTTGATTGTGGTAGATTCCTTCGGGTAGATAATTGCACTCTAGCTAAAAACCGGTTTGATTATGCTCGGGTTCTCGTTGCTACATCTTCCTTGGATGTTCTAACTGTTACTGAATCCATTCATATTGACGGAGTAGTGGTGGAGTTACAAATTATTGAGGAGTGGGGTTTTGCTATTGGGGAGGATGCGTGTCTGTTGGAGGATGATGCCGTGTCTACGGAGTCCATTCCGGATAACAAATTTGATAATGTGGCACCCGAGACTCGAGAACAATTAGTTGACTTGGTGAATTCTTTGGCTGATGATTGGATGGAGGAAGAGAAGGATGCTCCGCAACCTTCAGTGCGTGTTTCAGAGGGGAGGGGGCCGTGTGCTTCTAAGGTCTCGGAGGGAGTGGCCTCGGTGGTGGGCAACCATGGGGAGGGTGGTATTAGGAATTTTGGTGTCGATCGTAAACGTCAAAATTCGTGCCCTCCGATTGCTTCTCGTTCGGTTATTTCTGGTCCGTGGAGTTTAGAATGGATTCAAGATCATGTCCACAGCGATGCGGGTGTGGTGTTCACGGCTAAAAAGAAACAAGCTACTATTAAGGTTCGTGGTGGTGACAACTCACTCAAACACGCGGCAATAGGTTCTCAGGTAAACAAAACAAAGTCAAGGGGTGCTCTTAAACATTCAGCTCGGAATTTGAAGAAAATTGCTCGTCTTCCTGAAAACGATAGAAAGCAGGTGCTTCGAGTGTTGAAGAAGAAGGTTCATAAGCGAATTAGAAGACAAGAATCTTTTTCTGTGGTTGATACTAATAGTAAAGAGTCCCAGGTATCTGTCACTTCTTCTCCTACTGTTAATAATGATTGGAAAAACTGGGTGGTGTTGCACGGTAATGAGGAGGTGGTGCAGGAGGATATTTGTGGAATTGGGAAGGTGTTAGGGGTCAATATGTGTGGTGATCAGTCGAACAGGTTTGGAGTTTTGTCGAGAAAAAATAAAAAAGAAACGGAGAGGGAGGGAGGTGGGATAAGGGGGGCGCATTAAGGGCGTGTGGGGTGGTGGTGGGAGGGGGGTTGGTGGTTAGAATGAAGATTATCTCTTGGAATGTGAGGGGTTTGGGTGGTTTTGAGAAGCGGCCTGAAGTTCGTAAATTAATTATGGAGAAGGGTCCATCCATTGTTTGTATTCAGGAGACGAAATTGGAGTTTATTAGTGATTCCTTATGTGCAGCTCTTTGGGGTAATTTGACACCCTCTTACTCTTTTAGTCCGTCTGTGGGGGCATCTGGTGGTTTGTTAATTCTGTGGGATTCATCAGTTGTTGAGGTTTGGTCGTCGTTCTCTCTGGATCATGTTTTAATTATTCATGGTTGTTTTCTTCAGTCTTCTGTGGAATTTTATCTTTTAAATGTTTATGCACCTTGTGATAATGGAGCCAAGATGGTATTGTGGAATTCTTTATCTGTTTATCTCCAACGTCTGGTGGGCAAAAATATCTGTTTATGTGGTGATTTTAATGCGGTCCGTAATATGGAGGAAAGACGGTCTAAGGGGGCTGCTGTTCATTCTCTTGACTGTGATCCCTTTAATTCTTTTATTGATGAAAATGTTTTAGTGGATCTCCCTCTTCATGGTCGCAATTTTACTTGGTATAAGGGGGACGGGAATTCTATGAGTCGTCTCGATCGTTTCTTATTATCAGAAGATTGGTGTAGTACGTGGCCAAATTGTTTGCAAGTTGCCTCTTTGCGGGGGTTGTCTGATCATTGCCCTATAATGTTGTCTATAGATGAGGAAAATTGGGGGCCACGACCGGTGCGTATGTTGAAATGTTGGTCGGAGATTCCTGGTTATCACGAATTTGTGGGTACTAAATTGCAATCTTTTCAAGTTGAAGGATGGGGTGGTTTTGTGTTGAAGGAAAAATTGAAGTTGCTAAAGACGGCGTTGCGAGAGTGGCATCTCACTCATACTCATAATCTTCCGGGCCGAATAAATTCATTGAAAATAAATATTGCTACCCTTGAGACTAAGGGCGAATTGGAGGAACTCATTGAAGAGGAGGTGGACGCTTTGCACACTATGTCTATCGATCTTCATTCTTTATCCAGGATTGATGCTAGCATTTCTTGGCAGCAATCCCGGATGCTTTGGATTCGGGAGGGAGACGCTAATTCAAAATACTTTCATGCTGTAATGTCTGGAAGGCGTCGTAGAAATTCGGTTTCCTCAATTTTGGTCGATGGTACCTTGGTGACGGGAGTTTCAAGTGTTCGGGAGGCTGTTTATTCTCATTTTCGGTCTCATTTTCAGGCTTTGGATGTTTCTAGACCGTCTGCGAATGGTCTACAGTTCCGTAGGTTGTCTGCTTCTGACGGCACTCTTTTAATTTTACCGTTTTCTGTGGAGGAAGTGAAGGCTGCCGTTTGGGACTGTGATAGTTTCAAGAGTCCTGGCCCGGATGGCATTCACCTTGGTTTTATCAAAGATTTTTGGCCTGAATTGCAGTCTGATGTTATGAGGTTCATTTCTGATTTTCATCGAAACGGTCGTCTTACTAAAGGTATTAACAGCACTTTCATTGCTCTTATTCCTAAGATAGATAGCCCTCAGCGTTTGAATGATTTTCGACCCATAGCTCTTGTGGGGAGTTTGTACAAAATTTTGGCAAAAGTGTTGGCGAATCGTTTGAGGAAAGTTATGGGTTCTGTTGTCTCTGAAACACAGACTGCGTTTGTGAAGGGTAGACAGATTCTTGATGGAATTCTTATTGCCAATGAGGTGGTTGATGAAGCTCGCAAATTGAAAAAACAGCTTCTGTTATTTAAAGTTGATTTTGAGAAAGCCTATGATTCGGTGGATTGGAATTATTTAGATGACGTGATGGGGAGGATGGCTTTCCCAACGCTGTGGAGAAAATGGATGAAGGAATGTGTATCTTCGGCCACAGCTTCTGTTCTTGTTAACGGGAGTCCTACAGAGGAGTTCGTGATGCAGAGAGGGTTGCGTCAAGGCGATCCCCTCTCCCCTTTTCTCTTTCTTCTTGCAGCTGAGGGACTGAATGTTATAATGTCTGCTGCTGTAGATTCTAATTTGTTCACTGGGTACTCTATTGGGGTGCATAATCCTACGGTTCTCTCTCATCTCCAATTTGCCGATGACACTCTCTTTTTAGGTGTCAAGAGCTGGTCGAATGTTCGAGCCTTGCGTGCGGTTCTGGCTCTTTTTGAGGCTATGTCTGGTCTGAAAGTGAACTATAATAAGAGTTTATTGGTCGGTATCAATATTGAGGAGTCTTGGTTATTAGAGGCGGCCTCGATTTTATCCTGTAAAATTGGGAGGGTACCTTTTCTGTATCTGGGTCTTCCTATTGGTGGGGATGCTAGACGTTTGACATTTTGGGAACCAGTTATTGATCGTATAAAATCCAGACTGTCTAAGTGGAAGAGTAGACACTTGTCTTTTGGAGGCCGTTTGATTCTTCTTAAGTCCGTCCTGTCTTCACTGCCTGTCTATGCCCTTTCTTTTTTCAGAGCTCCCTCAGGTATAATCTCTTCCATTGAATCTATTCTTCTTAAATTTTTTTGGGGTGGGTGTGAGGATAATAGAAAAATTGCCTGGGTTGATTGGAGGTCTATTTGCTCCACAAAGGAGTCGGGTGGTTTGGGGGTTCGGCGGTTGGAGGAATTTAATATTGCGCTCTTAGGTAAATGGTGTTGGAGGAGTTTGGTTGATCGAGAGGGTTTGTGGTTTCGGGTTTTGGTCTCGCGGTATGGTGAGGAGAGGGGGCGGCTTTTAGAAGGGGGGAGGAAGGGTTCGTCCTGGTGGAAGGAAATAGTGAAAATTCGCGAGGGAATTGGGGTGGAAGGAAGGAAGTGGTTTGAGGAGAGTATCTAGAAGAAAATTGGGGACGGTTATACTACTTTTTTTTGGTCGGATATTTGGGTGGGGTTGGTGTCGCTAAAGGAGAGGTTTGGTAGGTTATTTGCTTTATCTTTGCACCAGGATTTGTCGGTTGGCGATATGCATTCGCTAGGTTGGGGGGTTGGTGGAGGAGCTTGGGCGTGGCGTCGTAGTCTGTTTACGTGGGAGGAGGAGTTATTGGGGGAGTGTATATCTCTGCTTTCTAATGTGGTTTTGCAGGAGTCCCGGTCTGACACTTGGCAGTGGCGCCCCTCTGTGGGTGATGGGTATACGGTGCGTGGTGTGTATCAAATGCTCACACGGCAGGAGGTGCGCAGCAATGATGTGGTTACCCCGGCAGTTTGGCATAAATGTGTTCCCCTGAAGGTCTCAATTTGTGTGTGGCGTTTGCTTCGTAACAGATGGTCAACGATGGACAATTTGGCGCGCCGAGGCATTATTCCTTCTAACTCACTTCTTTGTGTGTCAGGTTGTGGTCACACAGAGACAGCTTCTCATTTGATTATTCATTGTCCGATTTTTGGTTCTCTTTGGCAGCTGGTCAAGACATGGCTTGGTGTGTATTCAGTGGATCCTCAACATGTGTCGGCCCATTTTACTCAGTTTATTTTCTCTTCCGGAGGATTCATACCTAGGCGTCGCTTCTTACATGTTATATGGCTTTGTACGGTTTGGATTTTATGGAATGAAAGAAATTGTAGGCTATTCACCCATAAGGCTACTTCTACTCTGCAACTTATGGAGAAGGTTAAAATCACTTCTTTAGGGTGGCTAAAAGCCAACACCGTGTGTTTTCCTTATGGTAGTCAGTTATGGTGGCAGCACCCTTTCGAATGTTTGGGGATAGGCTGATGTTATTTTTCTTTTCCTGGTTTCGTTTGAAAACAATCTTGTAATTTGTTTCTCTTCCCTTTGGTACATCTTGTGCTAGGGCGGTGAAACTCTTTTTTGTGGTTATATATATCATTTTGGCTTTTTCAAAACAAAAAAAACAAAATTGTTCAGGTCAATTCCTTAACTCGGAGCCCTCTTTTCTAAATATAATCCCCTAATTCCTTAGGTGAACCTATAATCATCAAAGGTTTTAAGTACGTTAATCTAAAGTCACAACCTAACAATGTTCCATTCCTAGATTGTCTGTTAAGTTGAGCAGTATAAATGGGTCAAAGTTATAAGCTGGTGTCAATAGTCATATAATCTCTAAAATCAATTATATTGGGTCAGAATCATAAAAACATTACGAACAATTTATACTGAATAAACTAGATTAACATTCATAAAGATTCAGAGTTTACAGATTACATAGCAACGAGCTTAGAACAGAATCATCTCAAGACCTAATCTCAATAAACTTAGCTACGGATGGCTAAAGCACAAATAACTAATACAAATATAAGACTCATTACATGAATTGGATAACCGGCTATGAGTTTTGATGGTCTCCCACCTTAGCTCCAGATCTCCAGCTCCAAAAAGTCAGTTTCTCCTTTAAATTTTCAAACTCCTTCAGAAAACACTTGGGCTTTTATAGAAAAAAAAAAACAGAAACGCATAAATCGTGCTCCGATGCCTTCAGATCTTTGCTCATTAAATTCAAATTTGCTGCAGACGCGCCTTCAAATCGTGGCACGATGAAATACCATCGTACTACGATATTTTACAAATCAAAAGCCCTCCAAACTGCTCAAAATCGTGCTCCGATGCTCATAGATCGTGGCACGATTTCTTCAGTCCTTGCACTCATAAAATTGTTCTTTTGTAGCTTTTTGCTCATGCATAAGCACCTGAACTCAACCAAAATGACCCAAAAACTACTGATAAAATGATATATGACCTAGTGTCATCAACCGTGTGGAGAAGCTGGATCATGAACGTACTGCCACTCCTCTAAATACCAGGCAAGGAAGATAAAATTAACATACATACAGTTTTTACAAAAACAAAATTGGAGAAGGGGTTCGTTAATATTATTATTTAAAGTGATATTAATGATCATTTTAAAAAAAAAATTAGAGGAGAAATAAGTCTGTCTAATAGAGCAAGGAGCCAAATTGAAGCTTCAACATCTTTACTTGCGGGCAAGTAAACATTACTAACAGGACCAAAACTATCACCTTGAGGGTGTGGCCTACTTAGTTCAATAGCCAATGGCTTCAAAGTTCCATCATTTTGCAATAAAACAATGGTTCTAGTTGCATATGACTTTGTCTCAGTTGCATTTATTCCCCTCAAATATGGAATTAGTAGATCGTGGTGATCTAGTATGTACAAGAAAGTCGGATGACTTCACGTGACCAAATGATTCATCTCTTGGAATGTAATTAGTGTCCCTTCGACTCTCACTCTTTGGATCTGTTCACATGTAATAATAAAATATTTTAGCCACAATACTAAAATCTTTATAATTAGTTTAATTGTGATTAGTCTTGGTAGTTTTGGCTTAGTTTCAAAAGATTACTTGAAATGCAAGTAATCTGGATTTATGCTTTCTAACTTGAAAGTTAGCTATAAATAAGCTCTCCTTGTATCATTAGAAATCAATATTTATACCGGTTCTTCCCCTTTGAGGGTAACGCAAGTTGCTAGGTCCTCTGGCAATAGGACGGGCCAAGCTAGCTTTCTTGTCCAGATCATCCAAGTCGTCGTAGACATCATAATCATATATTATGTCCCATTCCTTGCGCTCTTCTATTCCATCTCCTCTTAAAGTCTTCAATTCTTCTTGTCTATAGTACACTAATGGAGTTGGTGTTGTACTTGGGATATGTCTACATATATTTAAACATTCAATGTCAAGTTTTGGGTTAAAGAATTTAAATGTAGCAGGCTACTAAATTTTTTAAGTTACGGATTCAACTCCCTCTACTAACATTTTCAAAAACTAATTACTAACATTTGTCGTTAAGAAAGATATAGCAAGCTACACGTGAGATATAATTTTTCTTCTTACCTTGTTGGCAAGGAAGATGCGGTCAACTTTGTACTTTTTAGAATTGTGAATCCATGAGTTGCAAACAAAGTTGATGGGGTGTTCCACCTATATACGACACCCGTTTTGGTTGTTTTGTTTCCTTTGCTCGCCTTTGTGCACCTTGTGCAAGTTATGCTTAATAATATTAGCTATTTCAAAAAAAAAAAATTGATTGTTCCATGGTTCGGAACATCTTCAAGTGTCAAACTCACAACTAAGAATTCACCTTGCATTTATTATCGATATAAAAAGCTCATGTAACTCCCATGGTACTTGTTGTGTGCAAGTGTGAGTTATATGTCCCACATCGGATAGAAAAGTGGAGATTCAACACTTTATAAATGAGATGACCCGTAAAACTATTGGCCTTAAAGTTTTGGGTAAGAGTTTGGCGTCTCTCTCACTTGTATGGTTGCTCTGACCTAGATGTGGGTGGTCCACCTGAATCCCCTCGTGACCCAACAGTGGTATTAGAGCCATGATGAATTGATGGACTCACACTTGAAGGAGAGTGTTGTGTGCAAGTGTGAGTAATTATATCCCACATCGGATAGAAAAGTGGAGGTTGAACACTTTATAAGTGAGAAGACCCATAAACTCATTGCCTTAAGATTTTGGGTAAGAGTATGTCGTCTCTCTTGATGTGGGTGGTCCCCGCGACTCCTCTTTGTGACCAAATAGTGGTATCAGAGCCCGTTTCGACGAAGGGTACAACGACCGGCTCCTTGTGTCGGTTCCGTTGCGGAGAAAGCAGCAACGATAATACAAGCTCCTTGTGTCGATTCGGAGAAAGCCGCAACGGCAGTACAAATGGACTCATACTTGAGGGGGAGTGTTGTGTGCAAGTATGAGTTATATGTCTCACATCAGATATGAAAAGTGGAGGTTGAACATTTTATAAGTGAGATGATACATAAACATATTGCCTTAAGGTTTTGGGTAAGACTGTAGCGTCCCTAAAGTTGGACGGAGGTAAGAAGACATTCCAAAAATGTTTCACAATTTTTTTTTAAAAGATTAATTTTTCTTTTTACTTGTTCATCATCCACCTGGCCTATGTTATATCAAAGGAAAATAATTGGCTTAATTGATCATTTGGTTCCCTAACTTATTTGTTATTTTCATTTTGGTCTCATAACTCTAAAAAAATTATTTTCGGACCCTCAAATATGTTTCCGTCAGTCAGTTTGATCCATGTCACCTAACTTTAACCCCAAATGTATTAGGTGGACCAACATTGTAGGTGGTCCACCGTAGACCTTATTAATTTTTTAATTTCAGGTCTTTGATCTTTTTTTTTTTCAAAAAGGGGACGACTAGATTATGGAGGTCTATTGTATCTAACGGTGCATCACCAACATCTAATTTTTTTAACATTTCTTCATCTTCTTCCCTCCTCATCTTCATCATCATCATCTTCATACATTCATCAAAAAGTTCAAATAAACCCATACTTTTTTTATCCAGAAAAAGAGAGAAAAAAAAAACTCATATTCTTCATTCAAATTCATAAACAATTATGAATCAACATTAGCAACAACAATCTTCATATAACCCAGAAAAAAGAAAAAAAAAATTCTCTCCTTCATCAAAATCAAATCATTTTCATAGTCTTCATCAACAACAACAAATACATAATATCATCATCAAACCCCAATCACTTCCCTCAACAACAACATCCAACTCTCTTCAACTCTATATTCTCCTCCATCTACTATTTTTCCTGTAGCTGGTTCTCCTCCTTCATCCTTCACTCTTCCTCCTAAAAAAAAAACTTGGTGTGCACTGCTTCCCGTCATCACTCATTATCTTTGACCCACTTTTTCTTCTCTCTCATCACACATCACATGTTATTCCAATTTACAAAAAGCACTGTTTTTTTATTACCAAAATGGAATCACACAGAAAAAAAAGATTGAAATTTCTGATTGTGACTAAGGTTGAGAATAGGCTTTCAGGTCAGGCCAAACTTTTAAATAGGCCAGACAATGCAAAAAAAATAGGCCTACGAAAGGCCATAAGTCAGGCTTGCAAAAAATTTTGTAGGCCAGGCTCAGGCCTATCAAAGCGATCTGGCCTATTCCCACCCCTAATTTTGACTCTTCCTCTCAACACTGCTTCTATGAATTTCGAATCACAACAACAACGCGATCCACCGCCGCCGGAAAACCACAACAACAATGCGCCGACGAATTTCGAATCGCAGCCGAATGCTTCTTCGAATGAAAATAGGTTTGGATCTGAATCCATCCATATAACCAATTGACACAAAAGAATTCGGAAATCCATCTCACGAACACACTGAATTCGGATTTGATTTTTTTTCTTCCATAAAATGGGTTTTTTTCAAAAAAAAATATGGATTTGAATATGTTGATGAAGATATTGAATGAGAGAGGGATAACCATTGTTGAGGGTCTCATGAAGAAGAAGTCGTTTGGTGGATTATTTCACACAAGCTTTGCAGACATTTGAGCATTGGGTTATGTTGAATTTATGTGTTTTTGAGAGTGAAATAGATGAAGATTGATTTTTTAAAAACATGATACGAGTTTTTAATTTTTTATCTTCTGGGTTTTTTATTTTTATAATGAAGATGAAGAAGAACATCAGGGGAAAAGATGAAGAAAAACAAAAAAAATTGGTGTTGGTGGTTCACTGTTCATACAATGGACCTGTAATCTAATGACTGAAATCATATCCGAAATATTAAGCATTATAAAACTAGCGGAGATGATCAATTTGACTGACGGAAACAAAGATAAGGGACCGAAAAGAAATTTTTTAGAGTTATGAGACCAAAATGAAAATAACAAATAAGTTATGAGACAAAATGATCAATTAAGCCAAAATAATTTCAATATTTTAGTGGTAATCGATAGTAATTGATTATATTTATAACCAGTATTCTATATTAAGGTCGCTATTACATATTTTTAATGATAAGAGGAGTGAAAAGGAGTCTCAGTAGTCGGTACAAGTGGTCATAGAGGTAGAAAAAGAAGCAATTTTAACGTTGGACCAAACATGACCGCATTAAACTTCATTTTTTTTTTTTATGATGACTCTCAAATTTTTAAATCGTAGCAGTTCAGCTGATCTTTATCTATTGATAAGATTCGTTTTGAGTAGTTTCTGATGCGATATATCAAGGAGGGCATGCCAAGCCAAAGCATCGTTTTGCGATTCATAATTTGTTTTGTCTGTCAAAACAGTGGTAGTGGGTTTCTTTTTTCATTAGTACCGGGCTGATGTTTGATTAGGATGTGGTGTTTGATTGTATTTATTTTTATTACTTGGTTATGGTTAGTTCAAATAATATCAGGTGATTTTAATTATTGTTAGCTATAAAAAAACAAAGTGTTAATAAAGGGTTTGTTTTTACAGTAATAAAGGTTAATAAAGTGTCGTTGATTATGTTTGGGTCAATAGTGAAAGAATTTTCTTTTGGGAGGAAGTGTTAGATTGTTGTTGTCGTCGTCAGATTTTCATTGTTAAACAAAGAATATGCATATTTTTATGTGTTCGTCCTTTGGTTCTTAGTAGACAGGATCAGATAATCCAGAGTTCGATTGAAAAATATAAAGTAAAAAAAAATAATCCAACTAAAATCAAACTTGGGATAGCCAAATATATATTATCAGGGGTAGCTTAATATAAAAGTATACGTACTCATTTAATAAAAAAAATTCTTTGGGGTAGCCATAGCTACCCTTTGCAATGAAAACATTTGTCCCTGTAAGTAAGAGAGACACAACACTCTTACCAAAAACTTTTAAGGTAATGAATTTAAATCATCTCATTTATAAAGTGTTCAACTTCCATTTTTCTATTCGATGTGGAACATAAAACTCACAATTGCAAACAACACATGCGATATATCTTGTTACAATAATTAAACTTTTGGTTCCACTATGATAAAAATAGATTTTGAATAAATTGATTTTATAGAACTAATTTTGGTAAAAACTGAATTGAATATAATTTGATTTATGTTCGAATGGTTTGGATCAAGAGAAGTGTTAGTAGCACTCTCACACACTCGCTTTTTTATTAAATGAAATACATGTGGAGTCTCCCATTTTACGCTGAGACTCATTGACAAAGTGTGAAAATCACATTAGTTTCACCTAATAGAAAAGTGTATGCGAGAAAAATCAAAATTATTTATAAATGTGTATATATCAAATGGGTTTGAAGAATTAAAAAAAAACAGAGAGAGAACATAAATAAAATATGAGAATGCAGCACTTGAGTAAATGGTAAATTGAATACTAATCACATCACATCAATAAAATGCAAAAGCTACCCATACTAGCTTCAACATTGAACCGATTTTAGTGTCACAATCACATTAAACTGTTGAGTGCCAAACATGTTCGATTTAGAAGTGAAACTTACCTATAGTGCCTTCCAACGCACAAGCACCAAGAAAAACCCATCAAACAAATATTGACTCACATAATCCAACAAGACCAGAAGTCTATTCAATCACGATACGTTCCTAGTTCACCTCCCTAAACAATTTTTAACTTTTATCATAACAGAACTAAGCATTATTCTTCCCATAATTCATTTAATTAAAGCTCAAACTGACGTCAGTAATTATGTTCCTATCAAAACGAAGAGACAATAATGCTTGTGTGGTCACAATGCCAAAACTATAATGCTTAGACGTGCATACACGCAAAGATACACTTTTTTTTTCTTTTCAAAATGTTAGTTAAATCAATTTTTTTAAAATATTAAAAAAAGTATCTTAGTGTGTGCCTAAACGGTATAAATTTGATCTTAACCATACAAAAATAGCTCCTATCTAGCCAAAGTAATGAAATCTACTTGCATATATTTTTCAAACTGCAGATGCAATGACTTTTTTATTTGTGAGATCTCCCATATTGTTTCCTCACAAGAAGATTCAAATTCCCATAAAAACAAACCTGAACCTAGAAAGAAAAGTTGAAAATAAAATAGAGATCACAAAAAATGAAGGAAAAAAAATTGTAGGATTAAAATATATGGTGATAAAAAATTTAAAGAAATGTAAAAAGAAAGGAGTCCCAATAAACAAGAGCATTCATAGTTTTTCATCCCCTTGAAATAACTCCCTCACAATTTCTCTAAAAATAAAATCACAAGGGGAGAAAAAATAAAAGCAAGAAAAGGAAAATTTTACATTTTATAATAAAGGAAAGGAAAGAAAATAAGGAATTGAATATTTCCTTTTCTTCTTATATATACATGCATATATTATATAGAAAGAAAGAAAAAAGTACTTGATAATTATTTACATGAATAGAGTTCGAGGATAATCTGAACCAAAACGAGAAGGATAAGTAGATAAGTTAACACCAAGAGGGACAGCAAAAGTGCTTTCCATAAAAAGGCGTTGTTGAAAAGTTTCAACGGTAGCACCAGCTTCAATAAGATCTTTCACAACGTTTCTATAATGTTCCTTAAGACGTTTCAATAACCTAAGATATTGTAACTTAAGCCACTTTACACGCATCCTTTTAAACAATCTAACTATGCCACCAATTATTCTCCGCCGTGGTTTCTTGCTGCCTAGCCTCACCGTTTGAACCTTCTGCCGTCTGAATATGGAGACCTTGCGGCGGGGCTGCCATGTAGTCATGGTGGTGGGTTGGTTTGGTTGTTTGTGATCTAGAGCCATGGCAAGAGCATGTGAGAGTGAGAGTGAGAGAGAGCTAAGTTTGAGTTATAAAATAAGGTATGCTAGGAAGAATAAAATATTTACGTATGATGTGAATGACATTGACAGACATAAGGGTTGACTTAAATAAAGCAAGTTGGTAACGCATCTTTGGGGAAAAGCAAGTTATATCAACAAATAGCAAATAAGTGTGAAATATTGTCGCTATATTTTAAATGATTTGATTTTATAAAATAGATTTGAAGAAAAGATAATGTATATTTGGGTGTTTTATGTTAAAATAAGTTAACAATTAATTTTAAATGTTAAAATCAATTTTAACTTTATAGATGCTTTAATTTTTAACTTCAAAAACTCAAATTTTTAGTTTTAAATAGGATCAATTTTAGAAGTAAAATTAATTTTATTCAAAAACAACCAAAATATTAAAATTAATTACATGTCTCTAAAATCAATTTCAGTTTTTCTAAAAGTGAAATCAAACATTCCCGAAGTATATGAAACATAGGCGTCTTTAAAGAGTGTGAAGCTATAAACTAAGACTAAAAATATGTTATAAATCTTTTGAGTTTAACAGTGTATAGGATAAAAAGGAAAAATAAAAATCAGATACAAAATATAGAGAGAAATATAAAATATACAATATATTTTTTTTTAACTAAGTTTATTGCAAAACATGGAAAGTTAGTGATAATTTATTTACCAAAACTAATCGTTCATGCAAATTACATGTATTAAGTTATCATTTTTTTAACCTAGTTATCATATTTTAATTCAATAAGTAAAGAGACCTTCACCACCTATCAACAATGAATTGGTTAAGCAAGCAAAAGACTTGCACGCCTTAAATTTATGATTAAGAGTTTAATTTTTGACTCATGTATATGTAAAAAAATTAAGTTAAAAGAAAAAAACACGCTTTGTATGTTTTACAGATTTTTCAATATTGATTATTTATTATTAAACAATAGTAGAAACTTTGTACAAATATAAATATAATAGAAAAAAAAAATGGACCCCCACCAGCTTAAACAACAAATTTGAGGGGACATATATACTTACCTCACAAACACATTTAAATATCAATTGAGTAAAGAAGTGCTAAATATGTGTACAAAAAGAAGTCTTAACTAATTTGGAATTTCAACGAGATTTAAGTAATGTTCAATCAACTATTTTTTACTTAAAAATTAAATTTAGGTACTATCTAAACTATTCGACCATAAAAGTATCTGCTTAATAATATGAACCCAACCATTTAGTTAAACAAATTAAACAACAATTTTGAATTGCGGTTTCTTATTTTGTCTTGCTTGGTGGCTGTTTGTATGAGTTGCGTATTTCTCTTGTTGTGGTTAGCTTGTGCTTAATTCCGTGCTTAATATAATCTGAATCATGTTAACAAGTGTGTTAAAGAGACTTATTTGTTAAGGAAAAAAAAATGGAAATTTATGCTCAAAATAACATTTTTTTATATCTACAGTAGTGACTACCCAACTTTCAAAACATAATAACCATATTTGATTCCTTTTTATTGAACGCTCTGAGAGTAAGCAAGGCAACAAACCCATACATGTGGGTATCCGTCCGAACCAAACCTAATTTGACGGATTTTCTCCGTTTTGATTGGGTTTGGGTATGAGTTTGGGTTTTCTCCGATTTCAAAAACACGAGTACGGGACGAGTAACGGGGATATCGGTACCCACCTCGAACCCATACTCAAACTCGTCCCGAATGTATAAAATTAATTTATTACGCATTTTATATAAATAAAAACTCAAACCCTAAATCATTTCACTCACATAATCAGAGTCTCGGTCATTCAGATGACACTCACTTATCATAGTCTCTCTTTTCTCATTTCATATCTCACGCTCTCGGCCCTCTCTCTTCTCCATCACCATAGCCATCGATTGTCATCATCTCTTTACTGGATAATGTATTACAACAAAGCACCCGAGGCTGAAAAATACTTTTATTTTTATTAAGAAAATAATATTCACTGCAGGGATGGAGATGAGGCGAGGATACCCAAAACTGTTAGGGGACGGGGATGAGATTCAATTTCTCAAACCTACTGGTATGAGTAGGGTAACGGATAAGTATATGGGAGTAGGGTATAAGGACGGAAAAAGTAAAACTCGTCCCCCTCCGCCCATTACCATAATACCATTGCTATCTAAGCAGTGGCGGAGCCACGTGTAGACAAAGGGGAGCCATGGCCACCCCATTAATTTTTTTTTTTAATAATTTTTATAGACTGGAAATTACTATACTGTCCTTGAGTTACTATGAAAATTACAATTGTCACTTCCATTTTTCCCCTTTCTGAATCGTGATTCCTTCTTCTTCTCTCTAGAGAGCAGCAACGCCTCATCTTCCTCCATCCATCAACGCCGTGACCGTGAAGCCGCCTCCTCCTCCTCCATCCATCACCGCTGCCACACCCTCCCTCTGTATCGATTTTTCAGTTCAGACTTCATTTGTCTCCATCTCTCTCCAGAAACCCTAATTTACTAACTGTACTTTCAATTTCCTTTTGTTTGATACTGATTCTGATTTGATTTCCTTTAATTTGTTAATGGATTTGGTTTTTAATTTGCTTTCACCTTTAATTTTTATCAGATTTTGTGTGAAATTGAAACTGAAGTTAGAAACTGAAGGGAAAAGGGAAGGGAAATAGAAACTGAAGTTAGTGTGAAATTGAAACTGTGATGCTCAGATTTCGTGTACTGTTAGTGTTAAGTTGTTTCTATCATTGGTTTTTGTTACCGAGAAATTGAAACTGTGATGCTCATATTTTGTGTACTGTTAATGTTAATTTTGTTTCAATTCACTTTTTCTAACTTGATTACAAAATACAAATGAACTGCAATAAAGTGATTCAAAGTGATATTGAATCAACTATTTATAAAAATAGCAATTGGCAATACAACTAATTCTCTCAACTAGAAACAATTAGCCATAAACCAAGTAACTACAACAAAGTTATGGTTACATTTTGTTGACTGGACCAATATGTCACAATATAATAAATATAACTACTAATTGATGAGTGACTGCAGCCATTGACAAGATTAGGAGTGTCTAAAGTTGTAGAATTTGGACATATTATAAGAACGATGATTTAGTTTGGCAAATGACTAAATGGGAAGAGTATAGTTTAGTCCCTCCAACTGGAATGTTCAAAATTGAGTGCAATGATGTGCCATTTTCCTGTTATACCGGAATTCTAAGTATGTATTCTACAATTTCAATTCGTATCAATGATAGTTGCGTAGTTTTCTGCCATTTCATTGTGCCTCATGACATATGTTGTGTTTTTGTTTGAGTACAGGTATGCCGGGAATGACTTCCCCTATGCTGGTTCCTTTGAAGTAGGCAATCTTAAGAAAGGAGACATTGTTTTTGTTTCGTTTGCCATTGGTTTTGTTGGTCAATTTGCTAAATTGAATGGTTGCTATGTTGTTGGAAGTGCTGGGACTAAAGAAATGGTATTTGTAATTTTGAATAATTACTATTGGTGTTATATGTGCTTTCATAGATGATGAATAAACATCAACATTTTGTTATTAATTCTACTGTTATTTTGAGTTATCCTAACTACATTAACCAAAATTCATGTCTTTACTCACTTCTTGATCTTGAATTAGTTTGATTATATAATTTTGTTTATTTTGATGGCGGCCACCCCAATATTTTTTGTCTGGCTTCGCCACTGTATCTAAGAGCACCGTTAACGTTTTTAATATAATTTTGCTGTTTAAAAAAGAAAAATATTTTCATTCCATAATTTTACGGTTAGGGGTTTGGTTATGCAAGTTTAACTCAAGACAAGATGCATGGGACATTATTCCTTCACCTTAAATATATTTTCTTTTAAAATAAAAAAAGGTATACATGTTTTTATTAGAGGACATGTAATTGACACATCAACTAATAATGAAATGCAAAGAATTGCCGCGTTGCCATTAAAGAATTCAAGATATAAAATCTGGTGTCGAATAAGATCATCACATGCATGTTATAAACTCTAATGGCAGCATATAAAAATCCCAAATGATCGCAACAGTCGTAGAGATGACAAAGCCTTATATGATAGTTTTTATCAATAAGTATTAATTAATAAGTTAGAGATAATGTTAGTTTTTACAGTTTAAACTATGAACTTTTCATTTAAAAACTCTACAATATTCTTTACTTTTCTCTCAAAAATACTTCTCTTTGTAATTTCTAGTTAACTCCCTTGACATGCTACGGTGCGGTGCGTTTGTAATTTCTCTTTGTTTTGTCTTTATTTCAAATTTCAACCTTCCAAATGTCAATGGGTGGATTCTTAGTTCTTACGTACTATTTGTTACAATCCCATATATTTGTTTTTCATCTGGACTCGAATTTGAGAGCAAATTATCCAAATTTAGTTTCACTTGGAGTTTAAATTTGGGGTCTTGCTAACAAATGTTCTAAAGTCATTGTTTAAGGAATACATAATAAAAAAGTTTGTCTTAAAAATACAAGGTCAAACACATATAAAAGTAATAATGACATAACTTTTTATGCAAATGTTGCCTCTTTTAATTGTTTAAACAATATTTTAAGTTCACTTGTTAACATTTTCTTTAAATTTGATCAATCACAAGGATAAAATTGTAGCTTTTGCTTCCGATATGACCATAATAATGAATGAAATTGCAAAGGAACAAGCAAACATCATAGCATGATTCTTCATGTCATAGACAAAATCGGTTCATGCTTTAACTAACCTTCCAGCATGACAATCATCGAGCACCACGTCTAGATGGATATTGATTATTTAATTAAGTAACCATTTTACTTGTGATTGTAGCATTACTAGTTTTGATCAAGATAGCTGGTTGCTAGGGTCAGTTGGTGAAGCAGACACTATAATAAGAAGAGGAAAGAAGGCATTTTGAGTTTGGTATTTGGAACGATGTGTAGGGCTTAGTGTACACTCCACATGCTTACTGATTTTTTTGCGTGTTACAGCTTACATACATAAACATAAACAGGTGATGTGCATGGACTTGTCACATGGATGTGGCTTCCAATGAGCAACATCTAATAATAGCATATCTTTTATTACAAGTTATTTCTATAAAATATGTGTTACCTTTTGTAAAAAATTACGCATTATTATTAGAAAGAAATTCTATAGACAAAAAAATTATTGCTTGGCTTATTTTAAATGGTTTTGTCTTGATTGAAAAAGATAAAAAAATTGAAACAAATATAACGAATCATGGATAATTTTACCCAATTAAAAACTGAGGTGTTATTTTAAAACACAAAAATTAGAGACTATATTCAACAACTTATAAATTACAACTCGAATGTGTATGGTATTGGAAATGATCTGTTAGAGAAGTGTTAGTTAGGAACATTCTTTCTTCAATACTCTATTTAATACTCACTTACTTATTAAACGTAATAGATATGAATTTCATCACTTTATGTGAGATCTATTTCTAAACTATAAGATCTACATTGATTTCATCAAATAACAATGTAAATGCTGCAAGAGAATCTTAAAAATATAGTGTTTGAAACACTATCATATATACAATGTTCATGTCAGATTTTGTGTCTGAGAGACATTTCCATTAAAACTTCATAATTCTTACAAGTTAGGTAAACTCTTACGAATTTCTTTTTGTTTACGATATTCAATATAAAACAAAATAATTTTATGTTTTAACCGTGTTTTTTTTCCTGATGGTGTGCAATTTTGAAGAATTGGCTACCAAAAAGAGTTATTTGAAGAACTAGCTTTTTGTTTATTCGGGGTGAGAAACAAATGGCTTCTTATGACATGTATTAGTTGGATGGTTTTTTGGACGGGTTATGATGAGCAGCAATCAATAGCTGATTGACCTTTGTTTCAATGGTCACTTACAAGAAAGAAAGTGTGAAGGTTTGACTTCGATTTAGGTGTTGAAACTGGTTTGCCCAGTGTCTGTATTAGTGTTGTTATGATTTTTTCTTTTGGATCTTTCGTCTATATGCGGCGCTTTTGTTTTGTAGTTTCTGTCTACCTGTCCTGTTTATCTTGTGCATGAATTTGGTAATTAATAAACTTTGTCGTTAAAAAAATGATATGTATTATTTATTTTTGGAGCAATGCAACACATATTTAATAGTATATTAAACTATTAATTTTGTCCATGTATTATCTCACTCACTCTAATTTAGTTCATAAACTAATAAATATTATAAGTAGTCACTAGAATATACAAAGTCATCAATTTAATCCAAATGATTAAGATATTAAAAATTAAAATGACGAATCTTTGTGATGTGAGACTCCAATCATCTCATAAATCTTGGTAATGATATGAAACACATATATACATACAACATATCAAAAATCTTTGTAATGTAAAAACTTAAATACAACTTCAATACCCACCATAAAAGTCGAGTTATGGATGACAATATAGGAATTTGACCCAGGACACACGCCATGTGTGAGGGTAAATGAATTCAAATTCCCTAAAGTCAGGTGATCTGTCCAATCTTAATTTCATAACCAAAAAATTAAGATTTTAATTTTCATCGTCTAATTCAAAAATAATGAGTTTGAATTTGGATCGTCTGATCTTGATTAAACAACCAGCGGTGTACCGAATGTTGAATATAGCGAAATTTTGACTGTAGCTTGAGGATTATCCACATTGTGTCAGGAGCAATTACACAAGTGAGAAAGACACGACATCTTTACACAAAATCTTAAGACATTAGGTTTATGAGTCGACTTTTCTAAGCAATGTGGGACTTCAAACTTACACTTGCTACACAACAATCTTCCCCTCAAGTATTACTCTATCAATTCACTATGCTCCCCCACAAGCGGACTTTTTCATCCACAAGCACTCACTTGTAGTTGCACCGAAGTTGTAGCACTCAATAGATCAACATGTCACCAAAACACCTTGTCAGGAAGACTTTTGACAGAAGGAGTCAATTGAACCCTTCGACGAACCAATATATAAATAATAACGAGATAAATACTTGGGTTAATATGTGTTTACCCCCCTGTAATATGAGCGATTTCTGGTTTACCCCCCTATAAAAAAAAGTTTAGATTTCAACCCTGTAATACGAAGATTCTTTGGTTTTAGACTCTATGGTCATCTGACTGAACAAAAATGCTGATGTGGCATGTTGACTGTGTAATTTTGATGATGTCGCACGCTGACTTGGCTTTTATAATTCTTTTTAATTTAATTTATTTTCAGCTTTTTTTATTAATTAACAATTATTTTAAAAACTTAATTTAAAAAATAAAAAAAAGCAAAAAAACATTAAAAAAATCAATTTAAAAAAAAATATGGTGTAAGCCAGATTCATCATTCATCATTCATCATCGTCCAACCTTCTTTCACCCTTTCTTTCTTTTATTCATCATCTAGGTTTCAAACTCACCCTTCTCTCAAAATCAAATCAAACTCAAACCACACAAATCCTGTTTTTCACCTTCTCACAAAACCATCGCTCCAATTTTTTTTCTTTTCCATTCACCTCTTTTCCAATTCAGTGCATCCTGAAAATCTAAACTTTATTTTTACAGAGGGTAAACTGAAAATCGCTCATATTTCAGGGGGCTAACACATATTAACCCTAAATACTTATATTTAGTATTCGACCCGTCTCTAACAAAATTTATCTTTAGTGGAAGGAACCTATTGGAAACAAAAACATGACTTTGTTAATCATATTATTGGCGTGAAGCACTAATCAACTTTGTGGAAGACGGTATACACATCCTAAAATTTGGTTTTCAATGTTATTTTGATGCCAGGAGTTTAATTTGTCTATTTATTGCTTTTTCTTATTTAGTTAGACATATTCTTGTTGTCTTGGCTTATTATGTTAGTTTATTAATTAGCTAGAATATTTGAAAGATCATGTAAATATGTCTCATTTGGCTTTTGATCTTTGTAAAAAAAAAAAAAATTGAAAGCCGCCCTTGCAATTTTTTTTTTTAAAATAGTCCATGGGCCCATTGAAGCTGCTAGGTAACACACTGATGTTTATGTGGCACACGCTGACCTTGCGTAAGTGGCCATGTGACATCTGATGTGGCAATTAAAAAAATTTAAAATTAAAAAACACATTTTTTAATTTCGAAACTGATTTTTCAGTATTTAAAATTAAAGTAAAATTTGGAAATTAATTTTAGAAAATAAAAAAACGAAAAAAGTTAGAAAATAAAATTTGATTTTTTTCTCAAAAATTTATTTACATTTTAAAAAATATATATTTAGATTTTTTTTCAAAAATCTTCAGATTATATAATTTTTGGAAATTTAATTTCTTATTTTTTTTCAACTTTTTTATTTAAAAAAAAATTAAATTTTAAAATTAATTTAAATTTTTTTAAAGAACTTTTTAATTTTAAAAAAAATCTGAAGATTTGTTTTCTAAATTTTAATTTCGATTTTTTTTTCTAATTTTGGAAAATTGATTTCCAGATTTTTTTTACTTTTTTAGAAGGAATATTTTTATTTAATTTCGAAAAAATTACTGTAAATAATATTTTTCTAATTTTTTGATTTTTTTTCAATTCTGAAAATTAATTTCCAGATTATTTGAATTTTTAAAAAAAAATTTCTTACATTACGAAAGAAAAATCTGAAGATAAATTTTATAATTTTTGAAAAATATTATCTGATTTTTAGTTTTTTAATTTACAAAAATGATTTTTCATGAATTTTATCTTTTTGAAAAAATATCTAAAAATAAATTTTTTAATTTCGAATTTCTTTTTTTTGTGAAAAGAAGTTCATGAATTTTTTACATTTTTAGAAAAAAACTTTTTATTTTGGAAAAAAAAAATCTGACTTTTTCTTTTTATTTCTAATTTTTTTTTCTAATTTTCTCAGTATTTAAAATTAAAGTTTTTTAATTTTAAAGACTAAAATTAGTTCCTTTTGTTTGTTCTTTTAGATGTCTTTCATTTGTTTTTCTTGACCATTTAGATTCTCTCCAGGCCAGAAAGGACGGCTTACTCAATGAATCATGTAAAATCAAGTGAGAAAGAATTTATAGATAAACCAAAGCAATAGAAATTTATAAATAATAATCTTGTTTTTTATTATGGGTTTTTCTAAGCAATAAGATTGCACAGCCTTAAGGTGTAATAAATGCACTATTTTTTTGGTTTTTCTAAATCTTATTAATTAGTCAATTAATTAGCCTTTTATTTCTCTCTCCTATTTTTCTGAAAGGCTCTCTCATACTTACCTGCTAGTACTTTTGAAGTTAAAACAACTTTGTCATTTATTTTTATTGTGAAAGACAAATGTAACAACATGAAACCATTCTTTTATATCGTGATCATCACTTATACAACTAAAACCCAGCAAGGCAATATTCACAAACATACTTTAACATTAGCTTTGTCTTTAAAAATCACAAAAATGTCATTCTTTTTTGTTCTAGGATTCAAATTTTGTAGTACTTCAAATTCTGAATTACTTCATGGTTCATAGTTTGAAAGATTGTTCAAATCAACCAAATTTGTGACTCTTAACCTACATAAATAAATTGAAAGCAGGAAGGTTTAAAAGGGTGGCATCATGCTCAAGAGGTGGATCCTATTGAAATTCTTGGCAATTAACTGGTTCTGAACTAAAAACAGAGTATGAGAAATTAAGTTCAGAAGCAGAAAAATAAAGTGCAGAAAAATAAAAACACAAAGAGTTTGTTAACCCAGTTCGGTGCAAACTTCACATACTCTGGGGGATACCAATCCAGGAAGGAAATCTACTAAAGGAATCAACTCAAAGACTCAGACACAGACCCCATGTTCCCAGCCTTAGCAATCAATCTCCACTTAGTCTAGATTTCTACTCAGGAATCCACCTAAGTATTAGAACACTACTAACTTCCTAATTACTCAATCACAACCCAGTGATTAGTAACACACAAACAAACAACTCAAAACAATGAAGACATTCTTCAAAACAGAGACATCATTCGTACTTAAAAGTTTTGAATGATTTACAACTCAAACAATCTAAACTAACTCAGATGAGTGGGTGTACAATCAAAGCAACAGCTTACACAGACTCTTATAATAAAAACTCTATTGACTCTATCAAATTCTTCAATGCAACACGTCCTCAATATATAGGCTTCAGTCAGCTCTCATAATTCTGAATACAATCTTCAATTAATATAGTTCTGAAATACTTTGAAGCTCAAAAAGGAAACATATAATTCTGAATCAAATCAAGCAAAGATCCTTTTGAAATATATTCATTCATAAAACACGAAGCCAATCTTCACAAGATCTTCACCAAAAATATTCAGCCTTCTGGAAACTTTAGCATGAATAAAACTTCAGAAAATCTCCAAGAGATATGCACAGAATTAATCCACAAGAATGCATAAAATCAGCTTCTGGAAACAGCTTCTGAAGGTCAATGCTGGTCAACGTCTGAAGCTCAGCTTCTGAAGGTCAACGCTGGTCAACGTCTGAACAGTGCGTCTGAAGTACTGTTCAGCGTCTGAAGGCACATTCTGCGTCTGAAGCACTGTTTCAGAGTCTGAAGGCCCATTCTGAGTCTGAAGGTCCATTTCAGCTTCTGAACCTCTTTAAAACTAGTTCCTTGCTTCTGAAGACACTATATAACATCTGCAAACGCATGCTTGCACATTTTGATTTGATTTTACCAAACAATGAAGCCAACACTTCAAATAACCAACAATCTCCCCCTTTGGCAAATTTTTTGGCTAAAATCAAATGCTTCATAAACACAAGTCCTTCATTCATCACAAGTTAATTAACCATGAAGAACTCCACAAAAATTCAAACAAATGCAGCAGAGTCAACAGCGGATTAAAAACTCAGTAACACAAAACAACTTCAAAATACTCCCCCTTGCAACACACAACATCAGTTTCTGAAGAACAACTCTTCTCCCCCTGAAACACAGCACTCAGGTACTCCCCCTGAACATAAACAGCTTCTCAGGAAGCACACAAACTCAGGAACACTCCCCCTGAACAAACAGATCAGCAATCACCAATCACACATACTTCTCCCCCTTTTTAGCCAAACAAGTTTGACAAAGCACCATCATAACACCAGCAAACACCAGGAGAAGAAACACATCTCAGAACACACACAACACAACACAACAACACAAATAACAACATCAACACTAGAACCACAAACCTCAGCTAAGCACATACAACATACCATAACTACATAGAGAAAACCAGAAACACATAGAAAATTCAGACCATCAGTCACCAACATACCAGTCTTCAGACTCAGCAACAGAAATTGCTTAGTCTTCATCAGACACACACCATCAGATGCTTGATCAATTGATACGTGCCTCAGGCACATTCAGAACCTTCTTCCCAGCCATCTTCTTCTCAAAATCAGCAACTCTTTTCTGAACACAGGTCATAACATCTTCAGACTCACAAAAAACTAAAGCCTTCTGATCAGGAACATGAACTTTGCTCCAGACTTTGGATGGTCCAGCACCAGAATTCTTCTGTGCTACAGGAATGGGCTTGCTGTCATCAACAACAGCCTTTCCTTTTCCTTTGTTCAGCTTCTGAGCAACCCGTTCACACTTTGGTCTCCAAACTTTCTTGATTTTGCTTTTATTCACAGCTGGTTCAGTTTTTCTGTGTTGAAAATGCTTGGGATAACCATGCAACTTGTAACAAAAAGGTTTAATGTGACCCTTTTTACCACAATGATGACAAACCCAAGGCTGAGTAGCCTTCTTATCTTTGAATTCCTGAGATTTGTTCTTAGGTTTTCTTATCAGTGGAACATGAGCAGCAGCAGGTGTGAATCTCTTAGCAGGTTTTTGTTATTTGATGTTCAGGTTCTGATCAACAAAACCAATACCATTTGGTTTTCCTTGATTCTGATTCTCCAGAATCTCTTCCAGCACATAGCAGAATTCAGCATTCTAACTTGCTTTTTCATCTGATCAAGTTGTGAATTGAGTTGGATTACCTCATTACTGAGAACAGAAATCTTCTCTAAGTGTTCACCCCTCTCAATCTGAAGTTGAGTGTTAATCTTCTTCTATTCTTCCATCTGCTTGCACACTTCATCAAATTGACATTGCAACTTCTTGCAAAAAGCAACAGGATTTTTATGATAGGAAGCCAGAACTTCACATGATGATTCTTCATCACTTGATTCTGATTCTGAACAAGTTTCTGACCCCATAGCTTTATCATCAGACCAGAATTTACCAGTTAAAGCAGTGACAGGCTTATTCTCTTCTCCTTCTGAGTCATCATCAGACCAGGAAACAGTCAGACTCTTCTTCTGCTTCTTGAGATAATTAGGACATTCTAACTTGACATGTCCATAGCCTTCACATTCAAAACACTGAACTTTCTTTGACTGATTGCTTTTGTCATCAGTTCTTGTCTTCTGCTTCAGAAACTTCTTGAAATGTTTACTCAGCAACACAAGAGCTTCTGATGAGCTATCATCATCCACACATTCAGTATCAGTAACAAATGCAACACCTTTATCCTTCTGAACAGTTATGCTGATTTCAAAGTTCTGAAGAGAACCTATCAATTCTTCAACCTTCATGCTAGATATATCATGTGCTTCTTCTATAGCAGTCACTTTCATATTAAACCTCTTGGGTAGGGATCTGAGAATTTTCCTTACAAGTTTCTCATCTGAAACTTTTTCTCCAAGAGATTCAAAAGAGTTTGCCATGTCCAAAATGTTCATGTAAAAGCTTTGAATGTTCTCATCCTCCAGCATTCTGAGATTTTCAAACTTAGTTGTCAGAAGCTCGAGTCTGGACAGCTTTACTTTTGAGGTGCCTTCATGAGCAATCTTGAGTATCTCCCAGGCATCCTTGGCAATTATACACTGCTTGATCATCCTGAATACATTCTTGTCCACTCCATTGAATATTGCATTCAGGGCTTTGGAGTTAGCATGTGACAGAGCATCTTCATGATTGGTCCAATCTTCTTCTGGTTTTAAAACACCTATCTTCTTACCATCTTTGTCAGTCACAACTGGATGTTCCCAACCATTCAGAACAGCTTTCCAGGTCTTGCTATCAATTGATTTAAGGTAAGCACTCATGCGTGATTTCCAATAATCATAATTTGTTCCATCCAGCAGGGGTGGCCTGTTAACAAAACCTCCTTCTTTCTCCATAAAGCCAGAAATAAACTACCCTGGAGCTCACCCAAATACAGGCAGGGTGCCTGCTCTGATGCCAATTGAAATTCCTGGCAATTAACTGGTTCTGAACTAAAAACAGAGTATGAGAAATTAAGTTCAGAAGCAGAAAAATAAAGTGCAGAAAGATAAAAACACAAAGAGTTTGTTAACCCATTTCGGTGCAAACTTCACCTACTCTGGGGGATACCAATCCAGGAAGGAAATCTACTAAAGGAATCAACTCAAAGACTCAGACACAGACCCCCTGTTCCCAGCCTTAGCAATCAATCTCCACTTAGTCTAGATTTCTACTCAGGAACCCACCTAAGTATTAGAACACTACTAACTTCCTAATTACTCAATCACAACCCAGTGATCAGTAACACACAAACAAACAACTCAAAACAATGAAGACATTCTTCAAAACAGAGACATCATTCGTACTTAAAAGTTTTGAATGATTTACAACTCAAACAATCTAAACCAACTCAGATGAGTGGTGTACAATCAAAGCAACAGCTTACACAGACTCTTATAATAAAAACTCTATTGACTCTATCAAATTCTTCAATGCAGCACGTCCTCAATATATAGGCTTCAGTCAGCTCTCATAATTTTGAATACAATCTTCAACTGATATAGTTCTGAAATACTTTGAAGCTCAAAAAGGAAACATATAATTCTGAATCAAATCAAGCAAAGATCCTTTTGAAATATATTCATTCATAAAACACGAAGCCAATCTTCACAAGATCTTCACTAAAAATATTCAGCCTTCTGGAAACTTTAGCATGAATAAAACTTCAGAAAATCTCCAAGAGATACGCACAAAATTAATCCACAAGAATGCAGAAAATCAGCTTCTGGAAACAGCTTCTGAAGTTCAGCTTCTGAAGGTTAACGCTGGTCAACGTCTGAAGCTCAGCTTCTGAAGGTCAACACTTGTCAACGTCTGAACAGTGCGTCTGAAGTACTGTTCAGCGTCTGAAGGCACATTATGTGTCTGAAGCACTGTTTCAGAGTCTGAAGGCCCATTCAGAGTCTGAAGGTCCATTTCAGCTTCTGAAGGTCCAGAAATGCAAATTTCAGCTTCTGAACCTCTTTAAAATCAGTTCCTTGCTTCTGAAGACACTATATAACATCTGGAAACGCATGCTTGCACATTTTGATTTGATTTTACCAAACAATGAAGCCAACACTTCAAATAACCAACACCTATGGTTCCAGAGCAATTGAAAGAACAAATATATTAATTTGAAAGAAGAAGTAATAATTTCTTTTGGTCTGTTCCCTTATTATAAACCAGTGAAACAAATGTATTTGAGAATGTATTTGAAAGAAAGAAAAAAAAAGGAAAAGCAATTGACAAAACAAATAAGAACAAATGAAGAAATAGAAAACGAAAGCAAAAAAAAATGTGAAATCAAATTAAGGTATTAACTTAGTGTGGTATAACAATCATATGAGTACAAAGTTGAAAGAGAAAGTGGCGTGACAGAAGAATAAAATATTCAGTTTAATGTGTTTGTAGAATTTGAATTTTGACTTTCTCTGTATTTCTTAGTGCACCGAAATTATAGCAGTTTATAGAAGAGAGATGGAAAAAAAAAATCAATTTTCAAGAAAAAGGCTCATTAACAGGATTTAGAAAAACCAAAAAAGTAGTGCATTTATTACACTTTTGCACATATTAGAAAAACCTTTTTATTATTAGTTGCTTTCGTTTGTTATTTTAGATGGTTCTTTCATTTGTTTTTCTTGACCACTTAAATTCTCTCCTGGCTGAAAAAGACGGGTTAATCAAATAATTATGTAAAATCAAATGGACAAAATCTTGCCAACACATTCACTTAATTTCACGAACCATTCACTTAGACCCCGCACCCTTACAATTAATCTTTTACCCTTACAAACCACAAAAAATGTCAATTTTACTTGGAAGCCAAAATTGTGAACCGGAAAGTTCGATGGTTGGTTGTTGAGTTGCAGATTCTATGAATTCTGTGTGACCAAGCTTCACTCTCCCTCTCACCAATCCTCAATGTCATTCAGCGGCCATTTTACTCTCTTTAGCTTCTTCCTCCACACACACTCATGTTACCATGTATTATGGGGAATCAATTTTCATAAGTATTATACAAAATTATTGTAGATCTTTTGGTCAATACGAACATGAAGACATAAAGTCTTCGTTCTAAAAAAAACAATACTTCATCTTGATTCTACCATAGTACACTTTTAATTTTTTAGCAATACTTCATTTTGGCAGCAGATAATACTTCACCATGGCTTCACATTGTATTGACTTCAACAAACATTTTGAGCTCATACCTTTATCAAATTCAAATACCTAGTTAGCACATAAAGAGTAAATTGTCATAGTTCCATAACTTTCTAGACAATAAAAATAATTTGAGGAGTATAATATAAAATAGAGCAGCATAGATACCAAACAGATACACAATACAATCACAATTCCAAATTATCCTATATAAATTTTGCAGAAAATTTCATTTAATTTTAAAGATTCTCATCAAAACAATATTGACTGTGCTTGTATAAAAAGTAAAGCAAACAATAACACACAATCTGTTGCAGTTGTTTTTGAAAAATTCTGCTTTTGATCAGAGTTTGATAATTAAAACAAAATTAATGGATAAACTATGTTGTTTTAAGCTACATATTCTCAGGTAAGAGTGCAATTTTTCCTTCCGTCGGCTTGGTAAACATGAAAAAAGAAACAAATTTTATTCAGTGATTCGCTCATTTGCCACAAAACAAATCAAACAGAGAGGGAGAAAGTGTCTCACTGTGTCAATGGCATCAGACTGTGGTGTTACTGTTGACGATGTGGAGAGTGAATTGGTGAGGCGTCAGCAAGGGAAACCGGAAGAGAGAAGGTGTTGCCAATTTTATAGTTGTCTTTTTCTCTTGCCCTGTTAAATTTGGAAGGGTGCCTTGTAACATCTGCATGCTTGGATTCACTTTCAGGTTGAAGGCACTTCGTTGAAGCACTGGCCGTGTGAGTTAGGAAGGCCAGTTGAAAATTTGATCTTCAAAAATTGACGCTTCATTATAAATTTAAATATTTTTTTAAATAACATACATTCCGAGGACAAGGTTCCTCGGAAATGCTAGTCACTTTTGTGTTGTCAAATCAATTTTCCGAGGACATTTGTTCCTCGGAAACGTCATTTCCTCAGAAATTTCCTTGGTAACTGGTTTGCAACCAACAATTTTCCGAGGACACTATTTCCTCGGAAAAAAGTGACATTCCGAGGAGAATCGGATGTTTTTCTAGGATTTTTGTGCCTCGGAATTCACATATATTCTTGTAAATAATACAAATTTGCATTCTATTAAAGAAATTTGTTGTATTGCGACTTTTATATTGCACTATCAATGTGATCATGTTGAAATCAAAATGAGTGACTATCACACATAAGTAATAAGTATAGTAACAATTCAATTATAGTATAACTTTTAGAAAAACATTGAAGTTCAATGAGCAGTCAACAAGACATAAATGAATTAAAGTAGTATAAAGTACTTGAACATGAATGCAAGGTATGAAAAACCAACAATATACCAAGTGTTGCAACTTGCAATTCCATTGGTATACAAACACCAATACATTGTGATCAATTAGCTCCAATTGGCATATCGAACATGAATACGATAGTAGGAGAAGGAAAGATATTGTCGAGAGTAGCATGATGTTCCCGTCCAAAGCTCAAGCTATGATTCAGATTTCAGACATGAAAGAGTGTCAAGTTTAATAAAAGTTAATTCAGTACTAAAAGTGCATCATAAACTTGAAATATCCAATAGTAACAATTGAAAATAAATATGATCTTTTATTGATCGTCTACTATGATGGTCCATCTTAAGCGCAACCTAGAAATCAATGGATGATGTATTATTGCACACCACATTACTTGTTATAATCTCATACTACCGTCGTCCCTAACTTGTTATTTAATAACATATTATCTTCGTCTCTAAATATATGACATTTTCACTTTATTCTTTATCATTTTCACTAAGACACCTTTCAAATTTCTTAGTGGATTAACTAGAGTGGAAAAGTAAAACACATCCAATGCAATTACCACAATTGTTCTAACCATGAAGACCTAGTCGATTTAAATGGAATATTTAAAAATTGGTACAAACCTTTTCAATCAAATATAATCCTCTCCCCATTTTGGATTGAATTCAGGAAAATAATGCCAGCTTGCCTCCCCAACACTCCATTCATATGTTCTATTCCAAACACAACACTCCTCACGTACAACCGATCTCCTCCACCTTTCCAGCGGCACGTGACCTTCACTTGAAAGCTTTGCCCTGCCATCCTGGTGGAGTACACCACCTCAATCTTCGTCAACATCTGGTTAACCGAACGAGGTTTACAACTAGAACGAAACAAGCTTGCAGCACGGTTTTGTATTGGATCGATAACGACCCAACTCAACCTCAAATTTTCATGCAAGTATTCCGTCCAGTCCCATCTCTCTTTCTTTACCGGAATGTGAGTTTCCAGAGAGGAATAATCTTTTAAAAAAATCTTACCATTGGAGTATATCTCGAATGTGTTCATAGGTTGAACTCGGATCTTTGTGAACAAAGGCTTTGGTTCTCCATGTAAAGATATATCAATGGCGTGGATCAAATTTTTTGTGGGAAGATACAAACAGTGAGATTGATTATGATGGTGAATGGAAGGAAACGCGTCCGAGAAGAAGGAACGGTAACCACCAGGGAAAGTGGTGATAATGTGGCTAACGGTTGGATGCAGAAGGCAAGGCCACATGGAGGTGCAAATGTTCCGCCATAGTTCGTCGTTGTTGCAGATCAAGTGGCGGAGGTCGGAAGATACACAGGACAATGCCGTTAATGTTGCCCCGTCGAGGCGTGGGAGGATGTGGGTATGAATGATGGCTGGATCTAACCTACTGAAATTATTCATGATGGGTTTTCCTTTAGCAGCAAATGAATATTTATTAAAAAGATGATAATAAGTACAAGAGTCACTAAACAACCCACAAAATATGGTGAATGGAAATTTTTGAGTTGAACCAGCTAGGTTTTCAAGCTATGTTTCAGGAAATTAGCTTTGATATTGATTAGCGTTAAAAAAGCGATGAAAGTGGCCATGACCACCAGATTTCGGGCTTGGATGCCTGCAATAATATGTTTCCAGTTTAATATCTCTTTTATGGATCCACTTTATAGTTAATTTATTTACGTATTTTAGCTATTCTCATTTATTATTTTTTAAATAAGCTATTCTCATTTTTTTTATTAGCAAAACTAATCTCGGTTTGTTGCCTTCTTCATTCTTTTTGATTTTTTTTGAAAATAATAAATTAAGGATACATTATGGAAAGAACACTTCAGGCTCAAAGAGAGAACACTTACAAAAATATCTAAACATACCTTCCTCTAAGCGCACTAGGGAGATTCAAACCCAAAGTTACAGGATCAAAATATGTTTTTTTACTAGAAGGCCAAACTCTTAGAGTGACTTCCTTCATTATTATTGTAAGTAAAAAAATATCATTTCGTTAGTTTTTTAGAGTACATAATAGACGATATATGCACCTTATCCTTCAAGTAATCAATATTCTCAAAAATAAAACTTAAAGAATTGTAATAGAAAAAACTGATGTCGTAGTAGGTGGTTTCTCATGCTTTCATGTACTTCTTCTGGCTCAGAAAACAACAATTAACGGATAGACGAACTAGTAGGAGCCTAGGAGGTGTTGAACATAAATGCAATTACTAGCCACAAATCACTTTGAAAGCCTCTCTTCATAGCTAGCATACAACTGGTACACCCTAAAATACTGAAATAATTAACTTGAGAAACAATAATTCAAGCACTAAAACATCCCTATCACTTGAATATGAAGTACTCAGAAAGAATGCAGAAGCTAAAATAATCATTATAGTTTGCAAAATTATTTCAAATTAAGTTGATATTAACTAGCAACAGATTTTGTAGCAAAATTATGATAACAAATCAAACATTTTCTTGAAGTGAATATAATTATGATGGATTCAACTGAATTCTTAGGTCTTTCCAACACATTTATTACATTATCAATCTATCCAAAATCACAAAATGTTAGAAGCTAACCTGTTAATTAAAAGAAAGTTTCAGCATACAAAAAGTATGTTTTCACTTTGCTGCTTCTCTTCTAGTAATGATAAACAACCGTGTAACAATTAGCAAAAACAAAATACTTAAAAGTTTATGTGGTAGCTATCACATCAATGCATCTCGAACCCTAAAGACCCAACATGGATGTCTTATGATGCTTTGTGCAACTTTTTAGAAGCTAGTTTGGTATTTGGAAAGAATTTCCTTCTCCTATTATTCCTTTGTAATGCATGATATCGAAGCAGTGCTGCTTTGTCTCTTTCAGGATCACTAATCTGGAATTTGTCAAACTCTTGCTTTGGTAAATCAAATTTCTTCCTCTCCCCATTTTGAATTGCATTAAGTAGAATGGTGACACCTTGCTTCAAAGTAACAAGATCCCTACTAGTCATATCTTCCATTCCAATCACCACTCTCCTCACGTACAACCCATCTCCCCTGCTACAGCAGCATGTGACCTTCACCTGACAGTTCACCATCTCTGACCCTACTTGGCACTCCCCCGCCATCACTGTCCCGTACAACACCTCATGGCACACATCTGGAAACAATTGTCGAAGTGTAATCGAAAGAGGTTTGCATGTGGAACGGAACAAGTTAGCTGCACGCTTTCGAGTTGGATCGATAACGATCCAACTCAACTTCAAATTATCTTGCAAGTATTCAATCCAGCTCGCATTTACCGGAATGTGAATGTGACCTGACCACTTTATTTTCCTATCATCAAATGTCACTTCAAATGCATCCGGGTCAGGGGTCACGTCAAATGTATCCGTGTCGCGGTGATTTTTGGATATCAAGCTATTAATTAGCGTTGACTCACAATTTTAAGATTCACCACCGATCTTTTATTTTTCCGAGGAAAAGGGAGAAAGTTCGAAAAAACCCTATTTTTAGAGATCAAAGGTCCGGGGGTTGGTTACGCAAAGGGAAGGTATTAGCACCCTAAACGTCTATAGTACTCTATAGGAACCTCTTGTTTTTATTTATCTTTATGCTAAATTGATTATTTGTTTGTAAATAAATGCTTAAGTGTAGAAGAGACTAAAGGAATGAGAGTAAAAGAAAGGAAAATGTTTTTGTTATTTTGTTGATTTGGAAAGTCAAAGTCTTTTGCCTACATACCCGAATGGGATCAAAATCATGTAGTTCGGGGTAAAAAGCCGAGTGATTGGTTTTGATTGATTTTAAAGTTTGAAAAAATGTTTTGAGAAAGATAAGAGGCCGAGAAGGCATAGAAGAAATAAAATGTGAGTTTGATTGATTTTAATTGAAGAAAGAGTTTGATTGATTAAAGATTGATTAAAATTTGATTAAAAAAAGAAAAAACAAAGATTGACTTTTTTGAAATTTTGATTATAAAATGTTTTTGGATTTTGACTATTTTGACTTTTTTTGTGAAAATTTTGATTAAGTCCTAAGGTTCAGAGACTAAGTTATGCTGAGAAAGTCTGAAGCGCGCCGGATCCCTCAAAATGACATTGGATCAAATTAGGGTTCTTTTCCTCGGATACGGTCATTATTACATTATCGTCCTCGACATAAAGCATAAAAAAAATAAATGTGGTGTCGGTGCATATTCTCATTTATATTTTTTTTTTACATTGGACCTAGATACATTCTAATGGCAATAAAATAAATGACAAAAATAATAAAATAAAATTGCAGTTGCATTAAAGTAAATATGCTAAAAAGAAATAAAAAATGCATGAAATGCAAAACAATAAATAAATATGGTGCATAAAATAAATAAAGAAAATAAAATGCAAGACATAAAATAAATATGATGCTGAAAATAAAATAAAAAGAAAATAAAAATGCAAGACATAAAATAAACATGATGCTAAAAATAAAAATATGCAAGACATAAAATAGATATGATGCATAAAATAAAAGAATAAAAAAGATAAAAATAAAAATGCAAGACAAAAAAATAAATATGGTGCTGAAAATAAAAATGCAAGACATAAAATTAAATATGGTGCTGGAAATAAAAAAAGAAAATAAAAATGCATAAAATAAAAGAAAAATAGCAATAATAATAAAATGCATGGAGTACTGAAAGATAAAAGCTGTAAAATAAAATGCATGAAGATGGATAGGAATTAAAAAAAATAAAAGCAAGAAATAATAAAAAGAAAGAAAGAAAATAAAAATAGAGAAGAAAGGGGGTGCATGAAGTAGAAGAGGGGGTGTAAAGAGCAAAACAGTAGAGAAGGAGGGAAGAGCAGCTGGGCCTAATGCTGGGCTGAAATGGGCTCAGCTTATAAAAATGAATTTTTCAGATTTCTCCCCTCATTTCCAACTCTCTTCCTCTCTCTACTCTTCTTCTCTCTTAAAAGCTCCCCTGCCTTCTCTCTTAAACAGCCGCCGGAAAACAGTTTCCCGGCGCGGTGGCCAGCCAGCCCAGGGGGCGGCGCTGCCGCGCCAGAGTACCAAATCTCTTTCTTTTTTAAATTTTTTTACAATTTTAGCAATCCTTTTCCCTCTACTTCTCCAATTTCAACTTAGATTTTCGAAATTCCTCAAGAAAAGGCCTAGATCTAGGCTTGAAATCTAAACAACAAACTACCTTGATTCTGTTTTCTGGGTTCGGTTCCTGTGGTTTTTTGTTATTTGAGTTCGGTTTGTGTTGATATTTGGTGATTTAGTTTGCTGGTTTTGTGTGGTGGTGGTGGTGGGTTTCGCGCGGGTTGAGGAAGATTGTGGGAGGAGGGTTGTACGTGAGTGTGAGTGGGTGTATGGGTGGCTGCGTATGTGGGTGGCTGGGTTTGGGGTGGTGGTGGAAGGTTGGTGTGTGGTGGTGTGTTATGGCCGTGTATGTGTGTGGAGAATGAGTGGGTGGTTCTGGGTTGTTGAGTGGTGGTTCTGGTTGACTGATTGTACTGCACTGTGTACTATCTTTGACCTCCTGTGTACTGTGCATTAAATGCACTATTTATAGTAAAAACTAGGGTAAAAAAATGACAAAATTGCCCCTCTGGGCCTGAACAGAATTGGACTAAAAATGACTAAAAATAAACTGAAAAATAAAACACAGTAAAAATAAAAACGAAAATAAAAGAAAATAAAAATAAGTAAAAAATAAAAGAAAATACTAATAAGGATAAATTAAAAAAACATAACAAGAAATAATAATAAAATAATAAAATAAAAAACGGTCGCCTTCGGAACAAAAATGAGGTATTTTAAAATACCTCTCTGCCGAAATTTCGCCTGAAACGACGAAAATTTCTGGCTTAAAAGACAAGAAAAGCGAAATGAAAAATGGGTCAAAAATGGGGTATGACAATCCGGGTCAGGGAAAAAAAAAGGAGACCACTTCTCTGTGTTGAAGCCCCTGATTCTTCCCCTCTTGAATTCTGTCTTGTGTGCTGCAGCCTTCTGCCTTTCTCATTTGTTTTGAAACCCCTAATTTTTACCTGAACCGCTCTTTCGAGTTTTCAGTCCACTGGGGTATATTTCCTTTTTTGATGTCCTTAATTTTTGCCTAGACCATCTTTTCAGGTTTTCGATCTACCAGGACGTTCTCTATTGCCTAAACCGCCCTTTCGGGTTTTCGATTTAGCGAGCTCGTATTACATTTTTTTAGGCATAGTATTTTTGACTGCGTCAGAGTTTATTGAGAGCGGAAACTCCTCTCCATCCGTAGTAGTGATGATTAAGGCTCCGCCAGAGAAAGCCTTCTTTACCACGTATGGTCCTTCATAGTTAGGAGTCCATTTCCCGCGGGGATCCTTGTGGATGGGTAATATCTTTTTCAACACTAAGTCTCCTTCTCTGAATTCTCGAGAACGAACTTTTTTGTTGAATGCCTTCTTGAGCCTCTTTTGGTACAACTGTCCATGACACAATGTTGTTAGGCGCTTCTCCTATATGAGGTTCAGTTGGTCGAATCTTGTTTGGACCCATTCGGCTTCCTCTAATTTAGTTTCCATCAAGACCCTTAATGAAGGAATTTCCACTTCAATGGGAAGCACGGCTTCCATACCGTATACCAAGGAAAAAGGGGTTGCCCCAATGAAGTGCGAACTGTCGTTCTGTAGCCGTGTAGCGCGAAGGGAAGCATCTCATGCTAGTCCTTGTAGGTTTTTTACCATCTTCTGGATGATTTTCTTGATGTTCTTGTTGGTTGCTTCTACCGCGTCATTCATCTTCGGCCGATATGGTGAGGAATTATGGTGCTCAATCTTGAAGTCTTTGCACAACTCCTTCATTGTGTTGTTGTTTAGATTTGCCCCATTATCTGTGATAATTTTGTGGGGAGTGTTGTAACGGCAAATGATTTCCTTTTTGATGAATCGGGCCACCACTTGTTTTGTTACGTTTGCATAAGAAGCCGCTTCAACCCACTTGGTTAAATAGTCGATGGCAACCAGGATGAACCGGTGTCCATTTGAAGCCTATGGTTCAATCATTCCAATCATGTCTATGCCCCACATAGAGAATGGCCAGGGTGCCGTCATGACATTCAGAGGAGTTGGTGGCACATGCACCTTGTCGGCGTAAATTTGACATTTGTGGCATGTCTTGGCGTAGTGGAAACAGTCGGCCTCCATAGTTAGCCAGTAATAGCCCGCCCTTAGGATCTTCTTCGCCATTGCGTGTCCGTTGGCATGGGTTCCAAAAGACCCCTCATGGATTTCTTTGATGAGCATGTCTGCTTCACGTTTATCCACACACCTAAGTAAGACCATGTCATAATTTCTTTTGTAGAGTGTATCCCCGCTGAGGAAGAACTGTGATGCCAATCTCTTGAGGGTTTTTTTGTCTGTTTGTGAGACATTCTCTGGATACTTTTGCTCTTCTAGGTATCGTTTGATGTCGTAGAACCAGGGTTTGTTATCAAGTTATTCTTCGACTACTGCACACACAACTGGTCTATCCCTACGATCCCTTTTTTTGATTGGTGCCTCGTTGTGGAAATTCACTTGGTACATTGATGATAATGTAGCAAAAGCATCTGCCACCTGATTCTCTTCTCGAGGTATATGATGAAAAGTGATCTCATCGAAATGCTTCATCAATTCTACAACACGGGCACGATAGGGGATCAAATTGGGATGTTTTGTTTCCTATTCGCCTTTCACTTGATAGATGACTAGTGTGAGTCCCCGTATACTTCCAGGATTTTGATCCTTAGGTCAATTGCTGCTTCGAGGCCCAAGATGCACGCTTCATACTCCGCCATGTTAATTGGTGCAGTCAAAGCATAACCTTGATGTGAAGGGCTGATACCCATTTCTTGGTGATATTAGGACAACCCGATCTCGTGCCCCATGGCATTTGAGGCACCATCGAAAGCGAGCTTCCATCAAGTTCCCGGTTCCGGCCCTTCCTCATCACTTATGATCTTTTCGTCATTCAAGGCTACAACGTCTTCATCGGAGAAGTCAAATCGTATGGGTTGATAGTCTTCCAATGGTTGGTGAGCAAGGTGCTCGGATAACACGCTCCCTTTTATAGCCTTTTGAGTAACATATTGGATGTCAAACTCGGATAGCAACATTTGCCAACGGGCTATCTTTCCTGTGAGGGCGGGCTTTTCGAAGATGTATTTGATGGGATCCATCTTTGATATCAACCAAGTGGTGTGAGTCAACATGTATTGTCTTAAGCGTCGGGCAGCCCATGCTAAGGTGCAACAAGTCTTTTCGAGTGAGGTATACCTTGATTCGCAATCGGTGAACTTCTTGCTTAGATAGTAGATGGCGTGCTCCTTTTTTCCCGTTTCATCCTGTTGTCCTAGCACACAACCCATTGATCCATTAAGCACTGTCAAGTATAAGATGAGGGGTCTACCAGGAACCGGAGGTATCAAAATCGGTGGCTCTTGCCGGTATCGTTTGATCTTATCAAACGCCTCTTGGCAGTCCTCATTCCACTGAATAGTTTGATTTTTCCTTAACAATTTGAAAATTGGTTCACAAGTGGCCGTCATATGTGAGATGAATCTAGCAATGTAATTCAATCTTCCTAAGAACCCACGAACCTCCCACTCAGTACTGGGTGCTGGCATATCTTGTATGGCTTTTACTTTGTCAGGATCAACTTCAATTCCTCTTTGGCTGACTATGAACCCTAATAACTTGCCGGACCTAACACCGAAAGTGCACTTGTTAGGATTTAGGCGTAGCTTGAACTTTCTCAGGCACTCGAACAACTTTTGCAAATGGAATAGATGATCTTCCTCCGTCTGAGATTTGACAATCATATCATCGACATAAACCTCTATTTCCTTATTAATCATGCCATGGAAAAGAGTCACCATTGCTCTTTGATATGTTGCCCCAGCTTTCGTTAATACGAAGGGCATTACCATGTAGCAGAAAGTTCCCCATGGGGTGATGAATGTGGTTTTCTCCATGTCCTCTGGAGCCATTTTGATTTGGTTGTATCCAGAGAAACCGTAAAAAAAAAATCTAAAGGCTTGCACTCCCAATAATTTTTCAAAGTAAAATATAGGGGCAACTGTTGTCTACCAATACATCAATGTGAGGCAGTGGGAAGTCATCTTTTGGGCTCGCTCTATTTAAGTCCCGGTAATCCACACACATTTTGACTTTGCCATCTTTCTTTGGGACTGCACAATGTTGGCAACCCATTATGGATACTTGGTCACTGCTAAGAAGCCGACGTCAAACTGTTTTTTGACTTCCTCTCTAATCTTGAGAGCCATGTCGGGTCTGGTTCTTCTCATCTTTTGCTTTATTGGTGGGCATTCTGGCTTAAGTGGTAGTCTATGCACGACTATGTTGGGGTCTAATCCTGGCATGTCCTGATATGACCAAGCGAACACATCTACATACTCTCGCAGTAACTCAATCAGCTTTTCCTTCACGTCTTCTTGCAGGGAGGCTCCCACTTTGACCTCTTTCTTGTCCTCTTCGGTCCCTAAGTTGATCACTTCTATTGGTTCTTGGTGAGGTTGTATTACCCTATCCTTTTGATCCCCAAGCCTGGACAATCCTTCAGGAGGTTCATAATCGTCCTCCTCATCGTCTTCCATTTGGTTAATCGGGAAATCGAAGTCGTAAGGGATTATATCAGTGTTATTTTTGGTGGGTGTATTTATGGATATTGAAATTCCTGGCAGTTAACTGGTTCTGAACTAAAAACAGAGTATGAAAAATAAAGTTCAGAAGCAGAAAAATAAAGTGCAGAAAGTAACGGAACACAATGAGTTTGTTAACCTAGTTCGGTGCAAACTTCACCTACTCTGGGGGATACCAATCCAGGAAGGAAATCTACTAAGTAGAATTAATTCTAAGACTCAACAGCCCTTGTTCTTCGTCTTATCACTTAATCTCTACCCTTCTAGACTTCTACCCAGGAAACCACCTAGGTATAAGAACCCACTTACTTCCTAACCAAGCAATCACAGCCCAGTGATTGTAAACTTAACAAAACAAACAAATTGAAGACACTCTTCAAGACAACAAAAACATCATTCGTACTTAAAAGCTTTGAATGAATTACAACTCAAAACAATCTAAACCAACTCAGAACATATGAGTGGTGTACAAATAAAGCCTAAGCTTACACAGACAAAGACTCTAAAACAAATTTCTGGTTTTTGACACACGAAATTTCCAATAGCAAAGTCCTCTTTAAATAGTCTTCAGCAGCTTCTCATAATTCTGAACACAATCTTTAATTGATATAGTTCTGAAATACTTTGAAGCTCAAAAAGGAAACATATAATTCTGAATCAAATCAAGCAAAGATCCCTTTGAAATATATTCATTCATAAAACACGAAGCCAATCTTCAAAAGATTTTCACCAAAATTATCAGTCTTCTGGAAACTTCAGCATGAATAAATCTTCAATAAATCTACCAAAGATACGCACAGAAATAATCACAAAAAAAAAGCAGAAATCCAGCTTCTGAAGTTCCAAAATGACATCTGAGGACGCTTGCTTGCATACTTTGATTTTACCAAACAATGAAGCCAACCTTTAAATAACCAACAGATATGTATGAGTATGATTTTTATTTTAGGGTTGCGAAAATTTAAAATGAGTAAAATATTGCTATTAAAGAACGAAAGAAAAAAAAATGAACTCAATTGAACACAAAATGCAATTTTATTAATGATAGAAATAACTTGAAACAAGGGGGCCCCACACAGCTAATCATTTGCCTTGGGCAACGCAAAATGATTTTTTTTAAAAGCATGATAAATTACTTGAACAAGGAAATGATTTCTGGAATTTCTATGGCCTTCCAGTTGCTCGGGATCTCATCAGAAACACAACGGTACACCAGGAAATGATTTTTTTGGGGGAATGATATGAGTGTTTTTCTTTAAAGTGCATGAAAATGCATGTATGCGATGTAGATGGAAAAACATGCTTTTTTTTATTTTGCTTTGGGAAGGAAAATGTATATGCGAAAATTATTTTCATGGATGCAAATTTTATGGCATGCAGATGTGTGGTTAAAAGAGGTCAAGGCATAGCTTACCAAGGTAGGAACGTTCAATACTACCCCCTATTCTCACATGTAGGTTCTAGATTTCAAAATGGTTCCTAGAGTCGTTGATCTTATTTGAAAATATTGTTGCCATTGCAAATACTTGCAAGACAACAACGCCCCAAAAGATCTCTTCTAGGTGAGGTTTTCATGCCAACCCTACGAGACATACGTCAGGAAGGTCAACACTACACGACCATTGACTCTTGTTCTAACTGGAGGTCCCTAATAACATGTTTAGGTTCTAGACTGGTTCAAAAGGTCCCCGGAGTCATGGATCCTACAAGAAAGTACCGCTGCCATTGCAAATACTCGCAAGACAACAACGCCTCCAAGAGAATCTACTCTAGGCGGGGTTTTCATGCCAACCTTGCAAGACATACGTCAGGAAGGTCAACACTACGCGACCACCATCTTATCTTAAGTTTTTTCTCACTTAATCACTACCCATATAGATTTCAACCTAGGAACTCCTAGACCGGAGACCCCTCTTACTTCCCTCAGTCAATCACTGCCCCAGTGATTATTAGACTCTAACAAATCAAACAAAGATGGAGACACTATCCTAAAAACTCAATACATCCCTTTTGCTTAAAAGCTTCAAGTGAATTACAACTCAATAAAAAACAACCAACTCTAAACACTTGAGTGGTGTACAAAAACAAAGCACAAAGCTTACAGACTCAACACCTAAGAACACTATATTAAAACTGACTTCAGTTGAGTTGATTTTCTTCAATGACAACGTCCTCTATTTATAGCTTCAGCAGCAACATAATTCTTGAACCAAATCCTTCAAAGATATATTCCCAGAATTCTTTAGAAGCAAATAGAAGCAATTTATTTTCCAGAAATATATTTTCCAAAGATTTCTTTGAAAATATATTCACAAATAATTGAATCCAATCTTTAGAAAATATCTTGCGAAATTCTTCTTTCTTCTAGAAACGCAGCTTGGATAAATCTTCAAGTAAATCTTCAAAAGATAATGTGAGAAAATAAAACAGCTCCAAGATACAAGAAAGAACGCAACTTCAGAACGCAGAAAACCAGCTTCTGAACTTGCTTCTGAAATGCAACTTCTGAAGGTTCAACTTCTGATGAACAGTGTTTCTGAAGTTCAGCTTCTGATGAACAGTGCTTCTGAAGTTCCAGCTTCTGAAATACTGTTTCTGAAGTTCCAGCTTCTGAAGACGCACAACTGAGGACCAGCTTCTGAAGACGCACACATGCTTGTATATTTGATTTTAGCAAACATGAAGCCAACAACCAAATATCCAACAATCTCCCCCTTTGGCAAATTTTTGGCTAAAATCAATTTGAGCACAGAGATAACACAACAAGCAAATTCTTCACACATTAAAATTTCACATCCATGAAGAACAAAACACAAACGTAACAACAGAGCAGCAGCGGATAAAACACTACGTTTCACACATACAACAACAGCTTTTGAGGACACACACTCCCCCTGAAACACACAGCTACTGAAACAGATCATCTTCTAATTCTGAACTTAATCAGAAAACACTTCCAGATCAGGAACCACATATTCTCCCCCTGAAACAGATCATTCAGGACCAAACAGAAACTCCTACTCCCCCTGAAATACTGAAACAGATACACAGGAACAACTCCCCCTGAACACAGATACACAGAGACTCCCTTTGAACAACTGAACTGCTTCTGAAACAACTATACTTTTCTCCCCCTTTTTAGCCAAACAATTTTGACAAAAAAATAACCATGCAATTACCAGGAGTAGAAAGAACAACCATCACAGCACCATACACATTAGTAATATCAGTGACACTTCTCTGACCAACAGAATCACACAAACAGAGTACTCACACACATTTTTCACAGAAGAACAAAAACAAGACTGCAGAGAACAGTACAACCTTGCAGACCAGAAACACAAAATGCAACCCAGAACATAAAGTCAGCACATAGCTTGCAGTCTTCAGACTCAGCATTAGAAGCTGCACAGTCTTATACTATGACTCTTCAAAAAAGACAAAAGCCCAGTTGACCCCTCAAATTTTCAAATCGCTTGGCATTTAAGGCTTTTGTAACTATATCAGCACCATCTTCAACACCCTCAGCACACTGAACATAGGGCATGATGTTTTGAACATCTTGCTCAACATGATCCTCAGACTTATTAGGATCCACTTCCTTTCTTATTAGTGCCTTCTTCTTTTGGACAAGGACCACTACCTTGCTCCAGACTTTAGATGGTCCAACAACAACACTCTTCTTAGCAATAGGGGTAGGCCTGCTGGCAGCAGCAACAACCTTTCCTTTCCTATTCTTGTCAATACTTTCACATTTTGGTCTCCATACCTTATTGACATTGACTACAACAGGTTCAGTTTTTCTTTGCTGAAAGTGCTTGGGGTATCCATGCAGCTTGTAACAGAATGGCTTTATGTGCCCCTTTTTACCACAGTGATGACATACCCAAGGATGAGATGTCTTCTTGCTCTTAGATCCCTGAGGTTGGTTATGGTGTTCCAACTTAGGTTTATCCATCATTGGATCACATGGTTTAATAGCAGCAATGAACCCCTTGGCTGGATTTTGCTGTTTGTTGTTCAAGGTCCTATCATCAAATCCTATACCATTTGGTTTCCCTTGGTTCTGACTCTCCAATATCTCATCTAACATATCAGTACCACTGTTCAACATTCTGACCTGCTTCTTCAAATGTTCAAGTTGAGATTTCAAATGGGTTACCTCATCTTTGAGATCAGAAATTTGTCCCAAGTGTTCACTTCTTTCAGCCTGAAGTTGACTGATGACCTTCTTCTAATTTTCCAGTTCCTTGCACACTTCTTCACTTCTGATGAATAGTTCTTCATAAGAGGCATCTGGTTCTTCAAAAGACAATTCTTCATCACTGGATTCAGAATCAGATGATGTTTCAGAACTTGATGGTGTTTTAGAACACATAACTTCATCATTAGTCATGCATCTACCAGTAAAGGCAGCAACATGCTTAACAGATTCATTCTCCACTTCTCCTTCTGAGTCATCAGACCAAAACACAGTCAAACTCTTTTTCTGTTTCTTGAGGTATGTTGCACATTCTGTCCTAAAGTGGCCATATCCTTCACACTCATGACACTAAACACCTTTGGATTGATTCTCTTTCTCATCAGCTCTTGTCTTCTTCTTCAGAATCTTCTTAAATTGTTTACTCAGCATCACAAGATCTTCTGATAAGCTTTCATCATTTGTTGTTTCCCCTTCTTATCAGTTCTGGCTATTTCAAAATTCTGAAGAGATCCTATCAATTCCTCAACCTTCATGCTGGAGATGTCATTAACTTCCTCAATTGCAGTCACCTTCATATCAAATCTCTTAGGTAGGGATCTGAGGATCTTTCTCACAAGTTTCTCATCAGATATTCTTTCTCCAAGAGATTCAAATGAGTTAGCCATGTCCAGAACATTCATGTAAAAATCTTGTATGTTCTCATCCTCCAACATTCTGAGATTTTCAAACTTGGTGGTGAGAAGTTGAAGTCTGGACAATTTTACCTTTGAAGTGCCTTCATGAGTAGTCTTGAGAATCTCCCAGGCATCCTTAGCTATAGTGCACTGCTTGATCAGTCTGAACATGTTCTTGTCCACTCCATTGAATATAGCATTCAAGGCTTTTGAGTTTGCAAGAGCTAATTCATCTTCTACCTTGGACCAATCTTCCTCTGGTTTTAATTCAGCTGTCTTCTTACCATCTTTGTCTAGCACAACAGGATGTTCCCAACCCTTCAGAACTGCTTTCCAAGTCTTACTATCTATAGATTTCAGGAAAGCACTCATACGAGATTTCCAATACTCATAGTTGGAACCATCCAACAGAGGTTGTATGTTCACAAATCCTCCTTCGTTCTCCATTATGCCAGAAAAACCTTCCCTGGAGCTCACCCTAAAACAGGCAGGGTACCTGCTCTGATGCCAATTGAAATTCCTGGCAAGACTGGTTCTGAACCATAAAACAGAGTACAACTTTCTGGTGCAGTAAAACAGAGTAAGTAAAAAAACAACAGTTCATAAGCAGAATTAAAAAGACAGAAGGTAAAGAACACAGGTGATTTGTTAACCCAGTTCGGTGACAACCACACCTACATCTGGAGGCTACCAAGCCAGGAAGGAAATCCACTAAATAGTATCAATTCAAAGACCTATGCCCATGTTTCATAGCCTTCTCACTTAATTACTATCCGTATAGATTTCAACCTAGGAACTCCTAGACCTGAGACCCCTATCACTTACCTCAGTTAATCACTGCCCCAGTGATTATCAGACTCTAATAAAATCAATTAAAGATGGAGACACTCTCCTAAAAACTCAATACATCACTTTTGCTTAAAAGCTTCAAGTGAATTACAACTCAATAAAAAACAACCAACTCTAAACACTTGAGTGGTGTACAAAAACAAAGCACAAAGCTTACAGACTCAACACCTAAGAACACTCTATTAAAACTGACTTCAATTGAGTTGATTTTCTTCAATGACAGCGTCCTCTATTTATAGCTTCAGCAGCAACATAATTCTTGAATCAAATCCTTCAAAGATATATTCCCAGAATTCTTTAGAAGCAAATAGAAGCAATTTATTTTCCATAAATATATTTTCCAAAGATTTCTTTGAAAATATATTCACAAATAATTGAATCCAATCTTTAGAAAATATCTTGCGAAATTCTTCTTTCTTCTAGAAATGCAGCTTGGATAAATCTTCAATTAAATCTTCAAAAGATAATGTGAGAAAATAAAATAGCTCCAAGATACAAGAAAGAACGCAGCTTCTGAACGTGCTTCTGAAATGCAGCTTCTGAAGGTTCAGATTCTGATGAACAATGCTTCTGAAGTTCAGCTTCTGATGAACAGTGCTTCTGAAGTTCCAGCTTCTGAAGTACTGTTTCTGAAGTTCCAGCTTCTGAAGTACTATTTCCAGCTTCTGAAGACGCACGCATGCTTGTATATTTGATTTTAGCAAACATGAAACCAACAACCAAATATCCAACAATAAAGACATAAGATAAAAACATGCAAGCAAACAAAAACACTTAACCTAAGAACTAACTAGGATAGGCTTGACTCGCTAGTGAGAAGTTTTTCCCCATTGGAGTTGCCAGCTGTCGCGTCGCTAAAAAACGCTCGAGCGTATTAAAGCTCGGAATAACTACGGAGTCGCCACCAAAGTTTTATTTTTAAAGGGAAACGTTGATAAAACCCTTGACGATTTGGAAAAGATGGTCATCGCAACCATTAATGGGTTCGGGAGTCGATTATGCAAGGGAAAGGTATTAGCACCCCTCGCATCCGTTGTACCCAACGGGAACCTCCTAATTAGTTTAGGGTTAAAAAGTGTTTTAAAGGTTGCTTGCTACGTTTTAATATTTCAACGAAAAAAGGAAAAAGGAAAAAAAGTTTTTTTATTAGTGTGCTTGACAAGAGTTTGATCTTGCTCCTACGTATCTCCTGGTACGATGGAGAATTCAAAGCTACGTAGTTCTTTGGTAGAAAATATTTGTTTGTTGGTTGATTTTAAAGAACGATGTTTTTTATCGTATTCTAGTGGTTAAATGTAGCTTGTATGCTCGCGCGTGGGAGGCTTAAGCGTTTGTTTGTATCGCGTTAGAATTGATAAAACGTCGTCAGTTTGTGAAAAAAATTTGATTTTTATTTGACCACGGGGGGCCGAAAATTAGTTTGGTGTGTTGGATTTGTTTTTTTATGTTTTTGTATTTTTGAAAAGGAATGAAGATTGTCCGAACAACGAGACATACGTCAAGTGCTCGTGCAACCGGGGAATGGAAAGACATACGTCAGACCACTCCCTTTTCATTCAAGTTATTTATCGAAAATTAATGTGTTTTTGTATTTTTGAAAAGGAATAACGATTGTTCGAACAACGAGACATACGTCAAGTGCCCGTGCAACCGGGGAATGGAAAGACATACGTCAGACAACTCCTTTTTCATTCAAGTTTATTGTCAAAAATTAATCGTCTTCTTTTGTATATTTTTTTTACGCGAAAACGGGTTACGCGAATAAAACGGCGATTAAGGGGCAAAATGGTCAAAAACCAACCTCAGGGGTAAAACAGTAAAAAACAGTAAGAAAAATAATTCATTTCTGTTCTGGTGATTATTATAATTTTTTGTGATCTTCTTGGATTTTTCTATGATTTTTAAGTGAAAAGATGAGTTAAAATGACTAAAAAATGAGAACAGTGGCAAAACTGTAATTAACACAAACAGAAGAAAATGCAGAAAAATGCAGAACAGTATGAACACGTTTTCTGTGGTTTTTTTCTCAACTTCTCAGTTCGATTTCTCACTCAATATTGAACCAAATACGGAAATAAAAATATCACTGTAAAGCTTCTAATGAGTACTACATCTTAGTTGCCTTAGATCTACCAAGAGAGGTCCTAAAACTAACTATATTTCGACCACAAGTCATGCTCATGAACTTGTGGTAAAAAATGCATTTTTTATGAAAAAACTACATATCTCTAGACAATGCATAAAATGAGATAATAAATGGACAAGGGGACTTACAAACTCCTAGCAAGGCTGTGGATACACGAAAATGAGAGGGTTTTTTGAGTGGTTGTGTTTTTTTTTTAAGGTGGAAGTGATGGAGAAGATGAACAGTAACAAAATGGTGTTTTGCTACTATTCTCCTCTCTTTGTGTGATGTTTCTTGTGGTTTAGTTGCTGTTTTTTTCACTCTTGTTCGAAACTCAGACTCTTGCTCTTGCCTCTCTCACTCTAGGTTTTCTTTCTTTTTTTTCTCACTTTTTTTCCAACCTCCTCCTCCTTCACTTAAGAGGGGTATTTATAGAGTTAAAAATTAGAGTTTTTGCTAGCTTTGAGGATAAGAATGGCGCCAGAAATCTGAAAAAATGGCAGATCTGAAAAATGCAGCCCTTTGTCTTATTTGTCATGCATGGGAGATAGGGAACTTGCATGGAAATGGTATGAAAAATTCAAAAGTGCAAAAAGGAGTAAAAACATGTAGCATGCAAATAGAAAAAGGCATCTTTGACTAGGTTTTCTTTGTATTTAAAACCACAAGAATGCTTAATTATTATCAGTAAATAAATAAAAATAATAAATAAGAAACTCTTTTTTAAAAAAAAAAACTCGGACAAAAATCAGGGTGCAACATTCAGGATCTGAGGATCAGAGTCTGAAGACATTTAGGATCTGAGGATCAGTGTCTGAGAACAGTGTCTGAAGATCAGAGTCTGAAGATCAGAGTCTGAAGATCAGCGTCTGAAGATCAGCGTCTGAAGGTCAGCTTCTGAAGGTCAGCGTCTGAAGGTCAGCTTCTGAAGGCCAGCTTCTGAAGGTCTGGATTTTTTTATTACTTTTTCTTTCTTTTTTTCTTTTAATGCATGATGATGATGATGATGATGATGATTTTTTTTTTTTAAAAAAAGGGTTTGGACAAAATTAGGGTACGACACCAAGGGTCCGAAAATTCATCTTAGAATTGGAGAGGCCATGTTATGACTAGGGTTAGCATCTTTAGAGATCTCATTCCATCTCATCTTCTTCATAGATGAGCATGGTGACTAGATTATAGAGTTCTTAGAGTTACATTACTCGGTGATGCTTTGGCTCACCACTCTCCTTCAAGGATTGTAATCTCGTACTAACTCTATTTAATCTATCAATTTAGTTTTCTATCTTTTCATTTATTTCCATTTTCATTTCCATTTCCATTGTTCAGCTCACCATGAGCTAAACCCCTTCTAGTGGTTTAGACATGGTGAGGTTATGATTTATTTATTTACTTGTGATATATAAAGTTGTAGCGTCGTGCTTTACTATAACAAAATGTTTAACTCAAAATCTTTAGAAATAAATTATGATCACTTTTATTTCTAATGTTATAGCTCCCTAATCCCGACAGGATGGGAGTGGAAAATATTTGTTAGATATGAATTTGTCCTTAAGAACCATACCAGTGAAAGGATCAAGAGAGAATGCTTGAATTGATTATCCTGAACTTAGAAGAGCCTTGAAGCTAAGCGCTAAGTTCTTGGTATGACTCTTGTTATATGGCACATAGGATCCAATGCTTAATACCCTCGTGCGGAAAGGTCCATGATATAGCTCCTGTGTAAACAACAACTTAAAGAAAAATCTTAATCATGGTATCAAACATACACAACTTCTTCACTTGAGCTAGGTGGGCATTTTTTTTCTTGATTAAATGGTGTTTCACGTAGATATAGCTTTCTAAGGCGACATTAGAATTCACTTATTTGATCAAGAGGAAGGTCGGGTCATTATTGGGATGTTAGTGAGGATGAGTCACTCCCATCTTACATCAATAACCTCGTCTCTTGTTAAGAGTCAAACTGGGTCATTCTTAAGATGTTAGTGAGGGTGAGTGTTAGTACTGCGAATGCAAGTATTAGTTTTTATATCGTTCCACAGGGATTAAGGTGATATCATATTCCGTTCAACTTCGATTATCGTCTTAAGTTAGGGTTTACTTGTTTGTTTTACTACACTACTCATACTTTTAAAACATAATAAATAAATGGTAGAGTAATAGGACATAGAAGGTGTTTAGGATTGACTTTCATCAATCAAACATTGGTTATATCCGATTGATTACAAATACGAATTCTAGCGTTTTCTTATATATTGCATTATTACGTATTGCTCAATAACATCATTGATTTCCCAAATGACGTCGAGATATCGATTGTATCGTTTAATCGATGATTTCTCAATCTATTAAACGATCCAAAAGCATTATGATCCAATACTATAATGTAATTATCAAAACCAAATCCCATTTCTAGAATTTCTTATCTTGATAGAAAATCATTCTAAACCTAGATTCAAAAGCCTTTTTCAACAACATTTAAATCAAACATAAGATTGAAAAGCAAGAAGAAATTCAATGGTATATAAAAATTGCTAGAATCATATATTGAATAATCAAAAGTTTACAACATAAGTGATTGATTACCTATCAATCCCAACAAAGGAGATTGGTTGATCATTTTCATGACAACTCTTGCAAAATAGGAAAGAAAGATGAAGATAGTTGAGAGCTTGATGTCTCAAAGCTTCTAATGATCTTCTTCAATCCAAATCTAGTTGCTAAATGAAGTTTTCCTCCTTCTAAGCCTATTCTCTTTCAAAGATTATAAGTTTTCTAAGCTCTGGAAAATTAAATATTCTGATAAAAAGCTATATATTAAGAAATGAGCTTAAAAATCTATTTATATGCTGAGAAAATCTTCGCTCGCTACAAGCGACCAGTCTGTCGCTTGTAGCGAGGACTTCAGTTGGCCAATCCAAGAGCTCCACGTCACCATCAGCATTAAACCGCCCCATTGGTCGCTATAGCGACCAGGTCTGTCGCTACTAGCGACCAGCCTTTGAAATTCCCTGCCTAGGCTCGCTTCAAGCGTCCAGTTCATCGCTACAAGCGATGAACTCCTGATAATCCCTGCCTAAGCTCGCTTCTAGCGATGGGTTCTGCGCTTCAAGCGATGGATGTCTGGAAATCCCTGCCTATCCTCGCTACTAGCGATGACTTCTGCGCTTGTAGCGATGGCATCAAGAAAACCTTCAAACTTTTGCTTCAATCAGGTTCAAGCATGTATTTCCTGCATAATCAAGTGGGGTAAGGCTTAGGATCACATTCATTGCATTTCTAACACATTTATGCCCTAATCCTAAGATAACTTGTACAACAAGTAACCATAAGTGCCTAAATTTGTACCAAAATATATCAACATTTAAGCACTTATCAAACTCTCCCCAACTTACATTTTGGTTTGTCCTCAAACCAAAGAACAAAAGGAAATTTTTCAAAGCTTTTAAAACCACAGTATTGAGCAATTTAGCAAAGGATTCAAAAGTGTGAAGAATTAAACATCCAAAGAGTGATTCAAATGTGATTGTGCAAGCTTAAGTCCAGTTTCTCATTAAACAAAATACATTCTACAAATGTGAACTAGTTCTAAACACAAGGAATTAAATCATACAATCCTAAACAAGCAACATGTTTAAATTTGAACCAAACCTAACACACTTCTATATTAAGTATATGAACAATACAAATCATTTGTGAGGGTTATGAACACTCATCCAATAAACATGATAACATACAATCAAATTATGTGTCTATCTAATTATCATTTCCACAAGCATAAAAGGCATTGATCAAAAGGACTTTAAGGGTTGTAATTGGGCTAGGCTACAAAAGAATTGTCATATGTGGGATATTTGAATTCAAATGGCCAAGCAAAAGGAAACATTCAAACTAATTACAACTTCCTTCTTTCTCCAATACAACACTTGGTGAATTTCATTCTTTTCTATTCTTGATTGATTCTTGACAACTTTTCTTATTTTTTTCTTTGAAATCTTGCAAACCTTTTCATTTTTCTCTTTTCTTTTTCTTGGTTTGCTTTTCTTTCTTTTTTCATTTCTTTTCAAGATTGTCAAGATCAAATATTACATCATTCACCATACATTGACTTAAATAAAACCTTCCTTTCTCCCCAACTTATTCCAATGATACCCTAATCGAATGTTCCTTTGTTATTATGGCAAAGGTCAATAAAAACAACGGATAAGGGTTCAAAAGAAAACAATTATCAGAATTCAATAGAGAGTTAACTGTGACTGAATCTTTTTTACAAACTCCGGCAATTTAAATAAGCAGATGAGCTTATTAAATTGACAGTCCACAGTTAACAATTCTGATTCCATTAGGCTCAGCTGGGTTAACAGATACTCACTCATCTCACAGGGTAGGTTCATTTGGTCAAGTATTTCTCTCAAATTCAAAAAAAATGCCTTGATCATTTCAATGCTCTTATACAAATTAAAACAACAACAGATTTAACATAATCTAACTGAGTTAAACATGGTATTGGTCTCCTGCATATATATACATTGGTTGAGGATTCCTCACATTTTTGGCTAGTTCTACATTGGTTCAAAACTAAACACATGCTTGCTTAAAAACTGAATAAATTAACTTATGCGTGTAAAGAACTTATTCACATTAAAGAATATACCTAGAAAAACGAGAAAACGAGTACCTTAGCTGCGCGCTTTAACACTCATTCTTATCATTATCACTCAGATGATTCACAGTTCAAGCATTGCTTTTGAATCAATCATCTTTCTTTCAAAATTTGTTGGGATTTTTCAAAAAATTTTAACATAAATACTAAAGCATAAATAAAATAGAAACTATACTAACATGTTATACCCAAAATATAAATAACATAAACATAAACATAATATTATCCAAGGTACAACAGAAATACCAAAAGTACAAAGCATAAATCAAAATGTTAAAATACAAAGCAGAATAAATAAAACGAAAGAAAACAAATCAAGATCTGCTGCTCTGCATCAATCTGAATCTGTGGCCATGTCGTCCTCAGAGTCAGTCAAGTCAGCTGCCATGCGATCAATAGAGTTCGTAGCATAAGAAGAGTCACCACCCAGATCAGCATCGACATCGGCGTCGTCATCACCATCGTCTCCAGCATCCTGATCATCACCAGCACCAGCTGCCTCTGCCCCTCCTGGAAAGAATGGCCTGTCCCCAGGCCAAGCAATATGCTCGGAGAAGAACGCAGGTGTCCACGGGCTCTGGCCACTGTCGTGCAGATGGCTCTGAAGCGTAGTAAGTGCCCGATGATTCGACGCATTCTGCGCCAACAGCATAGAGCTCACAGTAGCATAATCCCAACCGGAAAAGTCCAAAGGTGGAATGGTAGGATGGCTAGGGTGGCTAGTAGTGTGAGGTGGTGGTGGTGGCATGTGAGAAGGTCCTGCTGAGGATGAAGGTCCGGCTGAGGTGTGAGGTGGTGATGGTGGGGCAACAGGTGCAGGTGCAGAGCAATACCTATTGATGTATCTATCATCAATAGGATTTTTAATCTCCTCATCAACTTGTGATGGCATATGAACTCTAGCTCTCCTACATAGACCCATAATCAACCCGGGAAAAGTCAAGGGACATTTAGGTTTGGCCGGGGGTAATAGTCCACTTTCAGCAACGATCCTCATCTCATTAGCAATAAGCCTAGCTACGTCCACTTGACGTTGAGTGAGGATGTAATGGACTAGGGGGGTCACATCTAAAGTGGTGGAAGAGGTGTGAGACTTAGGGCGAATGTTATAAAGAATCAGGGTAAGGATTACCTGAGCCTCAGTGGTCATGTGCTCACGCAATGCTCTGAAAGGCTTACCCGAAGCCCTGCTCACGTCATAACTCTTCCCCGCTTGGAAGATGTCCTGTGCTATGGTGTCGTGGTCCCACTCTCCACTCCTCTGACGCTCACCAAAATCACACAATGCTGTGGGTGCAAGCGGGTTATCTTCTTCATCATCAACCACCTCCAAAGGCTTGCCCAGATATGCGTTGATGGACATTCGGTCGAAAGTGACGGTGCGCCCACGTACGTAGGTCGTGAAGGTGAACTCATCTGAAGGATCGGAGGGGATCGCGTTCGCATAAAACTCGCGAACGATCTCATAGTTGATCCTCCGAGGTGGCGTACAAAGAACACCCCACTTCCTCTCTTTTATTATGGCTGCCAAGCCTGCATAATCCCCTTCTTCTGAAATTTCAAATCTCTTCTCGGACCAGATTCTTCTCGTCCTCAGTTCCTCGTATCGCTCCTGGTTCCTCCAGCTGAGGAAACGAGCTGCATCGTGCTGTGGCACATTGATCCTTGGTCTTGAAGAGGAACTTTCAACGTTCCTTTGACGTTTAGAAGTAGTTTTTGGTGCCATTCCTACACAATTGATCAAAACAGATAAAAGTCAGGTAGGATACAAGTCATATATCAATTACAACACAAATAAAACAATTTTCTGGTTCGCTCGCTACAAGCGACAGATTGGTCGCTGTAGCGACGAAACCCAGAAAATCCCAGATTCCTGCGCTACAAGCGCACTTCTAGCGACAAGACCCTTTTTCAAAATTCATGTTTTTCTTGATTTTGACTAACTTATAGCATGCGAAATCATCATTAAAGCTAAAATAAATGAGAAACAATCACTCTAACTTCCTAAATCCTCAAAAACCCTAATTTATTTTGAATTTTCACAAAGGGTTTTTCCAAAAATACGATTTCTATGTATAAGAGGATTAAAGGGAAGTTTTCCTAGTGATTCTAGGTCATTTACAACAGCTTAAACTAAGTATAAGCACTGGGTAACAACAGGGCATGATTTAATTGAAATTTCGTAAAACCCTAAAACCCTAAATTTCTAAAATCAGCATGCAGCACTAAAACACAGTATAAAGCCTATAAACAGCAACAGAAACGAACGAATTACATACCTGAAGGTTGCTGGTTGAGATTATACAGAAGTTAAGAATGATTGTTTTGCAGATTTATGCAGAAATGAGATGAACAGAGATGCAGATGGAAATGTATGTTTACAGAAATGAAAAGTTGCGAAAATATGAGTTTAAAACGGCTATATTAATAAATGAAAGTGGTTGGGGGGTGGCTGAAGCGACAGGTCAAGCCTGGGTATTATAAAACTGTTTTCTGATACGCTCGCTACAAGCGCGCGATTCGTCGCTACAGCGACAAGCAAAAAGCCCATCGCTACAAGCGAACAGTGGCGCTACAAGCGCAAGTGCAAAAACTGTCGCTACAAGCGACAAGTGCGTCGCTACAAGCGACAAGTGTAAATTCCATCGCTACAGTGATGAGTTGGTCGCTGTAGCGACCATGACAGAAAACAGAAAAATAAATTTTGAAGTTCTAACCACTATCCCAACATGCATAAATATTTGTACAGAAGTAAACTAACACTAAAAACACAACATACTTACAAAATTGGGGTGCCTCCCAACAAGCTCTTGTTTAACGTCATTAGATCGACGCCTGATTCGCTTACGCATGTGAATCGATGAGTGAAATCGTCGTCGTGTGTCGAACGACTTCACCTCCAAAATATGGCTTCAGCCTTTGTCCATTCACTGTCCACGTCGACTTGGTGATAGGATCCTCAAGTTCCACAGCTCCATAAGGTTTAACTTCCTTTATCATGAACGGACCGGACCACTTGGACTTCAATTTACCCGGAAATAATCGCAGTCTTGCATTAAAAAGCAACACCATCTGACCAGGCTTGAATTCCCTCTTCATGATCTTCTTGTCATGATATCGTTTAACCTTTTCCTTATAGAGCTTACTCGACTGATAGGCTTGGTCACGCATCTCTTCTAACTCATGCATTTGAAGTTTCCTCTTCTCCCCAGCTTGCTCTTGATCAAAGTTCAAAAACTTAAGCGCCCAAAACGCTTTGTGCTCCAACTCGACCGGCAAGTGGCACGCTTTCCCATACACCAACTGGAATGGGGTGAAACCCGTAGGAGCTTTGTATGCGGTCCTATAGGCCCACAACGCTTCGTCCAGTTTCATTGCCCAATCTTTCCTTGAAGATGACACGGTCTTCTCAAGTATCCGCTTGATTTCTCGGTTGGATACCTCGGCTTGACCGTTCGTCTGTGGATGGTATGGTGAAGCTACCTTGTGCTTTACTCCATAGTGCTCAAGTGCTTTTGCTAACTGCTGATTGCAGAAGTGTGAACCTCCATCACTTATTAGCACTCTTGGAGTTCCAAATCGGGAGAAGATGTTTCTTTTCAGAAACTTGACCACCGTTTTGCTATCGGCTTTCTGAGATGCTATTGCTTCAACCCACTTTGAAACGTAATCAACAGCCACCAGAATATACTCGTTGTTCAAAGAAGATGGAAATGGCCCTACAAAGTCAATACCCCAACAATCGAAGACTTCGACTTCAAGGATACTTTGTAGAGGCATTTCATTCCTCTTTGAAATCCCTCCGGTCTTCTGGCAACTCTCGCATTCTTTCGCATGTTCATAACAATCTTTGAACAACGAGGGCCAATAGAAGCCAGCTTGAAGAACTTTAGCTCCAGTTCTTTCTCCACTGTAGTGACCACCATATGGCGAGTTGTGACAATGCCACATGATGTCTTTGGCTTCTTCTCTAGCAACACATCTTCTGATTAAGTGGTCTACTCCAATCTTGAATAAGTATGGGTCATCCCAAATGAATTGAGTGGCATCTCTCAACAACCTTTTCTTCATTTGCCAAGTGTAATCCTCCGGAATGAACCCCGTTGCTTTGTAGTTGGCCATGTCCGCGAACCATGGTCTTTCTTGCACCGTAAGCAACTGCTCATCCGGGAACTCTTCAAGGATGTCCCTCTCATTCTTCGTTATCTCTTTGTTCACTAATCTGGACAGGTGATCAGCTACTAGGTTCTCAGTCCCCTTCTTGTCCTTAATCTCCAAATCAAACTCTTGGAGTAGCAACATCCAACGGATGAGTCTCGGCTTTGAGTCGGGTTTGGTAATCAAGTACTTGATAGCTGCATGGTCAGTCCAGATAACAATTTTCGAACCTATGAGATATGAACGAAATTTTTCTAATGCAAACACTATGGCAAGTAATTCTTTTTCAGTGGTAGCATAATTGACTTGTGCGTCATTTAAAACTTTACTTGCGTAGTGTATAGCATGAAAAATTTTGTTTTTGCGTTGACCTAACACCGCGCCTACCGCATAATCACTAGCATCGCACATAAGTTCAAAATCGTATATCCAGTTTGGTGCGGTGATTATGGGTGCGGATGTTAAGCTATCCTTCAAACTATTAAAAGCATTTAAACAGTCAATATCAAAATCAAAAGACTTATCTTTGTTGAGCAAGTTGCTCAATGGCTTTGCGATTTTTGAGAAGTCCTTGATGAATCTCCGATAGAACCCGGCATGGCCTAGGAAGCTTCGGATTCCTTTGACATTGACTGGTGGTGGAAGTTTTCCTATCACGTCGACCTTAGCTTTATCAACTTCGATACCCTTGGAGGAGATCTTGTGACCAAGGACAATACCCTCGGTTACCATGAAGTGACACTTCTCCCAATTGAGCACCAAGTTGGTTTCCTTGCACCTTTTCAGTACCGTATCCAGATTTTCCAAGCATAAATCAAACGATGACCCGAAAACTGAGAAGTCGTCCATGAACACTTCAATGCTTTTCTCTATCAAGTCGGCAAAAATGGCTTGCATGCATCTTTGAAATGTTGCTGGAGCGTTACATAAACCGAACGGCATGCGTCGATATGCGAATACCCCAAAAGGACATGTGAAAGCAGTCTTCTCGTGATCGTCTGGATTTACCAATATCTGATTGTAGCCTGAATACCCGTCAAGGAAACAGTAGAAAGCTTGTCCTGACAGCCTCTCTAGCATTTGATCCATAAATGGTAGAGGAAAATGATCTTTTCTCGTTGCTTTGTTCAACCTTCGGTAGTCAATACACATCCTCCAACCGGTCACGGTTCTCGTCGGTATGAGCTCATTCTTCTCATTTGTGATAACCGTCATACCTCCCTTCTTAGGGACAACTTGAACCGGACTAACCCAAGTGCTATCCGAGATCGGATATTTCATGCCGGCTTCTAGTAGCTTCACTACTTCTTTCCGGACTACTTCTTTCATGTTTGGGTTTAACCGTCTTTGAGGTTGTGCCACCGGCTTATAATCCTCTTCCATCATGATCTTGTGCATACAATAGGAAGGACTTATCCCTTTTAAGTCGGATAGTGTCCAACCTATTGCTTCTTTGTTGGACTTCAAAACTTCGACCAATCTTGTTTCTTCAAGGTTTGACAAGGAGCTACTAATGATCACCGGTTTGGTACCCTCTTTGTCAAGAAACACATACTTCAAATGTGAGGGCAATATCTTCATCTCCGGTTTCACTTCTTCTACTTTAGCGTCATTCGTTAATTCCTCGATTATTGCTTTATGAGGAGGAATTTCCTTCAACGAATCGAGCTCCTTCAAACACTCTTCAAGTTCTAGCTCATCTTCTTCTCCTAGGATACTTAGTGCGTTTGTCAAAACTCTCTCAAGATGCGTCAAATCATGCAACTGGTTTCTTGTATCAACTATCAATTCTTCCGTTGCATCCATCTTGAGACACGCAGCTTTATCACTAGGGAACCTCATGGCTTCATGGATGTTGAAATTGACTTCTTCATCGTCCACACGGACTTTCATTAAGCCTCCGTCAAGATCAATCATCATCCTTGCCGTTTGCATGAAAGTTCTTCCAAGAAGTAGTGGCACATCATCATCCTCCGGAATATCCATCACTACAAAGTCGACGGGGAACAAGAACTTGTCGACTTTCACCAACACGTCTTCAGCAATTCCCAATGGACGAGTGTAGGATTTGTCGGCTAATTGCAAGGTTAAGTTGGTTCTCTTCACAACTATATGACCTATCCTTTTGACAACGGATAGTGGTATTAGGTTGATACTTGAACCCAAATCAATAAGTGCCTTGCCGACATCCACATTGCCAATGGACACGAGCAATGTAACTTTGCCCGGATCTCTCTTCTTTCTTGCCAATGTGTTCTGGATGATCTCACTACAATTTGCATCTAGCAAAATTGTTTCTTCTTCATTGAACCTTCTCTTCTTGGATAAGATTTCCTTCATGAACTTGGCATAGGTAGGCATTTGCTCTAAGGCTTCCGAGAATGGTATATTGATTTGCAATCTCTTGAAAACTTCAAGGAACCTAGCAAACTGCCTCTCCTTCTCTTTTTTGGCTGGTGTAGTTGGGTAAGGTAGGTGCGGTGTTGGTGCATTCTTCACTATATCTTGCTTCTTGCTCTTCTCCTTCACCACATCCTTCTTCCATACAATATTTTCATTTTCAACTACATCCTTATTATTTTTTTCTACTTCTACATCCTCTATATGTACATCCTCCGCTTCTTCCTCACGCCCTTCATCTTCATCCTTCTCTATCACCTCATTCTCAACCACCTTTCTCTCTACTTCTAAATTGTCCCCGATACCTTGGCCAATTACCTTCCCGCTCCTTGTAGCTATTGCCTTGCAATTTTCGTTGTCTCTTGTTGCAAGGACTTCCTCATCACAATGACTTAATTGTCATTTCGATGATGATGCATGATCCTTCGGGTTGGTTTGTGTGTTGGCGGTAAAGGTTCCGCCTTGTTGAGTAGCTTGTGAAAGTTGTTGTGCCAATTGACCAACTTGCGTCTCCAGGTTTTTAATGGACGCATCTGTGTTTTTCTGGTTGGCCATTGACTGCTGCATGAATAGATTGAGGGTTTCGTCAGTGGATTGGTTGCGGTTTTGTTGTGGAGGTTGGTATTGGTTGTAGTTCTGGTAAGGTTGTCGGTTGTATTGGCCAGCTTCTCCTCTCCACCCTTGACCATAATTTGGGTTATTCCCTCTTGGGAAGTTGTTTGGATGGTTTTGGAATTGGTTAGGAAACTGTTGAGGCCTTGGTTGATTACCAACATAGCTTACCTCTTCTGTGGGGGGTGGACAGAATCCTGTTGGGTGATCTCCCGAACAAAGCTCGCAAGATGCGACTTGGTTTTGTCTTCTTTGCTCGTTTTGAATGTCCTTTATCTGTTGGGGAAGGTTGGTCATTTTCTTCGTCAACTCTTCCACTTGTTGCGTGAGCAACTTGTTTTGTGCAAGGATCGCATCATTAGTTCCCAACTCTAAGATTCCAGTCTTCCTTTGGCTTTGGCTCCGGTTGTGATGAGCTTGGTGATCGTTCAACGCCATTCTATCAATAATAGCAACAGCTTCCTCCGCGCTCTTGGCCATTAAAGAACCACCAGCTGCAGCGTCAAGCAAAAGCTTTGATTGTTGTTGCATTCCGTTCCGGAAGAGATGAATTTGTGTTAACTCATCAAATCCATGGTTCGGACATCGTCTGAGCATTGACTTGAAACGCTCCCAAGCTTCACATAGTGTTTCACCTGTACCTTGTGAAAACACCGCAATGGTCATCTTTGCCTCCATAAACCGGTTCTGAGGGAAAAACCTATCAAGGAATTTCTCCTCAAGCGTATTCCAGTTTGTCATCACCGTTGGAGGTTGGTCTAAGTACCACTCCTTTGCTTTGCCAATCAATGAATGTGGAAACATTCTCATCCACATTGCCTCCTCATTATTTTCCGTCTCACCGAGTGTTCCCGCAATCTCATAGAATTTTGTGAGATGTTGGTACGGGTCTTCATGATCTAATCCTGAGAATGGATTAGCATATAAGATTTGTAGGATTCCTGTCTTCATTTCTGTTTGCTTGGCAGTCCTCGTCGTTTTCCCTAGTTGTGCAAACCGGCGTGGACTGTTGATACATGGAACCCCAGAACCTCCTGCACCATCTCCTCCTGGCGCAGCCATTTGAAATTCTTGGTTTGGATTAGGACTTGATGAATGACTAGAAACAGAACTCTCCTCTTGTTGCCTCCTCCTAGCTTGTTGCTTCTTTCTCCGATTTTTGCTATTGGCTCTACGAGCTGTTCTTTCAATCTCGGAATCAAAAAGAAGTTGGTCCTCGGAAATTTGACCTCGCATAAACGATTTCAATAATCTGACCACAAAGAATTAGCAAACAAGATGGATAAGAGTATTAGTTATATACATAAAAGAATTTTGTGCAAAATTGCTTAAAACCATAATTAAAGTTGCAATGATTATAACATCATAAAACTTTAATCCCCGGCAGCGGCGCCATTTTGTTAGTACTGCGAATGCAAGTATTAGTTTTTATATCGTTCCACAGGGATTAAGGTGATATCATATTCCGTTCAACTTCGATTATCGTCTTAAGTTAGGGTTTACTTGTTTGTTTTACTACACTACTCATACTTTTAAAACATAATAAATAAATGGTAGAGTAATAGGACATAGAAGGTGTTTAGGATTGACTTTCATCAATCAAACATTGGTTATATCCGATTGATTACAAATACGAATTCTAGCGTTTTCTTATATATTGCATTATTACGTATTGCTCAATAACATCATTGATTTCCCAAATGACGTCGAGATATCGATTGTATCGTTTAATCGATGATTTCTCAATCTATTAAACGATCCAAAAGCATTATGATCCAATACTATAATGTAATTATCAAAACCAAATCCCATTTCTAGAATTTCTTATCTTGATAGAAAATCATTCTAAACCTAGATTCAAAAGCCTTTTTCAACAACATTTAAATCAAACATAAGATTGAAAAGCAAGAAGAAATTCAATGGTATATAAAAATTGCTAGAATCATATATTGAATAATCAAAAGTTTACAACATAAGTGATTGATTACCTATCAATCCCAACAAAGGAGATTGGTTGATCATTTTCATGACAACTCTTGCAAAATAGGAAAGAAAGATGAAGATAGTTGAGAGCTTGATGTCTCAAAGCTTCTAATGATCTTCTTCAATCCAAATCTAGTTGCTAAATGAAGTTTTCCTCCTTCTAAGCCTATTCTCTTTCAAAGATTATAAGTTTTCTAAGCTCTGGAAAATTAAATATTCTGATAAAAAGCTATATATTAAGAAATGAGCTTAAAAATCTATTTATATGCTGAGAAAATCTTCGCTCGCTACAAGCGACCAGTCTGTCGCTTGTAGCGAGGACTTCAGTTGGCCAATCCAAGAGCTCCACGTCACCATCAGCATTAAACCGCCCCATTGGTCGCTATAGCGACCAGGTCTGTCGCTACTAGCGACCAGCCTTTGAAATTCCCTGCCTAGGCTCGCTTCAAGCGTCCAGTTCATCGCTACAAGCGATGAACTCCTGATAATCCCTGCCTAAGCTCGCTTCTAGCGATGGGTTCTGCGCTTCAAGCGATGGATGTCTGGAAATCCCTGCCTATCCTCGCTACTAGCGATGACTTCTGCGCTTGTAGCGATGGCATCAAGAAAACCTTCAAACTTTTGCTTCAATCAGGTTCAAGCATGTATTTCCTGCATAATCAAGTGGGGTAAGGCTTAGGATCACATTCATTGCATTTCTAACACATTTATGCCCTAATCCTAAGATAACTTGTACAACAAGTAACCATAAGTGCCTAAATTTGTACCAAAATATATCAACATTTAAGCACTTATCAGTGAGTCACTCCCATCTTACGTCAATGGTTTGTTCTTTGTTTTTGGGGGGCTACCCACCTATTTTGGGAAAGTGGTGAGTGTGAATGAGCCCAATCTTACTTTGATAGGCAGCCCATTTTTTTTCTTTTGTGGACCACCCACCTATTTTGGGAAAGTGGTGAGTCTGAGTCACCCAATCTTACTTTGATAGGAGATCCTTGTGTTCTGAGCCCCTTGTTCTTTTACACCTTATTATTCTTTTTGTTTCCCACACTAACTCAAACTACTTTTGTGGATTTCAGACTTATATTTACTATCATAGTTCTTATTGTTCCTTATGATGCATATTTACACACTTACTCAAAGTTGCAGCTTTGTGTATCTACCAAATGGGTTTTTTCACAGGGCTGCATCTCAGGGGGACTTAAAGACTCTAGTGGTTCTCCAAAATAATTATCATCAGGTCCTAACTCAAGCCAGAATGAAAATGCTATAATTCAAAATACAATGCTACAACTAAGAACTGAAAGTAAACTACTTTGGCCTACAACTCCTAGTCACACCCCCAAACTTAGAATTGAATGGTGTAAACACCTTTCAAATTCATGGTTTGGATTTGGGAGTTGTGGCTATTACAATAATATTTATTCAAAGACTAAAAACAAAAGAGAGATAACAAAAAAACACTAAAACAGTTAATCAACACAAGAATTGAAAAGACAAAGGTAAAAGCGAAACTCCCATGTCAGCGTTGCAGCTCTCTACATCTTTTAGGTCTTTGTAGATTTGAGATATGTGTAGGATCTGGTCTTCTTTTTCAATGCTTCAGGGGTTGAGGTGTCTTCCTCCTTCAAGTTTGAAGTTGGAGATTGTAATTGGTGCTTGTAAAGAGGCACCCTTGATTTGCTAAGTTACAACCTCTTTTTTTTTTTTCTATCTTAGGATGTTGCAGCTTTGGATTCTGGGTTTCTTCTTTTTTATGCCGCAACTTCCTCTTTCTTTCCTCACTTACTGGACTATTCAGAGAAGGCTTCTCTTTAAGCTCAATTCTTTCTTTTTGTTCTTCCTCCTCAACAGACGTAGTCAGTATACCCTTTCCCTTGCGATCAACAACTCATTTCTTTGAAGTTGTAGCTTCCAGAGTGGACGCTACATCTTTCTGTGACTTAAGTGCTGAAGTTGTTATATGACAAACAAGTTTCAAAGTGTAAGTTCTAAAAACACAGGAAAGTTTTGCTTATGGTAAACTAAATGCTTCAATATTTCCCCACAGTTCTTCATTATCCTTCTTGAACGCATTAAACTCCATTTCTTCAGGCTGAGAGCTGCATCACCCTGCATCTTTGATTATGCCTCCAAAAAGTAATTGATGGCTATAGGTAATAAATCTTGGAAATCCCACTTTAAAACTCATTTCTTCAATGATATTTCCCCATTTCTTCATTTACTTCTAGAATCCCTTTTATTCATTCTTGTCCTCGTCAAATTCTCGCTTGGTGATAAAGTGATATGTTGGCAAATGTTGTGTTGATGCTCTAACATCTACCCTTTTTCAGTTTAAGTTCGCTTCAGTGGCAATAGGGAAACAAGTTAAATAATTTATCTTTTCAACACCAGTTTTGCACGCTTATGGGTTTTGGGCTAAGGGTTTGGGTGTGGAAGTGGAAAAAGGTTTGGATGGGTTGTTGGTGGATAGTGATGGGTGGTACAGTTTTAAGGTAGTGGGGGTCAGAGAAGTGATGTTGGTGAAGGGTAAAGGTTAATGAGGGGATAAATGGATGGTTGGATGTTGGAGTTTTGGGGTGTGTGGGAGGTAGTGGTTGGGAAAAACGTGCAAAAAGGAACAACGGTGTGTGTCACACGTTGTCTTTAGGTGAGAGAATTGTACCTTTTTCTCAGAACTTTTCCTCACTCAGATTTTCTCTTTGGAATTTGAAATCGGAGGCCACTTACTTCCTTTCCTCAACATTTATCACCTGACCAGAACCTGTTGTTCAAAGCTGCGGCTTCCAAACGAGAGCTGCATCTTTCTGTATCTTCAATCCTGCAATTGAAAAACACATTAAAACAAACACAACGTTAAAAATTAAAAATGGGAGTGTGAACACTCCCTTTATTGAGGGTTGCCTTCCTTAAGCGCTTCTTTATTGTCATTAGCTTGACAAATCAACACCCAAGTTAGGGTGGATAATATGACAAGAAAAATATATCCTCCTTCCTCTTCTTTCCTTTAGGTAGAAATCCCATATACTTTGGATATGGTATCAAGTGTTCCCATGCCCCCATAACAGGACCATTGGAACATGACTTCTCCCTATCATAAAGTTTAATCAATTCAAGTTGAGGAGGATATTTTTCTAGAAACACTAAGGGTTGAGTCTTAACAACTACATGAATTGTTTTATCCTCATCCCTTGGGGTTTCGACAACACTAACTACTTCTACTCCTACATTTAATACTACAATATTTTTTTCTTCCACTCTTTCATCAAGACATTGATTAGTCTCTAACTCTTTGTTATGTTGTTCAACCACTTTTTCCATAGAGTTCTCTTCCCTTTTTAGATGATTTAGGATTGCATTGAGATGAGAGTCTATTTTTTTGCTTGAGACATGATATGCCTTAATACTTTTATTGATATAATTGCTTGACTCTTCTGATTTTTTCATGAAATTGTTTAGCATAAGAGCCAAGCTTTCTACAAACTTCATACTCTCTTTCTCTTGTTCAACTAGCTCTTCCATATGGTTCTTTTGGTTTAGATTTTCAGAATTATAACCAATGATGGAATCTAGTTTAACTGCATGCCTATCTAAAGAATCATTGGCTTCAGCAAAGAGGAGTTTAAGTGTATGGTTTCTTTAAAAAAAAAATCATCTTGAACTTGGGGATCTGATTCACAAGTGAAATTTCTCATGCCATAGCCAACATTTGGTGTTTTCATGGACACGAAATTTGTTCCATTGTAATCGCTTATATGCTCAGCCCCATCATATTCAAAATTTTGTGGTTGAACCTCAGTTTCTTCAATAGAGCTAAAAGATTTAAAGGACCAATACCTCATAGTTGGAGTGAAAAAAAAATTCTTTAAAAAAACAACTAACTAAAAACAACAAATAAAACTCAATAAAAACATAACACAAGTAAGAAAAAAAATTGACCAAAAAGGATCTTAACTAAAATAAACTAAGAAATATGAAAATTACTTAGAATAAACCACTTAACAATCCCCGGCAACGGCGCCAGAAATTTGATGTTGGGAGAATAGTTACCTATTGTCCATGCATACTTAGTGCAAGTATACATTGTCGCAACAAGTAATAAAGAGTAAGTAAAGTATCGATCCCACGAGGATTGTCGTGGATAAGTTCTAAGTATTTCCAAATGCTAAGTTTAATTATTTAAGATCCAAAAAGACAACTAACAAAACAAAGTTTTAAGATACTAAAATAATAAAATGCAGAAGTGAAATAAAGCAAGTAAAAAGGAATTAGAGATTCAAGTGAAAAGTATGGTTTAGATCTAGGTTCAGTTATGATAAAAACATTACTGTGATGTACATAGCTATATCATAGGTATATCTTCATGTGTCGCTCAGAGCTATAGTCGGTACAAAGATCTAACTACTATGCTTTCAAAATGGAAATGGATGAATGTATGAAATGAAGAAGAATGATTTGAATCTCTAATGGTGGCTAGGGTTGATTGGAGGCTGCTGCCTCCAATCTCTATTCTATTCAGCACAACCCACTAGTACACACCTTGAAAATTAGGTCTTGTTGTCCTTTTATTGTACAAGTCCTTTCTTATCCTTTAGTGCCATTTTTGGTCTTTTCCCATGTGATGATCCTTGCCTTAACCATTAAGCATAAAAATATACCTTTATTCCTTTGGTGTACTATTTGAGACTCCTTTATCTTCTTCTCCAAGCACAAGATGTTCTGGGTCCACTTTAGTGCATATCCAATAAAAACCAAGTCTGCTTCGTCGCAGCGTTGTAGCTTTCTACATCGCCAGGACGAATCCTTCAGTACTTTCTCCTATGAGCTGGAAGCCTTATATCTTGGAATCAACATATTCCTTATTCCTTGTACTGCATTCCCTGGAGTCAGCTCATGTAAACTTGGTCCTCATGACTTGTAAATAATGAACCCAAGGACGTACACTTGTACGACCCGCACTGAGAGATCTTCAACGCTATAGCTCCGGACTCCTTTTCAGCGTTATAGCTTCTTACATCGTTAGCATGCTTCCCAGAGTTGTACCTTTGAACATCTTCTCATGGAAAAACTATAAAAGACTAATTATACTAAATAAACTATAAAAGACTAATTATACTAAACATAAAAAACTATAAAAGACTAATTATAGAAATGAAGGCTAAATAAGCTTTGCATGCACTCGAGGATCACATGTAATGGGAGATAAATGCAAGGTAATAACCGACATATTTGCGGGTTATCAGCCGAACACCTGAACCTAGCAACTATTGCATGTTAAGTATCGTGATCGAGCCCAGAAATGAGTGCCGTCCCGCCCTTAACATGATGGATGAGGTAACATTCCCTATGACCAATTGGTTCGCCAGGAAGCCGGTTATGTAGAGATATAACTCTATGAATCGCAGGGCTGCGAGAATCTAGAAACAGCTGCAGCTCTGTGAGGCATAAAAGCTATATATGGATATAGCTCTGTGAATTTCAGTTAGCTTAAAAAGGTTAATAAACGGCCATAGCGCTAAGAGTCACAGAGGCTGTAACCAGTTATAGCTCTGTACATCGCAGTAATGTTTTATCATAACTGAACCTAGTTCTAAACCACACTTTTCATCTTGAGATTTTCTAAAGTATTTTACTGCTTTCCCAAACTTAACCTTTTATTTTACTGTTGTGACAAATGTTTTATTTTATTTTTGTTCAAACAAGTTTTCTGCTGAAGAACTACATGAAGCTATAGCTCCACAGTCCATGTGAGATCGATATCTTTTTATACTATAACTTAGACAGTGTATACTTGCACTTAGCCTTTCCACCTCAAAAATACTCTCAGTGTTTTGGGTGACACCAACCTCTTTATAGACTAACTCACATAAATTGGCATTATGAGAACATGAGAGATTCACACTCCAATATCTCATACATACACCACGAGACCAACCCTGTGGGTTAATTTACAAACTCTGATTAGATACATCCAAATCAAATCGTGAAACATAATTGTTGATGATTAAATTAAAAAGTCGTGTTATTTGAATATCAGTATGCGATTTCACATATTTGTTCTTATCACTGTTTTGTAGGGGAGAGAACGATGAACGTGTAACACCCATATAAAGATTGCCTAGGATCTTATACGAGTATTAAAATTTCGTACTGGATACATTAATTACAATATAGAAAGTTTAACAGATTATGATACATCACATAAAGTGTCAATGCATAAGTCTTCTGATACAAACATCTCTGAAGTCATACAACATAATACATCATCCGAATACAAACAAGAATTAGAAGCAACTAAAACCAGCACGATCAGTCCAAAGCTTTCTCCTTACCCTTGCGTCGTGCTACCTGCGAACCTGCACCAGAAGGAATGGGATGAGACACAATGTCTCAGTGAGCTCCAACCCAACCTATTGTTGGCAACCTCGGGGACACCTAGGGTCGCCATGCACTAACTCTTGGCAATCTCGGGAAAACCTATGATCGCCGTCAATCTCTACATATCTTGCGATCAAGGGAAGACTAGGATCACTATATGCCTTTATCTTACTTAACATATACATAAACTCATAATTAGTGATTGGGGATATCCTAGATCACTTTCTCATATCTGATGACTACTTTGTCATAATTCATGTAATGAATTCATATACATCTTTCTTAATCATTAAGTTAGAAAGTCAACGTGTAACACACAATAATTATCTTGGTTCATTTTACGGAGTGCATCCGAGTGGAGTAACCCCGAAATACATCTCCCATCTACCGGTGAAATTCCTATATGAGGCTAACACCAGACTCCTTTTATCGTCGTGCAGGACTTACATGAAAACAATGTCTGTCCACTACTAACGGGGAACCTCGACTCCACTACTAACGGGGAGCCTGAGAATCACGACTTAACTTATCTTATTGCCGTGTAGGACTTACATCTAAAGAACGCCTAACCACTACCAACGGGGTACCTTAACTCCACTACTAGTGGGGAGTCATAGAGTCACGACTTAGCATTAAATTAGCATATTCTTATTATTCTTTCATATACATAAAACTTGTACTCTTACGTGTGGACAACCCTCTCGGAGAAGTCTCATCCGACATAATCCGGAGCCTGATGGACACATTTAACTCTTTAATTTACTTCTTGTCTTAATTCTCGTAAGTATATCTGATACTTTATACTGCTCATATGCATATCTAATGCATTTATCAGGTAATTAATCATGAGATACTTAACCTATACATAAGGTTTTCAGCTTATCGTTCTCATAAGCCACTTAATTCATTGTTGGGAATCTAAACCCCTTATCTTACCTGATACTTATGGATAATTCTACCCATCCGTCATAAGTGACATTGATTCTTATTGAGATTAAACCTCAATGGTATTTGAAATATTGATCCCTACTCTCATGTTAATACAAGATAAGTCTATGACCTTTTCTTCCATTACTGAATGTACAAAGACGTTCTGGCGCGATGTGAATGGTTTTCTGGCCATAAAACAAGTTTTCAAAAAGAGGTGGTAACCTGTCTTTCTCGTGGCACGATGTGCCATTATCGTGGCACGATGGTGCCCATATCTTTATGATCATGGCACGATGGGTTCTGTCGTGGCACGACAAACCCAGTGTTGCCAGACCCTGTAGCTTTTCCAGAAAGTTCCAATACGAATTTTAACAAAATCACAGCACCAACAAGTCTTTATACATCAAAATCAAGGGTTTTTAACTAGGAAGAACATAACATATCAAGTATTAACAAAGGGAAACTAACAATCAAGGAATCATGCCTAATCATTCAAGTTTTTCCTTTCCTCATTAAACCTCAAAAAATACCCAAAAGGGGTATAAATCTAAGGGAGCTCACCTTAATCCTTGCTTGATGCTTTGCTAAGCTCTTAACTCCAAAAACCCTAGCTTGTTCTTCCTCTTTTCCTTGATTCTTCTTTAACTTTCTCTTGTTCTAATCTCTTCCCAAAATTGAGCTTACTTGCAAATGTTTTCACAAGATTGAATGAAGTTGATGGATGGTGGCAAAAGAGATGAGGGCGTGAGACTTAGAGGGAGAGGGAGAGAAAATTTTGATTTAGAGAGAGAAGGGAAGTGAGAAAAATGAGAGGAAAAAGTCTTCTTTTCCTATTTAAAGCCCTTCCTCGCGAAATGACGTTTATGCCCTCGCTGGTAAAAACTTATCTGATACTTGATAAAAGTTACGTCTAAGTGGGATATTACAGAACGTAAGAGAGCGGCGAATGTGATCCCTACAATCTTGTCACCTCATGCGGTGAAGGAAATGATATTTAGCACCTTCTAAACCAAAACGAATCAGTAGAAAGAGGAAGAGTTTGATAATTGGAATTTACAAAATGGTTTCATTTATAATATTTGGTGGCGAAATTGCCCTTTTTGATATACGGCGTTGCTTGCATGCATAATTCCTAAAAAAATTGTGTTTAGTTTTTTTTAAGGGAAAAAATTGTGCTTAGCTATCATTTCTCTTGATTCATAAATTTTTATTTAATATTTATAATATTTATTTTCAAGTCAATTTCTTTTACTTTCTCATGGACACTTAACAAGACTATTCAGAAGGTTCTTAAAAAAAACTATTTTTAGGAGGTAAACCATCAAAATGACATTGCCATAGTTGACTGCACCCACATTCACACTCACTATTAGTAATACTTGTTTTGGTTCTTGAATGCATAATGAATAGCGAACATAGTCTCTTGATGTAGCAAAATTTTAAAATATTCATTGATTGTGTACCTTGTTAGTCAAAATAGTATCTTAAACATAAAGTCAAATCAACTAAAAATAGTTTTCAGATTCAAAAACGTCAAGATTATTTTAACTAACGAAATGAATAATAAAAATTATTTTATAATTTTACTACATCAAAGAAATATTGTAGTTATACATTCAGATATGAAACGAACAATTTTTCTTTTTTGTTAAAATTGAGTAAATTACAATACCCTTCTTCGAGAGATGTTTAAATTACACTACTTTTCTCTCTCATGTTAAAATATATACTTCCCTCCCTCTCTTATGCAAAAAATATTAGAAAAAATTACACTTCCCTCTATTGAAGAAAGATTGAAGTACATTTCCCTTTCCTCTAACTTTAAAATCTACCCTTCCCTCACTTAATAGTTTTTTATTTTATTTTTAAAAGTTTAGAAACAAAAATTTAATGCACACACGACATTGAAAACTTGTTTGAATTTATTTTATGTTTAATAGTGTTTTACCCGCCTATAATATAGACCATTTCCGGGTTACTCTCTGTAATTTTTTTAGATTCCGTCATTGTAAAATAAAGATTTTTCAGATATAGACCCATGACCCACCAAATTCGCTGATGTGGCAACGTTGAGTCAACAGTTTTTGATTACGTGGCGCGATGACAATAAAACAAATATGTTTTTTTTTTTTTAAATTCTCTCTTCTTCTCCAAATCCTCCTTTTTCTCCCCTTCTCTAATTACTGCAGTTTGGTGAATAGCTTTGTTCTAAATATTTTTTTAAAAAAATTAATTATACGGTCACCGCACCACGTCAGCTGAATTTGGTGAGTCAAATGACTCAGGGTCTATTTCTGAAGAATCTTTATTTTACAAGGACAGGAATCTAAAATTTTTTTACAGGGGTAAACCAGAAATGACCTATATTACAGGGGGTAAAACACTATTAACGATTTATTTTACTATAATCAAAATTCAAATCATATTTTTTTCTCTATTTTTGATATACAATATCATTAACATATAATTTTAAACATTATCATAAATATGAAACAATAGAAAATAAATAAATTCTAAAAAATCACTAAAACCAATAAAGCATGGGTATTTAAAAATGTATTTTATATTCTAAATCAATAATTTAAAAATAAATATAATCAATTTTTTCTTATCAGTTGACATTCAAATTAAAAAGAAATGAATTGTTTTGCCTTGAATAGTGGATCAAAATTAGTAGATATCATAAACATATTTATTTATGTAAAATTGTTTAAAATGTAGCATATAATTATTCTCAAAGGAAGGAATGTATATTACAACGTATTGATGAAAGTGTAATCCATGCTTCTCATATAAGAGGTAAAGTAATTTACTTATTATTTATTCAGTTCTTTTTAAGTGTCTATTTTAGAGAAAAACTTTGTTTTTATTTAACTGTCATTTTTAAAGTTTAGTGCAACATTAAATATTATTTTATCAATATTATTCTTAGTTACTTATTACAGAAAGAGAAATATATAAAATAAAATATTAAATAAATAAACCTATTTTAGTAAAATTATAAATTAATGTATAAAAAATAATAACATTTATTAGTAAAATTTAACAGCCTCTCCGAGTCTCGTGAGTCATCACTCATCACAGTGAGAACCTTCACTGACTGACTCACTCACTTTATCGTTAATTAATTCGTTAATAAATCTCACTCTGTTTAAATCAGAATCTAGACAGAGAAACAGAGAAAGAAACAAAACCAAGAAGAAGAAACAACCAAAAGCATCTTTCTCTCTCTAATCCACCATTTTCCTACTCTCTCTCTCTCTACAACGAGCATTTCAATCATCGATGGCGGAGGTTTCCCGGCGACGGAGCCGAAATGGCGACGCCGGCGCCGCTTTCAGTTTCCGGATCGTTGGTGAAAAGCTCCTCTTCTCGGAGACGCGGCTCCGCGAGGCAACCGAGTATGGATGCTGATGAGTTCATGAATCTGTTGCACGGTTCGGATCCAGTGAAGGTTGAGCTTAATCGGCTTGAGAATGAAGTTCGAGGTGAGAAAATGCTGCTCGATCCGAAGAGTTTTTGAGATGATTTTTGTATCTTAATTTTGAAATTGATTGTTTCTGTGTGATTGTGTAGATAAGGATAGGGAATTGTCAGAAGCACAAGCTGAGATCAAAGCGTTGAGACACTCTGAACGATTAAGAGAAAAAGCCGTTGAAGAGGTAATTTTTAATATCTTATAGATTGATTGAAGATTATTACTCTAATTTATGCGTTTCTTTTTTTGATTATGTTATTATTACATTAATTAATCACTGGTTACTAATTTACTATGATATTATTGTATTTCCTAATGGGATCATATTATTATCATTAACTTATTTGGAAGTCTTTGGTATCATGTTTGGATAAACAACTTAGGCCCTATTTGGTGGATAAAGAACTTATTTGCAGCTTATAGCACAAGCCCTTATCTATAAGCTATTTCTATAGCAAAAACTAAAATAGAGTTAAATTATTTTCGTATAAGCTATAAGCTGTTTTCATAAGCTATCTTGGAGAACTAGTGAAAATTAGTTGGAAACAGCTTATGAACAATGTCATAAGCTGCTTTCACAAGTTCTCCCAAACAGTCCAAACAAGCCAATTCAAACAGACCGTTAATTAAATGCTTACAGCATAAGCACTTCATATAAGTGCAGGCTCAAACAAAACCTATGCCAGTACAGATTGCTTTCACAGCTTATGAACAAAACCTATGTCAGTACAGGCTCAAACAAGCCAATCCAAACAGACCCTTAATTAAATTCTTATAGCATAAGCACTTCATATAAGTGCTTATGTATAAGCTATTAAGATTTCAAAAGATAAAATCAAATTAAACTGTTTTCGTATAGCTATAAGCTGTTTCAATAAGCTTTATTGGAGAGCTTATAGAAATAAGTTGAAAAAAATTTAGACAGTCTCATATGTGCTTCTACAATTGGTAAACTCAAATAAATAAGTGTTTGGTTTCACGTTCTATCACCGCTGCCGTCCGTCCACTAGCTCTTTACCGTGAAAAATGAGACGCTACAAATTGTAGTTTTAGGATAAACGCATGTCTAGCCAATTCCTACTGTGGAAACAAACACGCGATAAGTCAATCCAAGTAGATCTTTAAGATCCTTAGTGTTCGGTAACAATGTTTGAACATTGAAGTTGCACATGAAAAATCTATTGAATCTTCCCATTCACGTGTCTAAGTGCACGGGAATGCATTGGAGAAGAAACCCCATTTTGGCGTTTGCATTGATACTACTACCTTTTACATTTGTGCCATGTAGTGTGTAGGAATTTCTCCAGTAATTTTTTTTTCCAAAGAAATTGTCTCAGTTATTAGATCTGGCACTCTCATTAAGTCAATGTAATAAGCTCTTTCTTGTGTTGCGTTGACCATGTGCGGAAAATCCACTGCCCGGTCAATTTTTAATTAAAGCCATTATCCAATAATGGAAATGACAAAGCTTTTGATGTATAATATAGGGTTAATTAAGTTTTTAGTCCTTATAAACATGTCCAGTTTCGTTTTTAGTCCCTATAAAAAAGAATCACAATTTTTAGTCCCTCTAAAATTTTCTGTCAGAGTTTTTAGTCCCTGCTGTTAAGTGAGCTTAACAGAGGGTGACGTGGCACTGCCACGTCAGCAATTTTTCGATGATATGGCATCTTACGTAATAAAGAGCTTGACACGTGGATTACTTACTAGGATTATTTTTTTAGAATAAAAATTAAAGAAAGTAAATTAAAACAATTAAAATATCCAAAAAGTGGTAAATTATAAATTAAAAAATGAAACCCTTAATTCCCAGAATATGATGAAGTTTATCATGACATAGACAAAATTGAAGCTGAAATCCCAAACATTCAAAATCAAACACCAAACAGCCGAAGTCGAACACAAATCTGATGCTGAAATCGAACACGACCATGAAATTGAACAACCCTGAAGCTGAAATCGAACGACCTTGAAGCAGAAATCATACACGAACCAGAAATCAAAATTTGAAACTGAACCACAACCTGAAACTCGAAAACAAAAGTGGTAGTGGTTGAGATTCAAATGCGTGGTACTGTAATATCTGAGATTCGAAGTGGTTCGCTGAAGACATCTTTGATTACTGGGATAAGAAGAAAGTGAGGGAGGTGTGTGATCTGCAAGTCTATGGAAGCATGGAGGTGTGGGAGAGACATGCTGAAGAAGAAGAGAAGAGAGAAGAAAATTGGGATTTTTAATTTAACATTAAGGGTATTTTAGGTATTTCACAATTTTAACATTATTTTATGAAAAAAACTTAGTAATTGTTTTTCTGACGTGTTTAGTTTTTTTCAAAAAAAAAAAATGCTGGCGTGTCAGTGCCACGTCACTCTCCGTTAAGCTCATTTAACAGCATGTACTGAAAACTCTAATGGAAAATTTTAGAGGGACTAAAAAGTGTGATTCTTTTTTATAGGGACTGAACGAAATTGGGCATGTTTATAGGGACTAAAAACTTAATTAACCCTATAACTTGAATCTTTGTGCTGGTATAAACTGACTCAGCTCTATTTTGCACAGAGAATCTTCAGATTTATGTCCAGGGTTTTGGTTTCTAATAAATAAAATTGGAAAGTCTGTAATGAAAAGTAGTGCATTTGACTCATTAGGAACTTCGAATAAGTTTTTCCTTTTTATTTGATACTTTCTACTCTGTCTTGACGCTATTTGGAAAAACCTTTATTTTAATAATAATACTCCATTTTGTTTTATCTTTAGTTTTATATTCTTTGTTTTTTTATTTGTCAATTTACAGAACCAATCAAGGATAAATTAGTTTTTTTCTAACTTTACCCTATGCTTTAAAAAATTGAGAGGGTATATTAATAAAGAGTGCTTGTGATATTTTCAGTATTTCAATATAGGATAATTCAGTCAAATGTAGTTATTTTTTACTTAATTTTGAAACTATTTAATGTCTTTATCAATTCCTTTGCAACTATCTAAAATGAAAGATAAAAAAAAATTGTGGTATACTCATTAAAGGGAATTCTTTTCTCTTTCCTGTATGCATGACATTCATTCTCAATTCTTGGTTTGTGTTGACCTCGTGATAATATTGATTTTGCTTTTGATTCGGTAGTTTCATATTGTACTCAGTCAATATATAATTTTTTATTTTTTCATATTAATATAGTTTTTGTCGCTGTCATGTTTCAACCTAATAGAGAAAAGCTCACTACTAGCATTAGAACACAAGGTGGTGAAACAAAATATTTCCCTATAACCATAGATATGCACCAAGAGGGGGGGGCCTTGGTGCAATGGTAAAGTTGTTGTCACATGACTGAAAGGTCACGGGTTCAAGTCGTGGAAACAACATCTTGTGTAAAAAACAGTGTAGGGCTGCGAACAATACACCAAATGGTGGGACCCCTTCTCGGACCCTGCGTATGCTGGAGCTTTGGCACCAGGCTGCCCATAGATATGCATCAAGGATCAATTTGAGCCCTTGTTGTTCTATCTTGGTTCTTGATGTGCTAATTGAATATATCTGAGCGGCAATGCCACAGTGCATGCTTTTTTGGATGATGTAGTCTTAGAGAGTCGAGGAAAGAAATTAAGAAAAAGTTTGAGACACGGAGACTAGCTCTAGTAGCCCATGACTTTTGCTTAAGCGTGTGTTTGGTAACCCAGTTGGTCATTGCCACCTCGAATTTCAGGACCCTCCAACCTCGGGTTTCTTGAACCTCCAATTGTTAGGTTCAACAGAACGTGCGGTCAGTCACACCGTGATTTTTTATAGTACCAAACACGGGCTAAGTAGAAGTAAAACAAAGTATATAGAATGTGCAAATTTAGAGACAAATATCCTAGCTTAAAGGTGAATATCGGAAAACATGTCACATCAGAAGTCCTTCGGCTTGAGTGCCTTTTGTCCATTATACAAAACGAAGGGGAGATAAAGGAGATGTAAAGTATAGGATCCAAGTAGGGTTGATGAAATGAAGGAGTCCTTGCGGGTTATTTGTGGTAGAAAAGTACTCCTCAAGCCTAAAAGAAAATTTCACTGCACAACTATAAAACTTGCAATGTTATATGGAGTTGAACGTTGGGCAGTAAAGAGCCAAAAATGTAAGTTTAGTGTTGTATAAATAATAGTCTTATAATGTATTAGGGGTTACACAAGACTAAATTATGATTGAAATCATTTGAGAGAAAGTTGCGACAACTCCTACTGTAGAAAATATGATAGTCTCTCATCTTAATTTTTTTAGCTTTTGTAGTGGAGACCAATGAAACCCCTATTGTGGAGGGTAGTCTGAGTGATAGTCCAATTTAGAGATAGAGGGAAACCATGAAAATCTATACGCTAAACCAGTAAGAGAGGTTTATATTTAATTGATCTATCACTGAACTCGATTCATGGCAGGACATTATGGTGTTATGTTTGATCCATGTAGTTGATTCCATCTTGTAGGAAAGGAGTTTAATGGTGGTTGTATTTTACCCTACTAAATTGCTAGAATCTTTAGTTTAGTTTAGTTTTTATTAGTTCTCGAATATATAACTCGTCCTTGTCCTATTCTTTTTCTCCCTTATTCTTATAGCATCCTGTATGTTCACTTTTCATTCTACATTTGTGTTGACTTATTCATAATATCAATTTTGCTTTTAATGGTTTTGTTGTCTGCAATAGATGAAGTTATGTGTCTAACAATTTGTTGTCTGATGTGATAACTTTAAAGTTTTTTGCAGGATACAACAACTTTATTTTGCTTTACTGAATTGCTAAATTCCTTTGTTTTGGTCTATTTTTATCGATTCCTTTATCCATGTTCTATTGTCCTTTTCTTACAATAGTTCTTCAATAATAGTAATTATATTTTCATTGTTGGTGGTGATTTTTTAATGGGTTTTGCATTTAATCTGATTGTTATGATGATTATTGATTTGTTTTCCTTTTATTTAGTATGATCATTCTTCACATTGTTGTGTATATGGTTATTACTTGACAATGACATTGAGGCTTTTACTTGTTCATGTTTGTTATGCTAGTTTTACATTTTCTTCATATTGTTTTGTTGCATGCTTTATGGCATCTTGAAATCTAACTCGCCTTTCTTCTTTTTGCTTTATTTCAGTTAACCGATGAACTGTCAAAGGTTGATGGCAAGCTAAAATTAACGGAATCTCTTCTAGAAAGCAAAGTATTACTTAAAGCCTTTATCCACTTTAGGAATGATTTGGTTTTCTAGGTTACATTATAGACTAACTAAATTGAATATTTTGGCAGAATCTTGAAATAAAGAAAATCAATGATGAAAAGAAAGCAGCAATGGCAGCTCAGTTTGCTGCTGAAGCTACTCTTCGAAGGGTACATGCTGCTCAGAAGGATGATGACATGCCCCCAATAGAAGCCATTCTTGCTCCTTTGGAGGCTGAACTAAAGCTTGCTCGGCAAGAGGTATTCCCTTATTCTTGGAGTTCATGTTGTATTTTCTAAGAGAAATAATTGATGGAGGGACTGAATCTGTCTTTTAATAAATGATTTTAGGCTTAATTTTCTTCCATATATTCCTTGCAGATTGCTAAATTACAAGACGATAACAAAGCCTTGGATCGTCTTACCAAATCCAAAGAAGCGGCACTAATTGAAGCTGAAAAGACTGTTCAGGTTGCCTTGGTTAAAGCTTCCATGGTGGATGATCTCCAAAACAAAAATCAAGAGCTAATGAAACAGATTGAGATTTGCCAGGTATCTCAATCTTGTATGATTTTTTCCTTTCCCAGTACACTAGGACCTTAAATATGTAACTTTAACTTCTTGTTTCATCACCACTTCTCTCAGGAAGAAAATAAAATATTGGACAGAATGCATAGACTAAAAGTGGCAGAGGTTGAAAAGCTCACCCAAACTGTAAGGGAGCTAGAAGAGGCTGTCCTTGCAGGTGGTGCTGCTGCAAATGCAGTTAGAGATTATCAGAGGAAAGTTCAAGAAATGAATGTAATGTGTTAAAGTCTTCAACTATTTGAATCTCCCAGTTATTTTATTGATTATATCACATCTAGTTAATATTATATACTATACTTATTTTAACAAATTTTTTTATATTTCTTTAGGAAGAAAGAAAAACTCTTGATCGGGAGTTGGCCCGTGCCAAGGTAACAGCAAATAGAGTAGCTGTGGTGGTTGCAAATGAATGGAAAGATTCAAATGATAAAGTGATGCCTGTCAAACAATGGCTTGAAGAACGTCGATTCTTGCAGGTAATATTGTTTTATTTTACACTGCTTTTTAACTTGCCTTTGGTGGTTGAGCTTTTGTTACTCTCCTTTCTTCCCCTCTTTTCTTATTTATATAAATTTTCCTGTATTCTTACAGGGGGAAATGCAGCAACTTCGTGACAAACTTGCTATAGTTGAGCGCGCAGCAAAGTCTGAAGCGCAGTTGAAAGTAATAATCTGGTTCCTATCTATTATAATAGAAGATTAGTTCTTAAATTATTCAAGGTATACTTTTTCAAAATTTTCAGGAAAAATATCAATTACGGCTTAAAGTACTAGAGGAGAGTTTGAGGGGGAATTCTAATGGCAGTAGTCGCAGCACCCCAGAGGGAAGAAGTGTAAGCAATTCTCGTCGGCAATCTCTAGGTGGAGCTGATAATTTCTCAAAACCAACCTCTAATGGGTTTTTGCCTAAGCGGTTACCATCCTTTCAATTAAGGTCATCCCCATCTTCTAGCTCAGTATTGAAGAATGCCAAAGGAACATCTAAATCTTTTGATGGGGGCACAAGGTCATTGGAGAGGAATAAAATGCAGCTAAATGGAGCACCCCAAAGTTATTCGTTTAACCAATCTCTTGAAGAAACCAAAGAGAGAGAAACAGATGTTAATTGGAAAGGAAATTCAGATGATAAGGCAAATGACTTCCCAACAGTGGATACAGAGGATAGTGTTCCAGGTATTTTATATGATCTCTTGCAGAAAGAGGTCATGGCCTTGAGGAAAGCTGGTAATGAGAAAGATCAAAGCCTAAAAGATAAAGACGATGCTATTGAGGTTAGCATCTTGTTTATTGTTATTTTTTGGATTTTAATCCTTCACAGATTAATCTTAGCTAATTATTTCAATGGTCATTATCTGCCAGATGTTAGCAAAGAAGGTAGATACATTAACCAAAGCCATGGAAGTTGAGGCAAAGAAGATGAGAAGGGAAGTAGCCAACATGGAAAAGGAGGTAGCTGCTATGCGTGTGGAGAAAGAACAAGAGAACAGAGCAAAGCGGTTCAGCAATATAAAGGGCCCTGGCCCTGTAAACAGTGCTCAGAATCAGCTAATTTCTGGAAGGTAATTTTTTTTCTTGCGCCTCCTGACCTTTATACGCACGCAGTTATTGGCATACTTTTCACTTTGCTTGCTTTTTTCTGTAACTGGTCCAAGGCTGGAGGTTTTAACCTTCGCATACATTCATTCCGTTCCTTGTTTTACCTGCTACGTTCAACTGGGTATTTCTCAAGGGATTTCTGCCCAAGTCAACGGATATAAACTATTTCATTTTCAGGACAGGATCCCCGGGATGTGCTTTGATTTAATGTTACCACCTAATAAACCATGTTTTTTTTTCCAATCCGGGCCTTTTATTTTGGTGATTAACGTTGAATGTGAAATCCCTTAGAAAATGCATCATTAAAATTGCATGCAAATCCACTTGTCCTTCTTGGTCAGTTCACACTCCCCATAATCACATACTGTATAACCGAGACAAAAAATGGATCAATTTTATGATTGCTATGTGAGTCCTTTTAGGTCAAATATCTTCCCTGATTTCTTTTTAAAACGGCCTAGTTTTTGGCATTTGCCAATACTTTTTCCTGGCATGTTGGTCAATCTACTTAATCTGAATAATGATGTTAATATTTCTATATCGTCCTGTAATGTTTAGTTACTATTTTCTACACTCATTGAGTCTAGTATTTACCTCCAAGGTTTTGCCAGGTTGTTTTTTTTTTGTTTTTGTTTCATTGACTTGTTTTAGAACCTATCTCAATAAAGACATAAATTATTAATATATAATGCCGTTTGCTTTCTTTCATCTCGCTTTCTATTTTTCTGATTTCCCGCACATAATCTGTGATGACTAATGGAGCCTTTCTCATTTGCACAGAAGTGTGACACGTGGAGGATTAACACGCAGCACCCAATAACATCAAGTTTATTATAGTGGCACTTGGTAGTGTTGAGTAAACTTTCATAGGCATCATTCTTCTGCCCTACTATGTTTTTATTATTCTGCTTTTTGTGTCCACTTGATTATAAGATTGTAACTGGCATACTGAAGACGAGTTTCTGATGTTGGCCATGGATAGAAGATAAGAAAATGAATTCAGGAACCGGTATGCATCTGACCTAGACTGTTGTATCCTCTGCGTAGAGAGATCAGCTAAGAAGGAAGACAATAGAAGACAATTAACTTGGTTAACCTTTCAGTTTTTCTTTTGAGTGGTGTGTTTGTATAGGTAGCTTTCTTCCTTCTTTACTGCTTTTTGCAGTTTATATTTACAATTCGCAGATAGTGTGATTGTGTTAGTTCGGCTTTCATAATATCTTTGTAATAGAACCAGATCTAAGTGTATTGGTTGTGTTATAAGTTCATAATTTCAAGTTTATTATTATAAATTTATTTATTTATTTGAGTGAAGCATGCACCTGCTTGAGGAGAACAGTATATGTTACCACCATAGTCAAGAAAATGTAGACTCCCTTTACATTCTAACAATATTTTTTTTCATTTTCCAATTACTTTTTAGGTGGGTGGTTGGAGAGGAGATGGAAGTTAATTACAGAGAATGCGTTTGAAATTTGTCGGGATTAGCAAAATATTCACTCGATTTTTAAAAATGCATTTTCATCAACGTTCATAATATATTCCATGATGTTTATTTCATCAACGAAAATCAAACTAGAAACACTATAAGGAAATAGATCTTTTATTCCCCCAGTCCACTGCAGTTCACCATTAGTTTAGAGGTGAAACTGAGGTTCACCGAGCCATGTTTGGATGTATTTTGGGTTTCTTAATCTTGCATCCGTCAATGCTCTTTTGTCCTCTCCAATTGCTCATAAATTCTGAAAAACAGTTCTGTAGTTATCTACCGATGAACTTTAAACAAAAAAAAATGTTGTTGGTTGTTACGAACTGAACAGGTGAGCAATTATGGGGCCAAAAGAGCAAATCTCATAAACTTGGTTGTGATTTCAAGAATCTAGAAAGTAGAGCTTAGAGTAACCACACCTTCATTTGGTCAAAATGTTAATAGCATAATAACATTGTAGATGAGTGTCAATATAACCACTTATCTTTACTGTGATTCCAAAAATAATTTTCTACTAAGAGTCAATGTATCTGCAAATAGAATAATCTTTAAATCCTTATATTAAAAAATCCCTATTACGTATCTCTAAAAGATAAAGTCAGAGAAAATAATGACTAAAAAGAAAGAGGAAAAGTCAAAATAACATTTGTCTTTAAAGAAAAAATATAAAGAAATATCATCTCTATAGAAATATGCAACCTTTCTGTGTGAGATGATTCTACTTTTTGATATGGCTAATTACACAATGAATGAAGGTTAAGCGTATGTTTGATTTGACTTATTTTCACTACATAGCATTTTGGTGTGAAAAACAGAAGCTACAAAGTGGATCTTCGGTGTTAACATGGGTTTTCATCATGATTTTGCACAATGTAATGTCAAACCAAACAAATGCTTAAAAGAAGAAGGTTAGGGAAGGTTTGCATTAGAAAAATATTGTTTGAAGAACAATATGACAATATGCACATATAATGTTCCTGGACGACATGCGTAGAGTCAGCAATGTCAAAACATATGCAGACACATGACACATGACACATCTCATGTTCACTAGGTTTCAGTGAAGTAATGTTGGTGGGTGCAATGCTACCATACCAGTTCATATATAATGGACATGATAAAATGTAAAACCACAGTCACCTGAATTAACAGTCTAAAACTCACATTTTAATTCATAGATTCCATTTCATCCCCATAAATTATTGGAAGACCAACTTCAGCTACTAAAAAGTTTTGAGTACAATTTCATAAAACAGCAACAACCGTACCAAATAATTATTTTGTAGTTTGTACAATAAGCTAACAGAAAAGTTACATCAATACAAGATTAATTAACCTCATACATAATAACCTATGCATGGTAATAACGTGTTTCCACTTTCACAGCAACAAAGCATTATAATAGAGTGAAAATTTAAAAGGATGCTGATGAAAATCCATTACTCCATCTAGCAGCAATTGGGCTCCTCACAATATGACTTCCATCACTCCATTCAAGTGACCCAAAACTCTGAGAACCACCATATCCAATTCTAGTGAAAGTAACCTCAAAAGCTTGAGTCTTGTTTTCACCACTGAAAACAAGTTTGCTAGGTGAAACACTAACATCAACACCAAAAGGAGCATTCACTTTGACAGTGTAAACGGCATCAACAGAATCACCAACATTAGTAACAACCCTTTTATACTTAACCAATCCATTGTTAGCACCAAATACCACAGAGAATGAAGGGTAATTCAAATCACCAGGACTAGTAAATTTCCTTTCATTTTCACAAACATCATAACTAGTTGGCTCTCTAGTGAAAACCTGAATTTTCTTAGCATCATAACCAATTGAACAAAGGAAAGCTAAATAGTCATTAATGTTTAAATCATAAACCAAACCGGGATTAAGTGCTTTATTAGGATCAACATGTCCGGCTCCGTGAACAAATGGATTCGACTCTTTACCTGTTCCAAGATCCTTAATTTTGCCACCAGAATTATCAACATCATAAGCTGTTGTCATCAAAGCTGATTTAATTGCAGCTGGTGACCATTCTGGATAAGCTTTCCTAAGCAATGCAGCAATTCCACTAACATGAGGACATGACATAGAAGTACCTGAAATTATGTTAAACTCAACTCTCCTACGATCAATCTCCAAATCAGTGGGACCCACTTTCCCAGTCCACCCTGCTAAAATGTTAACTCCAGGAGCTATAACATCTGGTTTAAGAATCTCTGCAGTTCTATAATTTGGACCCCTGCTCGAAAAGGAAGCAACTTGAGGAGCAGAAGGCAAACCTTCACCACCGATCACAGTCCCTTTGAACTTGATTGTGGCCGTTGGATTCTCACTCGATCTTATATACTCTCGAATCTTTTCAGCAGCATTTTGACCCACCATTGTAGCTGCAACAAGATGAGCATCAGCAAGAAGCTCTTCACCGTTTTCTTCGGTATTCGCCATAATCATACCTAACCCACCAGCCTTTTTCACAGCACTACCCTTTTCAACTCTAGCATTCCCTCCCCTATCACAAACAACAATCTTCCCTTGAACTTTTGAAGAATCCAAAGACCCTAAATAACAATATCTACTACCACAATCAGCACCATAAACCAAAGGAAGCTTATAATCAGGTAAACTATCACCATAATACAAAGAAACACCACCAAAAACTCTACCATCACCAAGAAGAACATCAGCAGGAAACTCCCTATCAATCGTGGAAGCACCAACTGTCAAAATCCAAGGAGCTATATTAACAGAAGTATAAGGACCAGGTCCTGAGTTACCTGCAGAACAAGAAACAACAACACCATGCTGTGCAGCACCAAAAGCACCAATAGCAATGGAATCACGATAATAATGAGGCGCAAAACCATTAGAACCAACCGAAAGAGAAATCACATGAACCCCATCAGCAACAGCTTCATCCATAGCAGCAAGAATATCAGAATCAAAACAACCAAGTTTCCAACAGATTTTATAAGCAGCAATTCTAGCTTTTGTTGCCATTCCCTTAGCTTCGCCTCTGGCGAAACCAAACAAACTAGCATTACCAACAACTGAACCAGCTGCTGTTGAAGCTGTATGTGTTCCATGTCCTTCAGTATCTCTAGGAGATTTGGATTCAACGGTTTCATCAATAGGTCGTTGAAGATAAGCTTCATAGCCTTTATAAAAAGCTTTAGCTCCGATAATCTTGGAGTTAGAGTTACATGAAGAAGAAGAAGGAAAATCTTTACTAATTTCACATTTTCCTTTCCAAGAAGAATTGAGAGTTGAATCATGAGAAGTTGAAAAGCTTGTAAGTTCCGGCCATATGCCGGTGTCAAGGACACCGACGATGACTTCAGAAGCGAAATGAGAGTTAGGCCATAGACCGGAGGATTCGGTGAGGCCGAGGAAAATGGGGGTGTGGGTAGTATGGAGGTGGCGTATTTGGTCTGGTTGGATGGAGAGAATGTCAGGATGGGATTGAAGGTGGGCAGCTTGAGATGGGGTTAAGTGGGCTGAGAAGCCGTGAATGGCGGATGTGTATGTGTATAGTATGGTTGTTGTTGTTGTTGGTGTTGGGAGGGTGTTGAGTATGGAAGAGAAATGGTTTTTTTGATTGGTTGAGAAAATTGAATTTTTTTGTGGTTTTGCCACGTGGATGATGTAGGTTTGTGGAGAGTTGTTTGATTGTTGTGATGATGAGTGAGAGAAGAAAGATAGGAAGAGAAGAAAGAAGGTGAGAAAGAGGGGGTGAGGGAAAGCCATTTGTTGTGTGATTTTTCCTAATGAATTGGAAGAGGGGTTTTTATTATGTGATTTGTGAATTGTTATCACTTGTCACAAGTAGAAATTTGTGATTTGTGATTTGTGATGATGAGTGATGAAGATGAGAGAGGGAACTGAATTTGACCGATAAATGAGGAAAAGGGGGACATGCTCTGTGGTAACTGAGTAGAGATATTTATTTTTAGGTATTTATTTACTCCAATAATTGAAGGACATATGGGTGTTGTGGATTTGCCATCTCCACAATCATCCCGATACCATACTACACAGTACACACATACATTACCTTCTTCTTTTTTCTTTATTTCTTTTTTTATTTCGATTAAACATTTTTTTCCTTTATGTTTATTTTGAGGTTTATGTCACTCCTTTATAATAAAAAAAAAGTATAGATAGGTCCTTTAATTTGTTTAAATGGTATCATGTTAGTCTTTAAAATGCGAATTCGTGGTTTAGAAGTACGAGATCAATGTGAATTTGTGTTGAATTCACCCTCTGCATCATTGTTCAACGATTTTAAAAAGGAAACTAATGAGAAAACTTGTGAATTTGACATGTTAGCTCAAATGGGGAAGAAGAATGTTGATTTGCATGCTATCTATACCGCAATTAATGTCGTTAGCCTTATGGATGAAAATGACTAATGTAGTGTCAATTAAACAAATTAAATGACATATTTGCATCTTTTTTTAAACAAGGGATCAACATGAACTCCGAAATAAAGATAAGGACAAAAAAGATGTTTAAGCCTTTTTATTTTTACTCTCCGATTTTAAGTGAACATAACATAGTAATCTGGAGTTCAGTCATGAATTAAATGTAACTTGATCGATAATCATTTTATACATGAATTGAATTCAAATTCTTCTAAACAATTTATCTTTTAACGAAGTTCGTTAACTATTTGATATCAATAATTTAATTTACTTATTTACATTCTCTGCATTTGTATTGGATTTTTAATTATTTATTATTTATTTACAAAAGTTTGGAGAATAAGGCCACAGGCCACCCACGTATTGACAAGAAAAAGATCAAGATTGTTGATATTTGTTTTTTTTTTTTTTACGAATTGATGTTGACATCGTGATAAGTTATTTTTATTTGTTTGTACCAAAAAAAATCTTTATTCTTATTTGTTTTATCTTGTGATTAGATTAATACACTACTTGACGAAAGGTTGTGATAAATTGATGTTGAAATGGATCATTGAATCTGGTTGCAGAGTTAAAATTGTATGCATTCCAATCGGCACATTTCTGGCATTATGATTATGATTAGACAATCATGATTTAAAGTTTGTATTTTAGACTTAATAAATTCGTCTTAAACTTGAACCGTCTATCCTAATCAAACCGTAAAAGATTTACCAATCCCACGATTGCATGCAATTTTGATCCCAGCTGGCATATATTATTAGGTAGATCCTTGTCTCACATTTGTTAAGTTTTAGATTCATATTATAAATACCCGTTGAGATTGAGGATTTTCTCTTTTTTTTTTTTTTTAAATAAGCAAAATTTATTATTACCAAACTAGCACAAGAAATGCATAGTAGCCATAGATCTAAAGTTCTATCCGTAGAGATCTTAATCGACTTGAGTGATTAGTCTTTGTAGTTACACATAGAGATACGCGGTTCTCATACACATCATACAAATTAATACAAATGCATTGGAGAAAGGCTAAAACATGTTCATATCACCAACTCCCAGTTAAGCCTTCAGAGGGAGTAACTTCCATCCACTTTTTGCATCTCACAGGGCCTTAGTTCCTGCTAAATAACTAAACATATGAAATCCTTCTAAATTTCCTCATTTTAAATCTTCTCTCTTCTCGGAAGAAATAGTTGAGCAACGTTTTTTAGCGGACTTGGATCATCTCCTTTCATCATTCCCTCTCATATTAGAGCAACATTTCTCCAATTTTGTATGTGGTGGATTTCCTTAATATTAAGTTTTTCTATTATAAAACTCCTTGTTTGTGCCTAAAAATAAACTCAATTTTATAACATATAAACACCTCATTGATCCATATTATTTCCCTAGTTAAATACAAGACTATTTTATATGAAATTTCATATTCATTTTATAAGATTTCTTTCAAATTTTTAACTACGTTAATTTGTTTACTAAAATGTTCTTATTAATTTTACTTAAGAACCCGATGATTGAGTTTGGGTACATATGAGAAATGAAATGTTTCATTTAAAAAGGAAATACAATTTCAAGAAAGAGGAGATGGATTATCTCAAGTGTTATCCAAGATGTTAACTATGCTTATAAGATATAACTTGTAAGATAGGACTAATCCCATACTCAAAAAGAAAAGTTAGACTATCCCATGAACACAGTGTTAGTGTTAACTTTTAATGTGGTTGATTTATCTCTTTTGAGTGTAGGTAATGAGATTTAAAATTTAGGTCCGGTTCACTTAAAGAAGAAGATGATGAGGACATATTAAGCAATGACACTTATGAAACACTTCAAGGGATTGATCGACTAATGACATGAGCACGTACTAAGAAGTAAGAAAGATAAGGAGACCTTACACTAAATGGTGACAACTATAATGAAAGTAAGACCTAAACTAAAATGAATTACGCAATCAAAATTAGTAAATTGCTTGTGTTCCTTATGAAGAGGAGTTGGGCACATGATTAAGTACCTATTTTTGTTTTTTTGGAATAAGATTAAGTACCTATTTTATCTAGTTCTTTTAATTAAAGTTGTAATAAAATAAGGGCTAAATTACACAATAAGTCATTTAAGTTATTTAATTGTAACAAATTGGTCATTTAAGTTTTATTCGTACCACTTACGTCCTTTAAGTTATTTAATTGGAACAAGTTAGTCCTTTAAGTATTTTTCGTAACACTTAGGTCCTTTAAGTTATTTAATTGTAACTTTTAAACCCCGAATAACTTACATTTTTAAGATCTAAAATACCCCAAATTGTTACGGTTAAATAATTTAAAGGACCTAATTGGTACGGAAAAAACTTAAAGGACCAACTTGTTACAATTAATTAACATAAAAGATCTAAGTGATACGAAAAAAACCTAAAAGACCAATTTGTTACAATTAAATAACTTAAAGGACCCCTAGGTAATTTAGCCTAAAATAAGAGTACAGAAATTTATTTAATCATTAGTATTCTCTTTGTGGTGTAGGTTTGGAAGCTTAAAATGTGTTCATCTCAAGATTTCATATTCAAATTCTTGCATTACTTGGCCTCAAGGTCCACAAAAAACTTTACAAATTATAGCACAAACTGCATCAAGCACATGATGTATTTAAGAAGTTTGGAAATTAGCAACAATTTTACTATATATAGGATAAATTAAAATCAATTTTTATAAAAACTTAAAAACATTCCTAAGAAGTAGAGCTTCAATTATTAATTTTTTGAATGAAGAGGAGCTTCAACTTGTGATTTTTTTAGGGGAAACTTGTGATATTTATATTAAACAATATCTTCAATGGATTATAAAAGATTATTTTGAAATGAAAGCATGTGAAAGAAATTAATATTTCATAATGAAGTGGTTAGAAGACAAAAACTGAGTACCTGATCTCCTTCCCCAATATGGTAATTATTTAATTAAGACTTGTAGCATAAATTAATAGTTTACAGATTAACAGATCTAAAACAGACGGAGCTTACAAGTTACAAAGGCATCAAGCCTTTTAGGGATAACTAAATTGACTATCTAAAAACAAATTTAAAGAACAAAATGATTGTCTACCCAAATAAAAGAACACTAGTACAATGTCAAAAATTAATTTTCTTTATTTTATCTACAAAAATCCAGGCCACCCACGTTTTTTTAAGGAAAAAAGTTTATAGCATTTCATTAAATGTACGATAATGTTATGTATCACGAAATTTTTTGTGCCGACAAAATCACGATGTAATGAAATAACAGAGTGCCACAGCCTCCTTTCTCTTTAGCCGCACATGTATTTCAAATAAACAGAAAATCTGACGGTGGAAAGGCATTCGTGAAACACTCGGGATGATTTCTTCATTGTAAATAGCAGCGCCCTTAGATATAAGTACAATGATACATGTTAGTACATCAACAAAAGTATGCAGACTAGCTAAAAATATAATTTCTCTAGCTAATTGTCATACCCCATTTTTTGACCCATTTTCGTCTCGTTTTATTTATTGTCTCGTTTTACGCACTTTTTAAAAGGCCGAGAATTTTCGTCGTTTCAGACGAAATTTCGGCAGGGAGGTATTTTAAAATACCTCATGTCAATTTTTGTTTTGATTATTAATTTTATCTTTTTATCCCTTTTTATTTTTTAATTTCAATTTTTTTATTATTATCATTAATATTTATTTTTATTTTATTATTATCATTTTTTATTATTTTTACTTTTACTATTATTATTATTTTTTATTATTTTTGTTTTTTACATTTTTGTCCAAAAGTCCAAGTCCATAGTCATGGTCAACACAGCCAGCAGCACTGTTCACGCGCCCCCAAACACTGTTTTTCATCATCACAAAACCTTCAACCATATCCAAATCATCATCACAAAATCCTCAAATCCAGCAAGATCACTTTCTCATTAAATGCTTGCAGAAATTCTATCTCAAAAAACCAGATCAACTTGCATTTAGATGAGTCATTAAGCTGACAAGCAGCTTAATGTTCATCTATAAAAACAGAATTAGCATCAACAGAAAAAAAAAAAGGAAATTTTTGAGAAGAAGATTTTTTAAACATAACAAGCATTTTTCCAGCAAAACAACCCAGCAAAACATCACCCAACATAGCCACACACGTCCACACACCACACACACACAGTAACACAACAACTCAGCATAACCACGACCCAAACACGCAAACAACTCAGCATAACCACAACACCCAAACACGCAAACAACTCAGCCATTCACGCAACCCACAACAACACAGCCATACACACACAGTACCACAAACACACTAAAACACGCACACAAACTCAACCCCAAACCACCATTTTCGCACAAAACCTAACCACACACTCACGCAAACACAAACCCCCCCCCCCTGAACAGACGCAAGCATTTGGACAACAAAGAGCAGAACCGAATAAAAACAAGAGAAAAGGGTAAATTTTTTCGTTTTTTCAAAGCTAGATCTACACTTTTTTAGAGGGATTTCGAAAAAAATAGGTTCGGATTTGGGTTTAGGAAGGAAAAGGATGTAGGAAAGGAAGAAAAATTTTGAAAAAGGAGTGTTTTTAACTTTCCGGCGCGGTGGCGCCGCCGCGTTGGCCGGCGGCCACCACGCCGGAACACCTCCCTTGGCCGGCCAGAAAACTAGAAAGAGGAGAGAGGTGGGAGAGAAGAAGGGTTCGGTTTTAGAGAGGGAAGGAAGAGAGAGAAGAATTGTGAGGAAATGAAAGAAAGTGAAGGGGAAAAGGTATTTATACCCCTCCCCGTTTCTGTGTGGCAGGGTGTACGCGTTAGCGTACACCCACGCTCTCCTGACCCTTAGATTTTAATCATACGGCCTGGTTTTCTTTGCCCTGTGATTAGATCAGGGCCGTCTGATTAATCAGACGGCCCAGATTAATTTACGAAAGCCCAATGCCTTTTGGGCCTTTTCTTTCAAATCTGATTTAATTTTTACTACTAGCACCCCCTAGTTTTAATTTTTACACCTCCCAAATATTTATTTCTTTTATTTTCTTTGCAAATTTAATTTTTTTCTTTTTGTTATTTATTTCTTTTTATTGTTTTATTGTTTTTCACATCTCATTTATTTATTTACCTATCATTTATCTCATGCATTTTTTTATTTTTATTTCTTTTTGTTCATTTTATTTTATATCTTTTCTTTATGTCATTCATATGTACATTTAGGAACATATATATATAAATATGCATTGTTCTTTTATTATTTTTATATAGTTCAATCCATGATAAATAAAATCTTTTTATTTTAAATCCAACGATCGTTTTATTAATTACTCGCGTTTAGCTTATTTTATCGCATTTTATTTTCTTTTTAACTCCAAGTAAAAAATCCCAAAACAACAAAAACATTTTCCTTTTTATTAAGTAACAAACTTGTTCATTTTGGTTGCAACAACTAATTTGGACAATTTATTTTCTTTTTTTAAAGTTCTAAGAAACGAGCGTTTTTTTTAGTTAATACATTTTCTTAAAAATTCAAGTGAAACTTGAATGAAAAAGGGTGGTTTGACGTATGTCTCTCCTTTCCTCGATCGAATAAACACTTGACGTATGTCTCGTTGCTTAAACGATCGTCATTCTTTTCTAGCTTCCCCAAAAAAAAATATATGTTTTCTATTCAAACAAATCTTGAATGAAAAAGGGTGGTTTGACGTATGTCTCTCCTTTCCCCGGTTGTACGAACACTTGACGTATGTCTCGTTGCTCGGACAATCGTCATTCTATTTGCGAAGTATAAAAACTCACCAATCTTGGCCCTTATGGCCAATCCAAACCTTTCGCGCCTTTGCGCGTTATTTTCATCTTTTTTACGCCTTGCGCGAATTTTAACGCCTCCGTGCGTTTGTCTTTATTTTCAAACATTTTATGCCCCTGTGCGTCTGTCTTTTTCCTTAAATATTTACGCCTTGCGCGAGTTTATCGCCTTAGCGTCTGTCTTTCACCTTTTTTTAAGCTTTTTACGCCTTTGTGCGTTTTCAAACAATTCTTTTTCAAGAACTACGTAAGCTTTGAATTCTCCGACTACCGGGAGATACGTAGGAGCAAGATCGACGTCTTGTCAAGCCCGTTATTTAAAAATCTTTTTTTTCTTTTTTCTATTTCGTTTGTTTTTATCTCTTTCTTCACCTCACATTTTATTTACTTGTTCCTTTACATATATATATATAATTAAGCGTGCAAGCAAAACGTCAAAAACATTTTAAGCCTAAGTCAACTAAGAGGTTCCCGTTGAGTACAACGGATGTGAGGGGTGCTAATACCTTCCCCTCGCATAATCGACTTTCGAACCTAAAATCTCTTTTCAAGGTAATTTAGAACTTTTTTCCTTTTTCCCCGAAAAATTAAAAGTTCAGTCGTGATTTAAATTTAGTGATTCAATGCTAGTCAATAGCTTGACATCCGAAATTCGACGCGACACTAATGTATGAACTATGTCATTCGCTTGTCTTTAAGTAAACTGAAAAATAAAACACAAAAGTGTTTGCATTCATCTAATAGAATAGGACAAATCATGAAGTAGTCTACAATTATCTTCTTTGCATTCATCTATTTTTTCCACCCACGTTTTATTGAAAAGAAAAAGATTAAAGATATTGATATTTGTTTGATTATGAATTGATGCTGACGTCGTGATAAATTATTTGTATTTGTTTTATCTTTTTGTTTTATCATTGCCATTAGTTGCTACTTTTTTTTTTACAGTCACCACCATGAGTTGCTACTTGTTTTTTGACAGTCACCATGAGTTGCTAGTAATAATTAAAACAAAAATGAATGAATACATATAAAAAGTTCCTATATTGAGCCATCGATGCACGTTGCACCAATCAATTTTGTTCTAAATAATAATTCAATAGCAGTAACAGTGTAACAAATGAAGTTTAAAAATGAGTAACAAACGGAACAACAACCAGAACAGAAAAAGCAGGAAAGAAAAAAAAATTAGAAGTAGAATCAAATACAAGGTGGGACTCCTTCACCAGATTGAGCAAGAGAAACAGAAAATCAGGGGTTGGAATAGTTGGTCATTGGAATAGTTTCTGCTGTTTTGTCCTATTCTACAACTATTTTAAATCAAAAACATGGAACACTTACTTTTATCCTATCTTATCCCTTTTACATTGTTACAAAATCAAACATGGCCTAATCTGTTTAGTCATAACTCATCATAGAAGAGAAGAAAGGTTTTTCTAGCTTCAGACTCATGCTCTTGGAAACCAGATTACTACTTTGGACTTAAATGTGCTATGATGTTTGTCTACTAGAGCAGCATGCATTAAAGTATGAGAATAATTCTTATCATTTTCATGTTTGCCAATAGTTCTGACACGGCACAAAGTATGAGAATGAAGTGAAACCAAAATGTAATATGCACCGGTGCTTCATTAGAGAAATTAGGAAGGAAAGTGCTCAGCATCTGGGAAACTAGATTGTGTCGACCGCATCCCTCTTAGTAAACTTTTTGCTGTCTCCCTCTCCTGAAAGAATGATTTAGTATGAACAAATTGTTTCAAATTGAAAGTGTAGTTATTGTAAAATAAATAAATCGGAACTCGGAAGTGTAGTTATATATTTTTGACTCACTGGGCCAGTATAATCAAGAAGGCGTGTACAATAAACCTCTGCTTCTTCAAATCTTTTTATCGATTTGTAATAGTTTGCAAGATAGAGCAAACCCTCAACCATGTGAGGTCCGTCCCTCTCTTCAGATTCCATACTCTCTAACTCTTTTTTGTAGTAAAACGCTGCCTCTTCAGGGCGTCCGAGCTCTGAATGCAGCTTCGCTAGTTGGTGCAGAGCAATTGCTTCACTGTCATTATAATTTGCTGCCCTTCTGTAACATTTTATTGCCTTATCGAGCATGCGAAGCTGGTCAGTCTCGTAGCATCGAGCCATAGCTATCCACAACCGAGAATCATTTGGCTGCAAGAAAACAGATTTTTTGAAGTAATGAAGCGAATATAAAGGCATACTCATAATCTCATAAGCTTGTCCCAGTCCATACCAAGCACGATAATCACACGGGTCTATATCAACAGCCCGACGATAGGCATCCACAGCAGCAGGAGTATTTTTCATCTCTATAAACTCGTGACCCATGAGTGTCCAAGCAGAGAGATAATTTTTGTTCAGTTTAAGGGCCCTCCTAAAATATACAACTGATTTTTCATGTTGCCCTTTTAAACTGTAATAATTCCCAATAATACAACAAGATTCAGGTCTGTATTTATCTGTCGTGAATACTCTATGGGCAAGGTGACTCAAAGCAGAAAAGCATTCCTTAGCATAGAGCACATTGGAGTACACATCCAGGTCTTCCACTCTGTAAGGATCAGTCCTCAACAGATCTTCAAATATAGCTTCAGCTTGCTCAAATTCTCTCAAACTGTACTGGACTTTAGCAATTTGAGCTTGAATGTAATTACTAAAACCAAAAGTTCCAAGTAGATATTCATATTTTGACAGAGACTCATTATGCATCCTTAATTCTTGGTAGGCACTGGCGAGAAAAAATTCCTTCATCCAATGACTATTGAGATTAAGACTATTCAAGCTATCAACTGTAGTGCATAAGGATTGTAGCTCAGTCCATGCATTCCAGTTCCAAGGGTAGCTATTTACAGATTCCACAAGAACTGTGCGTGCCAAAGTTTCATTGCCTTTCTGTTTCAGTATGAGACCATATAAGTACAAAAGAAAAGGATCAACTTTGTCATTCTTGCGAAGTGTAGACAACTCCCTCTCTAATGAAACGAATTCCTGATTCACAGCATCACTTTTACCAAGAGGTCCGTCGAGTTCTATCAACTCTTCCTCTTTTCGCTTTTCTCCGGCCTGTAGGAAGTACAAAGCATGGACAAAGAAGTTATCAACATATGAAATTCCAAAAACTAAAAAACTCGGTTCGTTTAAACTGATATTATGTACGTTAATTTAGAAAGAAAAATGCACTGCATCAGATCAGTTGTTTGTACTATTAGCATGCGACAGAGCTCAATTTATTATCTTTATTTAAATGTTACTCTAGGGGGGGTAACTAGCGACATGGAAGAATATTATATGACTATCAGTTTCTGTTAATATACATATACGATAAAATGGAATATTAAAAATCTACACATTATGATAGACAACTGACAATGTTTTAAAGAAAGATCTGGAGATTGTTTGGGAAACAGAGAGCACATTACACGAATAATCGACAAGTAACAACTAGAAATGACTGAGTTTGGTATTTGGCTAAGCTTCACATATTACGTAATAAAATTGCAATTTTTCTGCTGCAAAAAGCTTCACATTTTTTTTTTTTTGGTACGAAACTATTTCTTACTTATACAAGGTAATTCAAAAATGCTTGTCAGTTAAACTGATACCAATACCAACTATCCCAGTTTTATTTACGTAAGACATTGTTGGGGTGAAAGAACATTCTTTTAAATGAAAAGTACATGCAAATAAACATTCACTTATTCAGCAACATAATTGTATTACTTACACAACTTAACGGAAAGTTCATATCCTTTTAATCAAAATGTTAATAGGATAAATGTATTAGAAGAAACACCAACTTTGAAGGCAACACAACCAGTGTTTTAATTTTTACAGTGTTGTGACATTTAATATGAGCATACCTTATCTCTCTAATCAGTAATTACATATCTAACTTACTTTCCAACAGAAATTATCAGATTTAAAAGAAATCTCAGATTATAATTTTGATATCAGGCATGTCCTTCCTTAATTTGAAGAAACCATAGCAAAATGCATCACACATTGAAATAGATATTCTAGACAGACATAGTAGAGAAACACATTTTACACCTAACACGAGGGAAGCATGAAGAGATAACATATCAGTCAGCGGCTGTGCATTGTCCATTGTAACTCTTAGACAACATAAACGGCCCTCTATATTCTGGCCTAATGTTGCTATATGTTCCATAAACTTTGCAAAACCCCAACTTCAACAATTATAGGACTTTAGCTTCAATCAACAGCAACAACAACAACCAAGCTTTATCCCACTAAGTGGGGTCGGCTACATGAATCAAAAGATGTTATAGTATTCTATCAAAAACCATGTCTTTCTCCAACTCATTTATCCCTAGATCCTTCCTAGTAGTTTCTCGTATAGTTTTTCTAGGTCTACCCCTACCTCTAGTGATCTGACTCCCCTTCATCTGATCTACCCTCTTTACTACAAAATCCAAAGGACTTTAGCTTCAATCAAAAAAGTAAATATACTAAAAATCCTATGTTGTCAATAATGGCAACTAGCGCCATTAGAGCGGCAGCGTGTTGTGTAGCCGCCCCCGCACGCGCCAAAGCAACCCAGAATTGTGTAGCAGCCGTCATGGCCGCGTTCACAGGAGCATTTCTTGTTTTCGTGGTGCTATTGCAATTTGCAGCACAAAGAGCTTTAGAGTAATTTGTTAAATTTTTCAGCAACTATGTGTTTATTATTAGTATTAACTGTATAGTAATAACATTAATTCCTAAATATATCAAATTACAGCCATCAAACCCTGCTATCCCAGTTTTGGGGTTGACCGCTTTGCTATCCTGGACTGACAACACAGCGAAAATCCCGCAAAAAAGGAATCCAACAAAAATCAGCATAATTAATCACAGTCTATTTGGCAGATAAGCACAAACGTCCTCCAACCCAAAATAAACTTTCCCACAAAAATTGAATTAAACACATGCATAAATGTCAAGTTTTAACCCTCCGCTGGTGCTACCTTCACATAACCATCTCGTCTTTACCAAAGTTTGTACTAAATTACAAACGTCAAGAATGACCCATCAGCACAACATACACACCCAGATATAAAAAATCAAACTCTCCTAAGCTCTCCAAAACATTAGTACATCTAAGTCCACAAGGAATAAAAAAAAAAGTCTCCAATGCATTTGGACATTGAGCAAACAATATCCCACTGATTAATATGAAAACCCAAGGCCTAGTTTGTTTATACATAAACAATTTGGTTTAATGCAATATTTTAAATTTTATTTCAGAAATCATTATTGTATTCTAAACAAAAGAAGCCCCTAGCTTAAGGGCTAATTTGTTTAATTTTGACTTTTGAAGGTAAAAAAACCTTAATATTTTTAAAATAAGCTTTTATAATTATTAAGGTGGATAGCGGAATATCATGGCCAGCCAAAATCTGCCATATAAACATGGTGTCGCGGCCTGTAGCATAAACATGGCGTTGGGATTTACAATACTCACACACACGCACACATGCACCAACCACTTGTGCTAGACCCTAGTATAACATATACGGTATAACTTGTCATTGAACTTGTTCATCAGGTTAAAAATTATGTTTTGAGTGAAAACATTACAGACTATAGAAAATAATTACAATTCTAGAAACTATAATTTACCAGCTTAAGCTGGTTCTAACCGCCTATTTAAAACCATCTTGGCCAATTGAAATACATGGCTAGTTCTCTATCTGATTTTTAACAGAATGGCCTATTCACACACAAAACAACAGTTATTGGTTGATATCTATGAATATCTAAACACACAAGTCTTTGACTTCTTCAAATTTTAGAAAGAGTTTATAACATAATATTAATAAGAAATGTAAGAGTTGCAAAGTATTTAAAGAAACAGTAATGAGGTGAAAAGATCAGAAGGATACTAAACCATAGGATGACAAAATTTATGTGGCAAAGATTTCGAAATTTGACAAGTTAAAGTTTGAATTCACAAATTAGTTCTATGTATATGATAGTGGATTGGACCGGTTTGTTATCCAGTTCGAGTATACGATCGGTTCTTATTTAATTAATTCACAAATTTGCATAGTGTATGTTTGGTTCCACCTCTAGAGGGGCCAAAATTGATTATGGAGGTATAGAATTGATTCTAATATGTTTGGTTGATTTCTAGTAGAATTGATGTTGTCTTCAGAATTGATTCTACTTGAAAGTAAGATTTCTAGCTTTTGATTCTATAATTGATTTTTACACACAAATTATAGTTCAACTCACTTTTATACGAACGTATCAAACACAAATCACTTCACCTACAGCTCACTTTTAGTCAAAATCAATTTTGTAGAATTAATTCACTCAAAATCAATTCTTGTTACCGCAAAATCAAATATAAAATAAAACATTATTGTTTTTGTAAGTCCAACTTCCAAGCATTGTTGGTAAAAACAATGTAAGTGTCTAAGTGACAAAACAAACAACACAAACACAGATATAAACATAAACATAAACATAGCCAAATAGGGTTTCAAAAGAAACAAAAACTAACCAAATAAAGAGCATAAGATCTTAAGAAAACCGATTTCCTCCCAATTTGATCACGAAGAACATGAGCAGCTCTTCTATACTCACGACAATCAAAGTAACTCTTAGCCAAAAGATAAAAATCACCATCAACAAATTCATCTTCTTCCATAACCGGAGTAGCCACATAAGAAACACCGGCAATCGGTGTCGTTGTCGGGGTAATCTCATGTGTTCGGTACTTTCGTCGAATACTTGAACTTCCTCTCTGAAACCTCGTATTTGATGGAGTAAACTTCGATGGATCTTGCTCTATTCCTACCAATTGCTCTGCTGCCCTGCATTAAGGAAGGAGAATGAAAATGAAATGGTGAGAGTGTGTTGTGATGAGCTCTGTAGCAGTGACACCTATGATCGAAGACGTGTCTGAGTCTGGTATCTGATACGGACACATGTGATTATATTCAATTAATTTTCATTTACAGTGTCGACGTGTCAGTGTCGGTGTAATAGAGGGATTGATTAATTAGAGATTTGAAGTTAGAGTGAGTTACCATTTGGAAGAGGAATAGAGACAACGATCGGTGAGTTGACGAATTGCGATGCGAAGTTCGCTTCTGCAACTTTCTTTTGAACTCATTTTGAGTATGCGAGCGATGTTACCTACTCACTTGCTTCTCCTGCTTTTTCAAATTGTTCACTCCAAATCACTTAATACTTCTCTAATTTACAACGGTGTTTTTTTTTCTTTTTGAATTTTCCAAGGTTTTTTTTTTTGGTTCATTTGAAAAATTTAGTGATATTTTTATATTTTTGTGTAAGAGAGAATTAGGGGTGTTCATAGGTCTTGGTGATATGTTTAATTCGGTCACCCAATTCAATCTCATGTTACTTGACTCTGTTTAAGTTTGAATAACCAGTTTATGATTTTAAATTTGTGAACCTTCAAATCAACACGTTCAAAAATATTCATAATTTTTTTATTTTGTATAATATAGTTTAAGACTTTTATTTGTTAATTTTAAAGTGTTTCAGCTAAATTCAAGTGTTCACATTTTAAAAACTAAAATTTAGTCTAAATGTTTGATTTTACATGAAATAGAATGTTATTTAATTATAAAGTTTTTTAGATTTTTTTAAAAGTTATGTTTAACGACCCGTTTACCCAACTCCATCAAGTTGAATTGGTTCGGGTTTTGGATAAAAACACGGGGTTTGTATCCAACCCAAACCGATTAAGTTTGATTGGTTTGAGTAACGAATTTCGTCAAACTCGACTTAAACCAGTTCGTGAACACCACTAGACACAATGTGGGTTTACTAGGTATTTGTTTGTTATGATATAAAGAAAAAAAAGTTCCTTCAAAAAAAAGAAAAAAAAAGTTTTGATGTTTAGTAATTTATAGATTAATTTTTTTAAAAAAAACAGAAGTTGTTTTTTGTTTGTATACTAAAATGAAAATCACATTTTTTTTCGGAAAATGTGAGTTATTAAAAATTATTTTAAAATAATGCTATTCAACATAACTTTTCATTTCAAACGGTTTTTAAATTATTTTTAGATTCTGATTTTTTAAAGAATCCATAAAAAACATATGAACACTTTCAAAACTGTAAAAGCGGTTTTTTTTTTTTGTTACAAAGTTGACCGTAACATTCAGATTCTAAGTCGGCATTATAGTTGAAATAGTCTTTTTTTTTTCCTCCAAGAATTTGGAATTTGAATAGTTGAAAATTTTAATTTTATTTTTTTAAAATTTGATATTCGGTCCAAGGACAAACAATTTAGTTATTTAAATAGTTGAATTATTAATTTTATATTAACATTCAATATTCAATGAGAATTCATAATATTTGTAAAAAAAATGAGATTCATAATACTGCTACATAAATTTATTTAAAATGTCTATAGAATATTGGATCATCATTAGACATTATAGAATATTGGATCATCATTAGACATTATTGTAAAATGGTAATGTTTGATGGACGCCACATTCACCCAGGAAAATTTTAATATGGACCAGTGGCACATATGATCCATGGTAGACAAGTAATTTTAGAAAATTGCTCTTTAGGCACCTATGAGTGCTCACAAGCACCTCAGTTTTCTAAAGAAAAAAAAATATCTCTAGTGATAGTTAACTATTGTTCTCTGCAGAATGAAAATTATGAGTGGTTCACTGCTGAACGAGACTTACGAGTCGTTCTAGAGTTATCATATATCTGACAAACCTCACTTGTACTACACTTCAGTATCACCACCATACTACCATGTTCCATCGATTCCTCCAAAAGTTTTTTTTGTTACAAAAAGTGTGTCTCAAATCATCAAAGAAGGTTTGCTAAAGGATTTCAATACTCAGTTGACGTTAAGAAATATGTAATGCATCTTTTAACTCGTTTACATTGTCTTTTTTATGGACTTTTTGAACCTGATGTGATGAACGGAATGAAAGTTAATAACCGTTTTTTGGAACGGGTTGTAACTTTCCAATTTTTTTATCATTTAGTTCTGTTGTGTTAATTGATTTAATTATTTACAATTTAGTTTTTTTTCTTTGTTTTGTTACTTATTTATAGTTATGGTTGAACATGCAATTGATAATTATGTTGATTCAAAACCATATAATATTATATTGATACGACATGTAAAAACCAAGTACTTATCTATCACTCAAAAAGATATACGTGGACCCAAAACTTTTAGCTTTGAGTTCGGCCAACATTTTTTACGGAAGGTAAATATAACATTTTTTAGGTATTTTTTGAGCTCTAAAATCTATTTTGAACTATGACACCATCCTAAGTTTTGTCTATTAAAAAAAATCAATAAAATACTTTATCATTAAACACTTAACATCAAAATAAAAATAGTATATAGAAAAAATATTCTTGTATTGAGCAAACTCATATGAGTTGAGTATGAACGATTCACAAGTTTTTGTAGACCTTCAAGTTTGAGGTTGATAAAATCAAAATCTTGTATTCACATAGTCCGAGAGAATGAAAACAATTTACTTCAAGTAAAGAAACAACACAAAAAGAACTAGTGTTTATAATCCAAACCATAGCTTATTGAAATAAAATTACAGTATGTAATATTATCTTATTTTTTATATTTAATTATCTCAATACAAATTTAAATTTAAATTAATTTTTGTTTATTTCCACTTTTATCTACCAAATAAATAGGTGTTGATAATAGTTATATATTAGAATATATATTATATGTTCAGAATGATTAATAACAAATGTCAGGATGGCCGAGTGGTCTAAGGCGCCAGACTCAAGTTCTGGTCTTCGAGAGAGGGCGTGGGTTCAAATCCCACTTCTGACAGAAATATATATTTTTTCGGAAAAGCTTAGCTTACTAATATATTTTCCTACGAGTTAATTTTTTTTTTTTTAGCAATACTACTTTAGCTTATAGGAACTACAAACTAAATATTAAAATCAAATTATATAAAACAAAACCACTAGTGTTTTTTTAAACCACTTGTTGAACAATATGGAAAATGATGTTGGATTTTTATACTTGAGCAGCTTATGATATTTTTAAATTATTGATAAAATGTTTAAACAATTAAAACTTGGGTGAACATCAACTTTACAAAGAATAACACAAACAGCAACAAGCAAAGGAGAGTGTAGATGTAGTCTTCAAGCAATTGTTGCCAAAACATTTGGAGTTTGATGATGAACAGCAACCTTTTGCAATTTTTTTATGAAGAAAGCAACTGTAGGAGCAGCATATCCATGGAAGACTAATAACAAAGAAAAAAAAAGTTAACTCACATTATTACTACTTCCAATCCTAAATATAAGATTATGTTGATCAAATCATAAAAACTACGAAAATTGATAGTAGTATTAAAAGTGTAACATTTTTTTATTTTCTAAATTTACCATTCATACCATTTATTTATAATCTGTTCATATCTTATTATTACTTATTGGTTACAAAAATTATGTAAATTAGTTAAAAGGATTTTTATAAAGAAATTGTTAATACAATAAAAATTTAAATAAACTCTATAAAATGGATAAAGAAATTTCTCAAAAGGATCATGTATTTAATTTATAAAAAAAAAGTGATTGTATATTTAGGGACTTCTGTTTTTGTTTCCCGTTTGCACATCAATATATATTTTTTAAAAAGAAAAAATGAGGTCAGTAAAAAGAAAATAAATCTTTTGAAATGAATAGTATACTAGGAAATTTTATTTTGCAAGTAAAGTGGTTACAAAACTAAATTATTTTTCTCGAGTAAAATCAATTACCATGTTTTTTTTTTTGTCAAATAGCCTAATGACTATAAATTTCCCTTTTTAAAAGTAAATAAGTGAGGTGTCCATTTCGAACCTTATCCCTTGCATATATAATGTTTGTTCCTACCAACTAAGTTGAGATTACGGGATATTAATGTAAACCCTTTAAAAAATGGTCTCATTTTTTTAAAGAATTAAACATTTTTAAGTAATATGATCAAAATCCGAGATGTTTATTAGTCAGTTTATAGATAGGTGTATTACATTACGTTCTTAAACCATTGGATCAAATTCTCACGAAGCTATTTGAATTAATTTGTCAATGATGAAACACAAGCCTTGCAAATAAATTACTTTTTTATATAGATTATTAAAATCATTTTTTATTTATTTATAAAAAAAAATCTTAATTAGAGAAGGGCTGCAAAATTGTGAAACCTTATGTTAAGCAATACAAACTTGATTGAACTATACATCATGAATTTAGAAATGAAAGCATGTGAAAAAAATTGATATTTGAAAATGAAATGGTTAGATAGAGATAAACTGAGTACCTGATCTGCTTCCCGAAGTAATGGGATTTAGAGATTGTGTGCTTTCTTCTGTATTAGATGCAGTGGTAATTATTTATTTAATAAGACTTGTAGCATAAATTAATAATCTAAAAGTTGAAGATTCATACGTGGGTGTGAAGGGATCTGAAATAGAGCCTACAAAGGCATCAAGCCTGTTAAAGAAAAAGGGTTATTTCCAAATTAGCATACATATAAAATACTTGACTATAATAATACATGTATGATAGGTATTTTAATTTTAAACCTTGGTGATTGAATATAATATATAATAATATAAAGTACGCATTAAAAGGTGAGGCCTTACTCTTTGCAGCATCTAGAAGCTGGGTGGAGGCCTTCTAGTGATTTTAACTCTTCCTATGAGCAATATACATGAAACAATGAAAATTGGTCTCATAAAGAAATTACTTGTATTCAACTCAACCAAACCACAAATGTCATATATGTTATGTTACCAAAGTTATGTGATGAGGAATATATATTGAATATATCTCAGGATCATTACTAAGACTATTTAAACTTATGTGGGGAGAAAAAAAGCTTTCATATTGCTTGATGCATCTTTCTCAAATTAGCACAAAAAATAAGCACTATAGCAAAAGGGAAAGAAAAACCAATAAATTACACTGAACATTATGGAGACAACAGTAAATTATAATAAACAGAAATTATTCTTAGACTTGCATACCTGAAGCAAACCAATTTCTTTCTCCAAAACTTGAATCTTAACCATCTGCTTCCTCTTTCCATGAAAATCCACAAACCCTGGAAGTGGTGACTTGGGACACATCAAAGGTTTTGATGCTAAGGACAATGAAGAAGAGTTGTATTCACCATCCATTTGAAATTTCTACAACAATTTACAAATGCAGTGGCTATGGTTACAGAGTAAAAAAAGTGAAACTTGATTGTTGGTTAGTTGAAAGTTAGAAACTTGTGAAATGGGTTAGCTTTGTACTTGCACATGAGCACTGAAAATTGGATTGGTTGATATTTTCCTGAGAAAGTGACAAGAGGGTAACAAAGCACACGTGACTGTCACACAGGAAAGTGGAAACTGGAAAAGAAAGAGATTTCAGATTTTGCTTTTTTTGTTTATGTTAAAAGAAGACTTGAAAAATCTGAGTATAGAGGGACAAGCAGTCAAATTGTGAATTATTAAATGGTAGAATTGTTATTTTTAGATGTAAGTGTCAGAGATTCTCTTTAGTATCGAAGTTGCTGAAAGATGTAGTGTGACAAACAACACCTATTTGAGCCACGAAATTGGTTTATCTTCCACATAAAACAATTATGGAAATTTTTTGGCCATTGATATATTATAAAATATGTAAAAGTGTAATCAATAGTTTCATCACCATGCTCTTCATAAGACTCTTCATAAGGAGCGTGCTTGCCTAGATATTCTTGCAAATGGAGAGCTAAGTGTTAAGAACCTCTTGTTATGGTTCATGAGCCTCTTCCTAATTCATACTCAGCTTATTTAAGGAAGTTTCCTTAGGTATATTTCTGCTAAATATCAAGGCAAAATTAAACTCAAATTTTAAGACAGCTGAAATAGCAAATGTCCAAAGGAATTATTACTCAGTTTGGTTTTAGGAGTTCATTTTTCAATCAACCGCCAAAATATTGGTACATATAGACATGTAGTAAGCATAGATAAGACACGATCAAACCAAGAGAAATCAATCACACCAGAAGGCTAGACTGCTGAAGTCATTTTGATTAAAGTTTGTTTGGTAAGTGGTAGCTTTGGAGTCCATTTTTCAACAAAATGTTTGAATATACAACAAAAGCATTTTCAACTGGAGCAGTAACTCATTCATGCTACATGGAGACTAATTTTTCCTTTCCTGAATTACCTGTCCTATATATCAGCTATATGCACGACAGAAATTACAGCTCATGGCTCAATAAGAAGTAGAAACCATGATCATTATGATTACAACGTAAATCAATTGAAAAAAAGTCTAACTTAAACCAGACATTGTTATTAATCCCATTGCAGTACACACTCTGAAAGAAAGAAACAGCATATAAAGGGCGATGAGACCCATTCCCAGCAGTCTGGTAGGATGCATGTTGTTGCGCGGTAAAACAACAAGTGCCCATAGCAGTCCTGTGATAAGAAATCCCATGGTGTAAAATAAGCTACCGTCTTTAGGCACCACGTATGAAGAAGGTTTCTTCGACCACGCACCAAGCAGCAATGAGAATCCCAAACCAACAAGTGTGTTGAACATAGGACCTGCATAGCATCCAGATAAAGCTATCTGAACTCCATCCCCTCCTTCCAATGCCAATGCAACGTTTGACATTAAATCGCCCATTGAATTTCCCCATGCTAATACAGTTAAACCAAGAATCGATGGATTAATTCCAAACATTAAACCAAATGCTACTAATAGAGCCACAAGCTCATTTGCTATTATGTAGAACCACACTATGCTCATAACGAATCCTCCAAGAACCCAGGGTATCAAATACTGAGACGGCGGACGATCAGACACTGTGTATTTATATGCAAGAATACCAAGCGTGCTTCCGACAGATATGCCAAAACAATAAGCAAGTATAATACTCGTATAACTCACATTATCTTGTGTGCTCCACAAAAAGGCTAGGAGAATGGGAGCCAATGAAGCACTGGCCACACCGAACGGCTTCGACCATACTTCCTCGTGAACCATTGGAATAGTCAGCCGTCTAGGAATTGCCAGCGGCATTTCCATGAGTAAGAAAAGCTTTGAAACAGAGAACGACGACCTGGTGTTTTCTGTGGTTCCATCACTCCATCCCCAAGGAGGCCTTTCATCGTCTAAAAGATTGATTTTACTTGCCTGGTTTGAATATATCGCCACATTCGAAGACCACATCCACTGAGGCAAGGAAGGAGGGAGACGGGGAGGATCGCTCTCGGTGTCTAAGTCAAGCAAAGAGCTATATATAGTAGTATCCTCTTCAGAACCAATAGAGAACACACTTCCTTGGACAGGAAGCATAGGTGTCACAGAATCCAATTTCAACCTTCGTGCATGTTTCCGCAAAATCTCATTGGCAGCAACAATGAAAGCATAAACAACATAAATCGATACAAAACCAATCGCTGCCCCAATACCTATCTTGCCAACAAACAAAATCAAAAGCAGTGAAAAAAGAGTGAACAAAAAGAAACTCAAATCCCTTATAAAGCATCGTCGATCAACTTGAACATCCCTCTCTGCAACACAAAGAGAAACAGTTCCAACAACAACAGTAGTAACAAACAAAGCACCACCTAACACACTATTAAGACCAACTTCACCCGTATCAGTCCCAACAAACGACGCTATACTAGCAAACACATCCGGCGCACCATTCCCAAGTGGAAGCAACACAACACCAGCCACAGTCGGAGGCAACTTCAAAAGCCTCGAGAGATGCTCAAGCGAAGGACAAAAATAATCCGCTGCAGTGTTCCCCAAAAGATAAAACAAAGCAGCAAGCCAAAAACCCAATACTAGATAACCAAGAACCCTAAAACCTTGACATTTACAATAGAAAAACCTCAAGTAATCAATATACCCTTCAGAACTACACTGAGGATTCACCTTCAAAAATTCACAAGGACTATCATAACCATCATACTGAAGCAATCCAAAGCACAATCCTGGTTTACTCACACCCAAATCTTCATTACCAACTACACTCGAAGCATTAGTACTATTCCCAATTTCAACCATTCTACGGTGAACAACAGAAACCCCATTTTTCAAAATCAAATTTTGAGACAAACCATGTTGATTAACCAAATAAGCAGATTGTCTAAGAATGGGGTTTCGAATTATATCTTCCCTATTGTAAAAGAAGAAGAACACAACCATAACACACAAACCATTGAAAACCCCATGGATTTTTCTGCGTTTTAAACCCAATAACCCATTCAGAGCCTTCATTTCCAATCAATTATCGACACAAAGATCGTCTGTGATGTAATTTCAGCTACAAATTAGTTGAAAAATTTCTAGGGTTTCGGTTTCTTGAACGCGAAACGAAACCCTAAGATTTGGAAGTGAGACAAATTGAAGCGGAATTTGATGGGGAAAATTTAGCATTAGAAATAATTGGCGTGAAAATTAGGGAATTTTGGAACTTACCTGATGAATTGAAGAAAAGTATCAGATTAGGGTTTTCGATTTGGGTATTTGAGCCGTTGAATTTGCACGAAGAAAACTTGTTCAGAAGAACAAGTTTCCAACACTTTGGTTTTTGTTTTTTATTGATGAACAAAATTTAGTTCCTCTTTTCTTTTCCCTATTGTGTTTTTTGTTGTAATATGGAAGTACTAAAATATTATGTTAAAATACTTAATTTCACTTCTTTTTTAATAAATTAATTTTTAAGTTTTAAGTTTTAAGTTTTGTAATATGCGTCAATCTCGAACCTCAAAACCTGTACACTTCACTTCTTTTTAAATATTTGTCATCAAAGGACTGGTCTAGTCTAGGGAGTTGGACATTGATTTAAAGACACTTTGAAGCGGTACAACCCAAAGTTATAGTATTTAGTTGGCCAGTTGGAACAATTGTTCCTCTTCCTTAAGGATTGATGGAAAGTCAAAATCCAAGGTTAATCCATAAGCTTTTTTCAAATGCTATTGATAACATGAGCATATGGATGTATTGGCTGCACTTCATCTTCAATCAAACTAAAAGTAGATTTGAAGTCTAATTTACACACGACAGATCTAAAACTATTTCTTCAAACCACCTCAAAACCATAATAAATAAATAGTCTGCAATTCAACATTCATATTTAGTAATAATCTTACAACTATCAGAGAACATGTATAACCAATTACGGATAGAATCACAAATTAAACCATTATAACTAGAGCAACTAGGATTTTCAAAAGATTGAGTTCCATACTTAATACTATTATTCTTATATTATCTTATTTAATTTAGATTTATTTTCCAATAAATATTATATTATCATGTAATAAGTTCTTGTAAGGGCAGATGGCTTAAGCGTCTCTTACATTAATCTTGTATCTTTTTTTCTTCTTCACGTTTTGCTTAATACAAAATAGTTGTAAATTAGTTTTTTTTTTTTTAAACCAAAACCAGTCATTGAATGCGCTTGTTTCAAGTTATCTTTATAGATTTAAGTAAATAAAATGTCAGAAAATATGCATTTTTATATTTGTTACAAGTTTATTAAATTTTATTTTCAGGTATAATATGTTCTTAGGAATAGAAAAAAAATCAAAAGAAAAGGGTGAAAATGAAATACTCATGAAGATGAGAATAAACTCATATGTAATTACGTATTAAACTCACTATTATTAAGGTTCCAAGGAATATTATAATATTAATCAAACATCTTTTTAAAAAATACTTGGAAATTTTCCTCTCATCTATTTCCAGAAAAGTTATTCCTAGAAATAAATGTGGTAAACTTGAAACAAACACCCCCTAATTACAAGCAAGAAAAAAAAACCTAAACCTCCTATTAATCCCTTCAATTTTGGCCACCTATTGAAAGGGTTTTTTTTTTCTTCAGCCAATATGTCACTCTTTTTAATGCTAAAAATATCTTACAAATTCAAAACAATTGACAAACACTTAAGAATATTGTTTATGTCAAAAAAAAAATATTGTTGAAAACTTGAACATGAGACAATTCAGTTAGTCACTCTCAAACTCATATATTATGGTTTGAGAGTTATCTCTTGGATGATATATTTAACCAAGAAAAAAACCACAGAAACACAATATAAATGACACTTTTAAATTTTATTTTCTATTTGATCGCAAAAGAGTGACAAATAACCCTATTTCATGAAAGAATTGTGATTAAAAACCCTAAAACTGACCAAAAACGTAAACTTTAAGAGAGGAATGAGGTTGAGTGCAAAACAATAGAAATAAAAGTATAGTCGAGCTATGCTGACATATAAATAGAATAGTTTCGGAGATAACTCCTGAAATCCATCAAATAGGGAGATAACTCCCAAACCAATTTGATAGTTAACTATCGAATGCTATGTTCATGGGGCAAAAACATTATTTTGGGGGACCTATGAGCAATGAAGGGACCAGGAGAGCAAAATTCATATGAAATGGGTTCACGTATGCACTAGTACCACTCATTGGTATCATTCAGTTCAGCGAGGCCCATATCGTCTAGCCCACTAATAATTCACCCTTTACTAAGAGAATGAATACCTAATGACGTAAAAAAGTTTAAGAGAAATGATATTTGTACAACCATTTAATTTTATGATAAATTTAGAACAATTTCCTCTCTCATATTCACGATATTATCTTATTCTCTCTCTTTCTCTTTGTAAAATGTGAGTGACTTGGTGTAAAATAGATGATTTACGTATGCATCTAATGATGTGTGACACATCATTTATCGAAATAAAAATACATTACTTGTCATACCTAATCAATTGATGTAACAATACATCATTGAATGCGTGTGTAAATTTATTTTACACAAACGTTGTATATAAATTAGACGTAACAAATACATCATTGAATGCGTATGTAAATTTATTTTACACAAACATTGTATACAAATTAAATTTCTTATATAATGTATCTTTGTTTGACCCAAAAAAAATTGCATCCTTAAATTACTCTACAACAATAAAATATAAGTTGTACTTGATACTAAAATAGTCCCAAAAAAAAGTTGATAGTAAAATACAATCATAAAGGATAATCAATGTGGATAGTAATTTCAAAAAATGTTCTTACGGATTATAAATGATATGCTTATTTTATTTTATGAATAAAATTACATATATTTGCATTTTATTTCTAAAGATTCTATTCTTTAAAAAAAAAACACTAAAGATTCTATCCGCAAAACCAACTTGCATATTTTTCATAAGGACCAATTTGAAATTCACATTGTATATAGTAAGAAAGTAATTTCATATTCTTAATTTTTAAATACTTTATAAAATCCTATCATTTTACATATTTTTCAATTTTATCTGCAAAAGAATATGACTTACCTATAAGAATTTGAATTACAGTACAAAATTACACACTACCAAAAAATCGCCTTTTAGCCACGGTCAAATCCGTAGCTAACATGCAATATAACCGTAGCAAAAACATTTAGCCACGGTTCCAAAACTGTAGACAATGTGGGCGTTGCAAAATTTTAGCCACGGTCAAATTGTGCCTTAGCTACGGGTATTAAAATCGTGGTAACAAATATTAGCCACAGTCATACCGTGGCAAATCTGTGTTGCAGCTTTCCAAAATTCAAAATTTGCCACGGTTACAGATGTGATTAAAACGTGCGCCAAAATTTCCCGCAAATTTTTGCCACGGTTAAAATATGATAGTTAGCCACGGTCATCCCTTAGCTAATTTAAATTTTGGGTTGATCAAAAAAACTTTGTTTGCCACGGGTCAACCGTGGCTAATTTAACTTTTTTTTAAAAAAAAACTTGCAGGTTGATTTCATACACCCTACCTTGGTGTTTTAACATCAATAATAAACACAACTACAAAACAAACAAAACATTTCATATATAATTGATAATAACTAGAAAAAAAAAAGACATGACTTTGGGGAAGAAAGAAGAAAGAACTGATTTTGGGGTTTTTTGATGGGATGAAAGATTGAAAGAAGGAGTGGGGTTTTCTGGCGCGGCAAATGAAAATGGACTGAAATTTTTGGGAAAAAAGTGTGGGAATTAAGTGTGATACGCGCCCTTCTTGTAGTTATCCATGATCAAAACAAATTGTGGGAATTTTAGTGTGGCAAGTGGCCCCTTTTATGGATTTTAGTTGTTATCCACGGCTAAATAAAAACGTGGCAATTTTAGTGTGGCAAGCTAGCCGCTTTTTTGGTAGTGACATTAGATCCAAAATTTCTTTCATTCAAACACACTGTTAATGTTTTGACATTTCATGTTAGTATATACATAATTATTAACTAGCTTACTATTTAGCATGCTTATCTAAAAAAAGAACTTAATATTTAGTATTATTTTTTACTTCCTTATGTCTTGGTCTCTTGGATATCACATTGGAGGACAACAGGCCATTCATTGTCACATACATGATTGGTTTCTCCATTCCATTCTCTACTCTACTGTGCCTGAAAGCAAGGTTCATCTGATCAAACCTTATCACTTTATTGTAAAAAAATAGATCCAATTTGCAATCACATAACCTCTAGGTTAAGTTATTTGGTCAGAATATACAGCTCGTTGACAACCTTCAATCACGGCAAACATTATTAAGGTCCCTTAATATTTTCCCACTTGGTCTTAAACAAGTTATTTTAAAATATACTATAACAAAGAAATCAATGGTTCTATATTCTTAACCGGCTTATGCCTATATTCTCCCTAAAAAATAATATATATTAAATCATGCACTAATCATCATTTAATTAAGCTGCACGCATAGAGCAACGTGAATGATCCTACAGTATATGTTATTGGAGAATTAGATCAACTACTTTTCCTAGAAGGAAGGAAAAAAAATATCAAAAACTAGTACTCAATTGATGTGAGAGTTTGGACTTTTATTAGAGGGTGGCTTTGGTGTTATTTTTCTGAGGGAAACTCACCAACCATTTTCAACGAAAAAGCACACTCAATTTTTTTATACTATATTAGTTTTCATCCTAGCTGTCAAGAACATTATTCAAATCTGCTAAAATTGATCAAGATTGACAAAGTTATACACGTAATAATAACATAAAGTTTAATACACTTTTTATTAATATTTTTCAAGTAATTATATATATACATACTGTACTGGCGTGAGAATTTTTTCACTTTAGAAGTTACATTTGCATGATCCAGTTTAACTAGGACACATGATATGTTCATTGAAAATAGGTGACTTGGAACTATGTGGGGAATGCTGTTGTTACTGATCATCATATCCTATAAGAAGAAGCCAATCAATTAGGTCCACCTGACACATGATTGCATTCTTATATTCCAGAACCTTCCATCTTGCAGAATCAACAAACAATATTTCTCTCTGGCACAAACTTAGTTGTCATCAATCAAGTTAGTGTGCTGTGTCAGAAATATATCTCAACCAAACATCTGAATTCTGATGAAAATCACATAAGGATCAGACCCTTCAACTACCAAATGAACAATAATCATTTTATTTTGTTCCTATGTCAAAGTTCTATTTACAAAACGATCATGGACTCATGGTTGAGTCTAGCGGAAGAAGTTAGTCTTTTATAATGTAAGGAGTCAAAGTTCGAATCTCAACTCGAACAAAATTACTTAAGTGAAAGGAATTTGTCGCAAACAAAAAGTTCTATTTACAATGTGTTACCATACTTAGAGAGAATTATATCCATTGTTATGATGTGCCATTAGTAAAAAAATCAAGCTGAAAGAATTTGGAATAAGTTTGTCATACACGGCAAGACTGAACATTAGACATGAGTTCAAAATCCTCTACAGTTAAAGGACCCTGTATTCACAAATTCAGAATATCATAGTTGTTCGATGAAGATTAGACAATCCAAAAAATTGTAAATCTTAATTTTATTTTATAATTTAAAATATCGAGTTTGAATTTGGATCATTCGATCTTGATCAAATAATCAGTCAATATCTGAACTGCTAGAATCCGGACCATGGAGCGGCTAAGAAATAAAAAGTGGCATATATTTATATGTATTCCTTTTGCATTTTAAGAATATACCTTTGCAAGATTGATTATTGATAAAACAAGAAGACACGGTCACATTGAAATGTGTAGCTGACTCAACTAAAACCAAATGCCAGAAGAATCATTTGTCCACTAGGCTCTCAAGTGGCTAAAAGTAGATTAGTCAATTTTATACTGCATCAATGATTAGTTATTTATTTAAGCTAGTTGGACAACTCAATTATTGATGCCTAAATATGTAAAGATTACTTTTATATTTATGCACGTCAAAACAACTGTAACAGGTTTCAACCAAGTTTAATCAATTTGTGTACAGACAAGAGTAGTTGAACTCCATGATGACATTTTGGAACAATTCAACAAAAGGAGCAATTTTGTCCAATTTATTCATCAACTGCACCAACTGTGAAAATGCTTGTCTTCAATTATATATCAATAATTTTTCAAACAATTAAATGGAATTGAAAATAAAAAGTTTAACAGGTAATATTGAAGCAAAAAAATTGAGCAAATTGTGTTCAAATCAAATTTCTTAACAGATTGAAAGTTAAGTAATGCATAACTACAATTGAGACTTTAACTTGAAGCTAAAGATTTTTCTGTCTTTATTCTTTTCCACATTTCCATTTTTAGCCAACCAAATATACTACATTCCCTTTGTTGCATCTTGTTCTATTCCCGACTATGTAGCACCAATATTTCTGATTGAAGACATATTCAATGCCCAACACCGACAAGACGCTGACACATGTAGTTACATTCAATTATTCAATTTCTCAAATAATTATCAGTGTCAAAGTGTTGGTATTGTCTTCGGTATCCATTCAGTGCTTCATAGATTTTCCAACCTATACCTTCAAGAACCAGAAAGGGTAGAGAAGCAGCTTTCAGACCTAGCAAGTCCAGAACCATGAATTTCTCTATTAGTCTTATTAATAGGACTACTTGGTGTGGACCTAACCAAACTCCTCCTAAGAATCTGTCTCATAGCTGAAATCAAATGAACTGCTGGATTTGGAGGAGGACCTGAAGTGTTGAATTTTTTGCAAAAGTTCATATGTTTTGTCATTGCTTCTTCTGTGCTTACAAGTCTCTCTGACCTTACAATTTCATCTTTAACAGCTTCACCACATAATCCACAAACCCATTTTCCTTGATACCTTTCTCTGATTCTTTCTATGTATGCTGGTGTGCACTCTTCTGTTAGTCCACAGCATTCACATATTGCAAATTCAACTTCACTCTGTGCAACTAGTATGCTACTAGTTGTTGATTGAGTTTCTGGTGTTGATAAAATCATTGGATCACTTATCATTGTTGCAGACATTTTCAATCACCCTATATCAAGAAAAATCAATTACAAACAAGTTAACATCAAATACAACAAGAAGTAAAAAAAAACTAAACACAAACCTTTTCAATGTTTATACAAATAAATTTGACAAGATAAATAATCCAATCCAATAGTAAATTAAGATAGGAAAAAAAAAACTTTCAATCAAATAAAGAATTTAGACCGCAATCTTGCACGGTCTTAAGGTTTATGATGTCTCTACAATCGCAATACAATCGTGATTGAAGCCATATTAATTGGATTTGATTGCGATTCTTTACGATATAAAATACATGTTTGGATTGCCACCTAGTTTGACAGGATTACGATGAGCGACAATGATTTTGGCAAAACATAAACTTTGGAGCCAACAAAACATTGTTGTCACCTTGATATTTTCAAACTCACCGTGATTCCAAACATGTACTATATATGAACACGATGTGTCTTTCATCATAATTTAAAATACTAAAGATTGTTGCTGAATGCAAGAAAGGCACAAAACATTATATAAACTTTATATAAAATAATTGGACATGATAAAATTATGAGGTAAGTATATAAGAAAACAAATACAAATATAAAGTTTGATGAAAATTACCAGCAGAAGCAGATCAAAACAATATGAATTGGATTATAATAAATCTTTCTTTACTTCTGCTTGCTGGGTATATATGCTACTCTTGCTTATCGTTCTTTCTCCCACTCACCTTCTTCTTCAGTTTTTTCTTCTTTTATGCTCAAAATCTCAGACATGAAAACCATTATAAAAAAAAAAACTTTAGTCTAAAAAATAAATCTCTTTGCTTCTTCAATCTCCTTACAATAATTATACAAAGTTTGTATTATATGTATGGTAGGAGATAGCTTTGAAGAAACACAAAGATTGTAAGAAAGAAACAAAGAGATTGTTTTTTTGTTTCTCCACCACAATTGTGCACTCAACTATATACCAAATAATTCAAGTGGGGAATTTGGAATTATAGAGAGAGAGATATGAAACAAGAGTTTTGTAGAGAGAAGAAATAAAATTTAGTGAGAGAAAAATGTTCAATGATTGAGGATTTAAGGAGGTGGACTGAGGTAATAATCCACATAGACAATATATTTTGGTAAATATGTTAATGTTTTGGAACTTTATGATTGGGTTGCCAGCTAAGCATGGTGATATTATGATTCTTTCTTACCCAATATGTGCTGTGGACTTTTTCTTCTTGATAATGATATAAATATAATATGATTCCCCCTATTTACTTGTTGAGTTGTTATTGGAATGGTATTTTGTAGCACTTGATTTGATTTATATAATTCTCATGATAGTGTGATCAATTATTTAATTTTTAGATTTAAGTTCCGATAATACTTCCATTAAAATGTGAATTGTATTTTTAATGAAATAGTTGGAGATCTCGAGTTTAAACTCGGAGATATCCGTCTATATGTTCTTTCTATTTTTGTTAAGTAGTCTGATAGTCATAATTTCATCTGTTAAGATGAATAAATGAGAAATTTATGGATAGAACTCTAACCATTGTATATTGCAATATCCATGTTAACTAAGTTATGATCACGACGACAAATCCGTCTCTATGTTTTTATTACGAGAAGTGTTATGAACATTCTTTTTTCTAACGATTTATAACATGCACTATCATATTGGATGAAACTTACCCAAGAACACTTAAATGAGATGACACATGTCTCTTTTATCTTAACCAAACTTATTAGTTTGAATCTAACCATATGCATGCAGTAGCGTTAAAACTCTTAAGGGGAGTTTGTCATTCTTTTGAGTTGCACAAAGTTCTAGAGATTAGTCTCCGCAATTTCCACGCAGAGGATACTCAATTTACGTCCGAAAAAACTATATTGGATAAAACTCATATGAGTCTCACATTTTACAAATAGTTTCCACATAAAATAGCTAGATCCACATGAGTTTCACTCTATAAAAGAGATTGTTAGAAATAGAGTTTTACTAACATTTCTCTTTTATTAATAAATAGTGTGAATATGCTACTTTTTAAATTTTATTTTTTTTGGACTCAAATGAATGAATATATATATGCTACTTGTGATCATTAACAAACGTATATTTATTCATGATTATGAAGCAATGCTTAGGTGGCGTGTGAAATATAGTCAGTCATTCCAGGTAGATATAGATGTACAGCTAGCAAGATTTCCTCGTAAAGAAAAATCCGTCGTAAAGTAGCTCTTAAATTTGAATTAGAGCTTATTCTTTTAATATATATAAACGAAATGAGAAATAACTATTAATTAAAGATAATCTTATTCCATCACTTCTATATCTTTTATTAATAAACTTCTATATCTTTGATAGCTTAATTTTTTTCCACCCACATATTAATCATTTAATTAATGTATAGTTTTACTACTTTAAAACACTTTTTTTTTACACAACTACTTCAATAATTTTAGTTGGTTCTCGTTTTTATACAAAAATAACATAAATATTTCATTATAAATTATAAGTAATATATCTTAATTATATCTTGGAGTATAATTGAGAAAAAATAGTTAACTAAAACTCGACTGTCCATAAACATTTTATCGAAAAAAATTTAAATCTTACATAAAATAAAGATAAAGTATGAAATAAATTTATAAAGAGTAAAATTGTTACTTTAAAATTTGTAAAGACGAATTAAAGCGAATATTACAACATGCTTCCTCAAAAAAAAAAGTACAATATGCTATCAACAATTATTTCAAAAAATAATGCAAAAATTGTTTTTCCGACTTCAAAGAAAGCTAAAACACACAAGTAATTTACGTTTTTACCCCGGCGGCAGTTAGTTGCCGATGGGAAGGATCCGGCGGCAGCTAACTGATGGGAAGGAAACCAGCGGCAGTTAGTTGTCGCCGTCCCCATCGGCAGCTAACTGTCGCTGCGATCAGTACTTATGAAGCTCAACAACCAGAACCTGCAACTTCATCTCTTCAATCTCTAAAAACTCTCTCAAATTTTTCAACTTCAAATCAACCAACACTCCAATAACAAGTAAGTTTCCATAATCAAGTTCATTGTCATTTTATGCTTATATGTTACATTTATTATCTTAATTTATTTTTTTTAGTTTTAGACTTTGTTTAATTTTTGATTTTTTTGGCAAGAAACGATAGAATGTTTACGTGGAAATGACTTATGTTGCTTAAATGTTTAGATCTTTGCATGTTTATGTTGTAATTTTTAGCTTTAGAGTTTATGTATAATTTGCACTACAAGTGTTTGATGAAATGTTTGAATGAGTTTTTAATTGGATTGTTTTTAATTTCTTATGGTATAGATTTGAAAAAATGGCTCAAGTATCCTTCAATGGTGGTAACCAACATTTTTTCAAGGTTCACGACGATATGACGTTAAAAGAATTGAAGGATCTACTTCATGAAATCAACCAACGAATCAACCACGGAGACGTGAGGAGGGTGAAATACGTTTGGTATCACCGTCCATCGTTCGACTCAAACTGGAATTTGTCGTTCACTCGGTCGGAGTTAACGAACGACGACGACGTGAGGAGCATGTTCTCGATATTTGCTGAGCCGAACATGATCCCCCTCGAGATGGATGTTACGTTGCTGAGGTTGCCTGAAGATATTCTCAAGAGTTTGATTCGGCCGGATGAAGATGTTTAGGTAGTATTATTATGTTATGTCGTTGTTTTGTTGGATTTTTTTTTAATTCTTGAAAGTTTGCGGAAAATCTTGGCATTGAAGTGTCTTATACTTAGTGTAAATGTTTGAAAGTCTTTTTGGGAACTCAAAAGAATGAAGAGAACACAAGTTGTATTCTGTGGAATCAGCTATATAGGTTCTCACATCGAATTCCTTCGTATAGGATGAGTGTGACAAAAGGGAATGTAGTTCTAAGATGTTGTTTTGTACTTGATCATGCTTCTCTGTCAATTGAAACTTTGCCAGTTGGCAGGGCAGTAGGATTAAGTTCAAAATAATATATTGGAATGCATTCCTTTTTGTTATGACTCATCTTATATGAGGGAATTCGAGCTGATTTCGTACAATACATGTGTTGTGTTCTCTTCATTCTTTTGAGTTTTCAAAAAGACTTGCAAATTTTTACACTAAGTATAAGACACGAGAGCATATATATGTTTTCCGCAAACTTTCAAGAATTAAATTTAAATCCAACATCATAATGATACAACATATTTAGGGATAATGTAATGTAATGTAAACGCATATTTTGTGAATTTTTAGTTATGATTTAGTTCAGATCATGAATGAATTGTTGTTATTGTTGTTTCGAAGTAATCAAAATAAAGCAAAATAAACCTGAAATCATGTTAAAATTGTACCAAAAAAACTACGATAATGTGCCATAAATTTACAAAAAAAATCTAACAAATGTAAAAAAAAACTAACAAAAGTCCTAAAAAAAGTCCTAATCCTGATCATGGTCATCATGCTGCTGCTGCTGCCGCCTCCTTGACCTCCTGGACAGTATCGGTGCCATCATGTCCCTGATATGGCGCATCGCCTGATACAGCTGCTCACTGCTCATCGCCTCCTGACCCAAGTACTCATCAGCCTGGCTCACAACGCCACCAACCATGTCAATGGTATCAGACGAGCCTCTCTCCTGGTGCCGCTGTTGATGGTGTGCAATGATCTGCTCCTCATTTGCTGGCCTCGGAGGAGATCCATCAATAGGTGGCAGAATCTTTGGGTGAGACACATGTCAGTACCACCTCATGTATCCCTCCTCGTACTGCCATGGCTGATCAACCTCCCTACCCCATGCAGCCTGAGGAATGACGTGCACACGGAAGTCTAGGAAAGCCTGTGCAATGACCTGAAAAGAGAGAGGAAGCATAGACGTTAGAGCTCGGGGGATGTCCTGCACGTACCCGTATTGCCTTTTAACCCGCTCAGGCAAGTGACGGTAGATGATGTCACGACCACACATGATCCAGCCTGAATACCATCATATCTCCACAAACTCCTGGATCTCCCTATGATCCTCGTATGGCATCCAGGTAACATCATCCATCTCCAAACGATCCAGCGCTAGACGGTAGGGCTTCAGATTCGCATGACCCCTGTGTGGAATCCATCTGGCCGCGCAAGAATAGTTTTGCCTGTATTTATCATTATGGTCATGTGGGTAGACTTTTGGAAAACGTGCCAAGAACCATCCCTGCACAAACCAAACACATTTATAAGTTATTAGCAAACATAGTAAATTAAAAGGCATAGTAAATTAAAAAGCATAGTAAATTAAAATTATTACCATCAAAAGTGTCGTGCTTCCCCCGATCCTCTTTCCTACAAGTGAAGAGGCCTCAGATAGAGTGTGGTAAAGGTATGCCAATGTCATTCCTCCCCACGAGTAGTCCCTCATTCCAGCAAAGGTCTCCATCGTCTGCAGGTATGTCAAGTCGATGTGTTTGTTGCTCAAGTAACCGAACAACGTACATCCAAGCAGGTATATGAGGAAACACCTCACACAGGCAAGCCTACGCCTGGCTAGCTCCTGGAGCCGCTCTTGCATCTCAGCAAGCGCTAATCTGGTGGCCACACTCAGGTGATCCTCATAAAGCTCCTTCAGCGCCTTATAGCTAATGTAGCCACCATACTCAATCTTGCAATTTTTCACCGCATACTCCTGGGTGACACCTAAGTACCTCACCATCAATTCCACCCCATCAACCTGAGACACCTTCTTTCTATGGCTCAGTATCCGCCCTTCAACAGGAACATGCAGCACACACGCCGCATCATCTAAAGTGATGGTCATTTCCCCAGTAGGCATGTGAAAGCTGTTGGTCCCGGAATGCCACCTCTCGCTTAGTGCCTGGAGCAGCGCATGATTAACAGTAGAATGCCCTTTGTACAACAAATCATGCAACCCACTCTCCCTTATAGGATCCCAAAACCAGAGTTGATTCGTATGTGGACACTGGATCTTTGCCACCTTCGGCCCGTGATTTATGCATCTCATCCTACGGGTGTTACGAATCTAAAATAATAAAAAACACCACATAAATCAAAAACATAAAAAAAACATATACTTCATATATAAAAAATAACGCGCGAACGATAATCGAAGACAAAAAAAATAATCAGACCACGGCATGTGTTCATGTCATTTTTTTTAGACGTTATCATACAAAAAAAAAGTATATACTTCATATATAAAAAATTACGCGCGAACAATAATCGAAGACAAAAATATAATCAGACAACGACATGTGTTCATGTCATTTGTTTTAAACGTTATCATACAAAAAAAAGTATATACTTCATATATAAAAAATTAAGCGCGAACAATAATCGAAGACAAAAAAATAATCAAACAACGGCATGTGTTCATGTCATTTTTTTTAAACGTTATCATACAAAAAAATCATATACTTCATATATAAAAAATTACGCGCGAACAATAATCGAAGAAAAAAAAATAATCAGACAACAGCATGTGTTCATGTCATTTTTTTAACCGTTATCATACAAAAAAAATCATATACTTCATATATAAAAAATTATGTGCGATCAATAATTGAAGGCAAAAAAAATAATCAGACAACGGCATGTGTTCATGTCATTTTTTTTAAAAGTTATCATACAAAAAAAAATATATCGACTTCATATATAAAAGTTAAAAAAGAAAAAAGAAAACTTACATTGTTTGCATTATACCACAACGGTAATGCAACATGTGAAGCGTATGATGACAACAATGAGTCATCATAAGACCCTCCAGAAAATGGAGCCACATCAGGTAACTGCTCGGGGGCTGTCGCAGCCGCAATCTCGTCCTCATCTAGCGCAGCTGCATCGTCGTCCCCACCCTCATCAGCAACATGCTGGACGTCATAGCCACCATCTGTGGCATCATGTAGCTGCTCTTGATCATGGAGGTACTGTGTGGGGTCCTCCACCTGCAACACCTGCTGTGTCGGCTGAGAACTACCCTTGCCCCCAACAGGCCTCCGGCCTCTTCCCCTCTTAGGCACATGAGGGTTTGCAGCATGCCTCTTCCGTCGGTAGCGGCTAGTCATGGGCTGCTTACCAGCTCTAGTCATCCTATCTTGGTTCTAATCAGACACATCTACACAAAAACAAAACTAAAAAAATTAGGCATAATAAAAACATCATTCTATCACAATTCCAACATTCTTACAATTCTATCACAATCTAAACAACATTCATCAACATACTCGTTTAGGCATTTTAACAAACACTTTGAATGCAACATTCACATTGTGTTAATTGGACAACATTCACAACCACATTATACTTAAACATAATCTAAACAATATTCACAACAACTACATTCATCTATAACATCATAAACTACACATTCAATCTACCAAAATTTCAATTTAATCATAAACCCTAACCACATGCAATCTACCAAAATTAACAAAAATAATCCTATCTAAACTAACATTAACATTAAAAATGATTAATACTACTTGTTGTTGATGGGTATGAAATTGCTTGAATTTAGTGGAATGGAATTGGAGAGGATTGGAGAGAAATTGAGAGAATTTGAAAATTTTGAGTTTTTGAAAACCTGTAAACAGGTTCTGTTTCGTTTCTGCATAAATACAGATCGCAGCGGCAGTTAGCTACCGATGGGAACGGCGGTAACTAATTGTCGATGGGTCCAGCGGCAGTTAACTGCCGATGCACCATCTCAGCGGCAATTAACTGCCGCCGGGGTAAAAGCGTCATTTACTGGTGTGTTTTAGCCTTCTTTGAAGTGTATAAAGCAATTTTCAAATAATCTATCAACAATTATCATTTTGGGCCCATGTATCAAATTCAACGGTGTTCATTGTGAGGGGTTGTATTGAAAAAATTTTAAGTTTCACATGATATACAAATAATGACCGAAATAAATTTATAAAAAATGGCACCTCATTATCCAAATTGATTTCTTAAATATGAATTAGACTTTTTTTACAAACAAAACGATATTAATTAATTTAAATTGATATAGTACATCATTCAACATTGCTAAAAACGTAAAATATGAATCTATGAACAAACTCACATCATTCAAGTTAATAACATACAACGACAAAATGGCCACAAAGTATATTATAAAATTAAAGTCATTGGAATATTCATATCTCCAGATCTGCAACGTTAACAAATAAATCATTGATTGAATAACTGAACTTTCAATAGGAACCAAATAAACACCGCAACAAGACAAGAAATCAAACAACGCCACACAATACGACAAACAACACAACACCAACACTAACATGACAAAATCACCAAGAAAAAAAAACCTAGATCTATGTGAAATTCACTTTTTTAGATTGAAATAGAAAGAAAAAGATGATTATGGGTGATTTCGAATAAAAAAATTGAACCAAAACCACCCCTCAATGAAGAAAATGGAAGAAAGAATTTAGTGAGAAAATTAGGGTCGATTTGTTGGAAAGTTAGACTTAGTATATATCAATACATTTTTATCTACAAAAAAAAAATACCTTTTTATTTTATAAAACTTAGTATAAATACCTGATACATTCATTGTTCTAAAATAATAATAAAACGATAAAATAACCAAAATTTTGGATTTGAGGGGTATAATTAGGTCAAGATATCATATTTTAGAATCACATTCTTGAGTAGTAGTATTTCATCCAATTTCGAATATAAGCAATTTAAGTTTTAAGCTTTCTGTCCAAGTAGCTATAAGTGAGTAGTAATGTTGTACTCCCTCCCATTTTAAATATAAATAAATAAATAACTTAAGCTTCATATAAATAAAATTCTTTTACCTTTTAAAAAATACAACGATATTCCGTTCAAAAAAAATACAACGGTATTAAAACTCTTAAAGAAACACTTTGTCATTAATGTAATTTTGAGTGCGTTTGTTTACGATATTTTTACAAAAAAAAATCTATTTTTATAGTAAAAAAATGATTTTTTATTAAAAAAAAAATCATTTTTGTCATTTTTAAGTGTTTGTTTAATTTCTTTTTTAAAATGTTTTTTCAAGATAAATATTACCCCTCTCTCTCTTCCCTCCTCTATTGATATTTGCATTCATTTTGAGTATTGCAGTAAATTTTAACTTATTTTATTTGTGTTGTTCATTGTCTACTAAACATGATAATAAAAATTGTTCAAGGGCCTTAAATGTTTGTTTTGTGTTGTTTTATCCACTACTAACCTTTTTTAAATCAAACAGAACTACAATTATTATATTTTTACTCATAAATATGTTAAATTTATTAAGCACAAAAAAAAGTAATTTTTTGCCTAAAAAAGAAAAGGCAATTTTTATAATGCACAAGCACCTCGACAATTAATGGAACCTCATAAAGAAAAAAACTAATAAAGGATAGGGAAGGCAGAATATACTTGTGGCGGATTAGTCTCAAGTTCTATGTACACTCTTGAAGCTAAGTATTCTTATTCCAAGTGGGACATATCTAAAGTCCAACAATATATTTTTGTTTATTTTACTATTAATCTAGTGACCAATACATACTCAAATAAATACACACGAGAATGAAAAATCTGGTGATTTGAATTCTAATTTGAAATTTCACGTAAATTATTCTCATTTAAATTACTAGACCGTAACAATGGGACATGTCTAACAATATATGAATGCACGTCTTTCTAAAAAGATTGAATTAGTTAAAAAATAATTAAGACATAAAAGTGTGGTTCTGTGTTTTTTTATAAGCAAAATTGCGGGCTCTCTGATTTTGTAAGCAAATTTAGTGACAAGAAAATCAAAGATGATTTTTTAACTCTATTTTTTTCCTGCTAATTTAAATTTTTTAGTAGTGATAATAACATCAAACGAAACCTTAATTGAAGACCATTCCTCCCTTCTCGGCAAATTACCTAATAAGATTTGCCTAGAAAAAAATGAGGAGGGAAGTTTGATTTCACGCTTACTAGGTTGTTGTCTAGAAAAATATTATTAAAAAAATGAGACAAGTGACTAAAATTTAGAAAAAAAGTTAAATAGAGCGAGCGAAAAATTGATTTTTAAAATAAGGAGATCAAAACTTATTTTTTTTTAAAAAAAAATATGAGGACGAAAATTGCATTTAAGTCTATATATTATTTAATCCCTTTTGGATCAGGTGCAGTGCAAAGATTTTGCGTTGAGTTTGTGGTGCATTTTGCACAAAAGGAATGAAAAGTTGTGGGACAAGTACTAGAAACCGATTCAGACTTCTATTGGGTTGACGTGTGACTACATTTAGGAGTGTTGGTTGTACGCATCAATGGCAACAACAGTAACATGGGTTCTAATGTGCGTCAAAATAGTGCAAGCACAATCAAGTGGATTACGTCAATTGTGGGGGAAAATATGGTATTGAGGTTTGTGTTTGCAAAATGATAAAGGAGAACTCGTTCAAGATAATACTTTTTTAGGTTTGCAAGGTTGTCATCCAAAGAGGTTGAGGTATATGATTTATTATAAGCTATTACTTGGTTGAAAGAGTTAGGAGTCCAAAGTACCTACCATCGAGACAAATTGCAAGTAAGTAGTTTACACCAATGAAAAACTACAAAATGTAACTGAGTTTGGTTTCCTTTTATCTCGTTAAAAAGCCTTAATGAATTTTCATAAAAATTACAAGATTAGTTTTATCAGGAAACAAGCAAACCTTGTTGCTTATACATTTACAAAGGTGTCACGGTTTTGTGCTAGTTCCCAAGTGAGCAAGTATGAACACAAGGCCGATCACCAAAGTTGGTGATGGGATCTCTAACGCTTTGGTCGTATGCTTCTTCTCCAAATGAGGAGGACGTATGTGTACCAATAAAGAAACTTCGATGTCAAAGTAAGATAGGGTGTAAGCATGATTTTGTTAAGATATGAGAGTGATGGTCATACTTGTAGAGCAAATCCCCCTATGTTTAGTTATTCCAAGCTCACAATTTTCTGGTTGTTCCTATCTTTTCTCTAATGACCATTACGACTAAATCATGATATGAATTATGCGAGTTTGTCCCCATTATCAGAGATTGGTGGAGGCGTGCCTGTGTTCCACATTGATTATCTGATATGCAGAACAATGAAGACGCGCCTGATCTTTTAGAGTACTTATTCTACATGCGTCTATCTTGTGGATGACGCCAAGAGTAGTTTCCGCGTCATTCCATCACTTTTTTTATTGGACTAGTCATTTGTGCATGTATTGTTCATGATGTAGATCTCTTTGTCCATTGATCCAATAGTCGTTTAGAATGGGATACTAAGTCTCATACCATTACACCAAATATTCAATTTCAGTCCAAACATGTATTATTCATTATTATGAACGAAATAAACTTATTATATATAAAAAAAAACATTTGGAGGGATTTTAATTCCTCGTGGAGGCATTAAAAAAAATACATATTTCATTTGTTTGTATTTTTATATAAAGAAACAAAAAAGATGAGAAAATCCTTGGCTCCACATGTCGCAGTCAAACTCAAATTGCATTAATTCTAAACTCAAAACTAGCAATTAATGAATGGACCAAACATTGCCATGCTAATGAATTGATACTGTATATGGCATAATTGCCATATTGCACTAACCAGCGGTTATGATAAGGACATTGACAACCCTTTCACACACCCCATTTGTCTCTCGTGGTGCCAAAATATGTATGTATTGAGAGACAAACCCACATATGTGTTGTCTTAATTTTTTCCTGTTTATGGATATCTCATTTTTCAAAAAAATATTAGACAAATCAACTTCAGATATGTGTCATGCCATGCTGATTTTAAATGCATGAAGTTTATGGTGTGAGAACATAGAGCATAGTTCACATGGCTAGGAGGACTCCTATATTCAAACTAATATAGGGCATGTGTGAACCCATACAATTTTGAACAACTATGTTGTAAGTTATTTATATGTTGTTCAGGTATGAACATCTCCAAACCCAATTATTCACCCCCATACCCACCTACCCACCTAAATAAAAAAGTGATCAAAACTCATTTTATTCCTAAACAAAGTGTGGAACCCAATTTAATACTCCCTCCGTCCCAAAATATAAGCAAAAATTGGTCAACAAAAGTTAATGTATTTGGTTCAAAATTTGTACCAAATACATCAACTTATGTTGACTCATTTTTGCTTATATTTTGGGACGGAGTAGTAGTTCTTAAACAATTTGCAAATAGTCCGTTTAAATTATCAACTCGGGACATATCATTCCTTGATAGATAGGCTAATTAATTAGTGTATCCTGATTTTATAATAGCAAAGGACTATTTATAAACTTTCTTTTTTCTTAAGGGTTAAATGAGTTTCACATTGATTTCTAAGTAACAATGGGTAATTTTTTTATTCAAAGAGCTTACCAGCTGGAATTAGAGATGTAAAAAATGGGCGGGGCTAATGAGCCGGCCCATTAGCCCGCATTTTGGGGACGAGCCGGACCTCAAAAAGCTAGCCCAAAATGCACTCGAGCTTTTTTGGCCCTAGCACATTTGGCCCATATAAAAATGGGGCCGAGGTGGGCTGGCCCATCGGACTTCGGGCCGGCCCAATATCTATATTTCCATTTGATTTTTGTTTAAAAACACTATATTTTTTGAAAAAATTATCAACTAATTTAAAATTTATTAATAAAAATGAATGAATTTAGCTCTAAGTTTTAAAATTCTAAAGTTTATAAATTATTAATTTGATTCAATTGAAGGAATAATCTAGAATTTAATTAATATTCAATGTTAATTTAAAAATTATTTACAATTCTATATACATCCAATCATGTTTTAGCAAAAAGATAATTGTGAGTAACTAATATATAAAAAAGAGTGAATAAATTAAAAAAAGAAAACTAAAACGGGTCGGGCCGGGCTGGCCCATGGCCCACGCAGGCCAGACCAGGCTCTAGAATATGTGACCCAATTATAAATGGGCTGGGCCAGATTGACCCATTTATACACTTGAGCCTTATGGACCGGTCCGGGCTGGGCCGGGCCAACCTATTTGACATCTCTAGCTGGAATGTAATAGAGATATTGCGGGTTAAAACTCGCACCTTCATCATGAACAGATTTACCGTCTTGTCAACGGAGGCAGCTGACCCCACTTAAACATTTCCTTTTTTAACTAGCTACAAAGTAATTTTATATTATGACTCCACTTTAAATTTTAAATTGTCTCCACATATGTTCATTCAACACACTAAACACAAACTATAATTTTAAAGATTAACAAAAAAAGTGGATGGAATATCTGACAAAATATTAAGCTTATTAACATTTAAAATATCATAGTTTTGGTGGATTAAAATTTTTAACTTACTGCCTATCACAAAAGCCGCAACAACGCACACAACTATTTACTCTTTCCGGTCTCTATTATAAAAAAAAATTAACTTTTTAAATTTATTTAATAGATGATGTATCTAATTCTTAATATAGAATAAATACATTATTTATTAAATGAATATACATTTTTTTCTTCTTATAATTGAAACCGGAGTAGTACATTTGTACACGTAAATGTGGTTGTGTCTTTATCTTTGGCCTATTTTTTTTGGGATATGCTAATTAATGTTTTTGGGATACTTGTTATAAAAATACTTCTACATTTGTGCTAGTATTCTTTTAATTAATTAGTGCTTATATTCTTTTGATATGCTAGAATGAAAAAATAATTAAAAAAAAAATATCAGCAATAGAGTCTCAACAGGTTGATGAAGTGAAAAAGTATACAAACACAATGAGGGTCATCCTTGAAAAAGAGATCCAATATTTGAATAATTTCTAGTAACATATATAGAGAGCAACATATTTGATAGTGTTGACGATGAATTTTTTTACGGCACTTTCAAAATATGAAGCAACACAAAGAACAATTGTAATTCTTCGATGTTACCGTGTCTTCAATTTTTGAATATAAAATAATATAATTTTTATAATCTCTAATTTTTTTGCTTAATATTAATGATGTCATCACTTTATTACTTATGAATTTATATAATTTTGTATAAATACCTTTGATAAACAATTTTGATTCTACATATTAAAATTTCTGGATTCCACTTTCACCACATTGTGCATAGATTTTTACAATCGTCAATTGTACTCCCTCCCGTCCTTGTTATAAGAAGAAAAACAAAAAAAACATCAAGACTAAAACAATCATTTTGTTACAACTTTTTAAATGTTTTTACAAATATACCGTTATAAAAATTTGTAAAGTATTAAATATACCCACTAATATTAAAAAAAAAAGACTAAAAAAGTCTTTTACGTAATACATACACCTTAAAAATTGTGATTTTTTATTATAAATATAACCATTTTTTTTAAATGTTCTTTTATCAAGGACCGGAAAGAGTATATATACCATTGGTTTAGGTCAACTGAAAGCAAATTTGTGCTTTTCAGCACGTTGTATAAATGCTATAATTCTTTTAAAAAAATGATATTGATAACGATGGCAAAATGTATAGTTAATTCAAAGTGGTTGAAGTAATAATTGATAGATTTAATTCATATATATCTTTTTTTAGGGAATTTAATTCATATATATCGTCTGTGTAAATCATACTCAGTAGGATATTAATAAGGTGACAACTTGGGTACCCATCAATAAAAGGTGGGTAACACAACCCATGTTGAGTTGGCACCAATCAAAGTTATTTGTTTGTTTTTTATTATTTTTAATGTTATATAAATACATTGTTTTGATTGGTCCAACTCAACATGGGTAGTATTACCCACCTTTTATTGATGGGTAAACAAGAATTTCCCTATTAATAATATTTGATTTCGATCATAATTATACATGAAGTCACATGTACAACTGGTTGTGATTTATTCATTATTAACACTGTAAAACATTTATGCTGATCCTATATCAAAATGAAATTAAAAGTTGACTAATGAGAATAATTATTAGGAGTATATCATCATGCCTTACGTGCCACACAATTATCATGTGTTAGCTTTAATAATTGATTAAATAGCTGCTTTAAAGTAAAAGAGATTAATGAAAGGTAATAGTACATAATTAATAGCGGCTTCAAAAGTTTATCTTTTCCTTTTTATCAAATCATAAAGTTTTTTCACCAGATATATCAAGATTAGGGAGGGACTCTTAAGATAAAATTGTTTAAAAAAAATATTTTTCCTAAGTTAGTTAGAGGATATGATCATCTTTTTTATATGTTTTCACGGATTATGAATACAGCATATTTCAACACATAAAAAGAAAGATTACAACTTTTTTCAAGCTTGAGGAAGGAACAAATTAGCATGTGTAAAGAGTGAAGTAAGAAAAACTAGTTAGTCTTCTGTGTCTCAGCTGAATATAATAAAAATAAGGTCTTGGAATCAATCAGGACCGACCTAAAAGTAAGCCCACAAAAAAACGCGTCTTACACCTTAAAAAGTAAATAAAAAATTATTTAGTTAAAATATCTCACATTCTATTATTTTCAAATTCAAAATTAGTATTATCTCAGTAAAGATATAATCAATTGATTTACTATCTATTAAAAATGAAATATTAAAAGAAATTGATTATTTAATGAAAGATATTTTATATCTATAAAAATAAAAAATGATTTTGTATTTTAAAATGTCTAAAATATCAAATTTAAACAAAAAATTACTAACTTTACTGAAACAATATTGGCTTTAGAAAAACACATCTTAACATTCGCCTTAGTCCTCAATATGTGTTGGGCCAGCCTAAAATTAATTCTTGGTTCATTTTATTATTTTTCTAAAAGGTGTATTAATATTGTTGATTGTGTATTAAGCAATGTTGCTAGGTGATTAAATCCCTTCCCTTTTCCTTTGATGTATGTTAATTTTTTATACTCAATTGATGTATATTAGTTAATGTATTATTTGTTTTCCTTTAGTTTATTTATCTTATAAAAAAATACTTAATTGTATAGAATTTAAAGAAACATCTGAATAACAAAGGTTGAACATACATATATCATTTGGGAACGTATTGACAGTAGCAACTAAAATATAATAAGATTTTTAATTAACATAAGATGGTTGCCTTTGATGATCTGATGTAAGCATGTAGGTCATCATTGACATGATTTATGTATAATTTTTTTGATGAAGGAGAAGATCAATTATGCAAGTGCAAAGGAATATAAAATAATTATGGTAATTGCCAGCAGAATCGATTGTGATGTAAATATTATATAGTCCTTACGCTTCTACATTCATGTTTGTGTAATAATATTTCTCAAAAAAAAAAAAATTGTGCAATAATCTATACTATATATAAAGAGAATACATGTTTTTGGATTATTTTTTTTACTTCCAATTACAGGGACGGATCCAGAAATTTAGGTTTAAAATTATACTGTAACTTCTCTTATTTGGGTATGGTTTTCCATTTGTTTTGTCAAATAGTCTAATCTCAAGAATTACACACATTAAGTGTGGAGAAGTGGAGAACTGCAGGTTTAAAATTGCATCCAACGTAGTTACATATCAAATATCTGTATATCTACCAACTGGGATGTACTTACGAAACAATTTCCTATTTTTTATTATCGTATATAATATAATATAATATAACGACTAATATTATATAATAATATGTTTTTGAGTAATAATATATATTATCTTGTATTTTGTTAAATCACAAATATATGTTTAAATTACTTACATGACATAACATTTTTTTTCCCTGATAAGGAAAATAGATTAATAAGAACACAAGAGGTGCTCTAACTCACCAATACAAAAGGATTAAAAGTCTCAAACCGGTTGAAGACACAAATGAGATTAAGCCATCAATGATGAAACTTTAACACCTGAACTTTTTTTTTCCATTGACCAGTTGATCCTTTACATTTTGTCAACATTTAAAAGCAATGACTAACGAAATGTATAGCACAATCGTTCATCTATAACTTTTGTTTACTTTATTAATGAACTAAGAGATACGGAGTCTGTATAAGTTAGTGATAAAATGGTTTCAAATGCAACAAATAAATAACATTAGAGTGATAAAATAAAATGGTTTGTTGATTTGAGGGCAAGGATGTAAAGTTAGGAGTGATTAGAAGATCATAAATTCAATTCTCTACAAATAAAATACTAATTATTAACAAAAAATGCAACAAATTCTTTCAAACAAAAAATGCAACAAATATACATTATTGACCGAGTAAGGGTAAACACAAAAAACAGGTGGTGAGTCCTATCATTAAATGAGTCTCACCATCATTAATTAATTTCAAGTTTTATTGTGTCTTTATCTATTTAAATGTAAGAAATGAGGAAGATCATAAATGGAGATGATCATAATTCCTTTTAACCGTGGATTGCATAATTGGACACTGGTAATAGTAGTAAGCACGCAACTAGTATTTATTGTCACACACAAAAGTAGTTGATATATTGTTTTCTTAACATAAACTCAATTTAAAGAGCTCTAAACAAGTGATGTTTCCCCTCAAAAATAATCAAGTGATGTTTACACTTTCCCGTTCTATGAATTTTCCAAAAAAAAAAAAAGCAGGGGAGATAGATTTATTTAGCACTTAATGAACATCTTAAAGCAATATTTATCACATGGTTAGTGGCCAAGATGTTAACAGGAACTGGACTTTACCACCAAAAATGTTATTAATCAAAGCAAATCAATGAGAAGACCCCTTTGATATGAGGACATGAGAAGATTATTGCCATAAACTTGGCCTTGAGCCCTTGATATGATAACCACATCCTTGAGCTCTAATTAATGCACACTATTCCTAGTCATGATTCGTGAACACAAATCATCGAAAAGGATCTGTATACTTATAATCGCGTGTATATGTCATAGTCAATTGTGCCTACTATAACTTATACTCACATTCACAAAATAAAAAAACCAAAAAAACCTATACCCATTACGGATAAATAAACCATTAATTGAGTCTCTTCGTACTTTACTTACCGTCCGATCGAATTTTGTGTTACCAAGACCCCATTCCTTTGAGAATCGAATGATTGACACAAAAAAAAAACATTAATAGTCTATATACAATCACTCTTTTTTCTAATTTAGTTGCTAAATTATATAAATATAATAACCAATCCATAAAGTATATAAATTTTGTTAAATTAATCATTATAACATATGAAAATCTGTCAATTTAGTCTTTAACATCTTAATAGTATAGACTAAACTGAGGAGTTTTATGTACTTTGGAGATTAGTTTTTATATTTATATAATTTCGAGACTAAATTAAAGACAACAATATTTTACGGACTACATTGATGGTTTATTCCTCTGTAACACTATTTGGAGAGAGAAAGATGTAAAGCTGCTGCCAAATTTTTTAAAAAAGAGAGTAGTTAAATGATTTTTTTTTACAAATTAGAAGTTAAATGATGAAAAATATTTAATACACATTTTTTATGTCTTTCTCTGTTTTGAATAGAGGCTTCTATTTCTTTTGAGAAATGTAGAAGATCTCAACTTCTAGACTACATTCATTGTAGCGTTTAATCAATAATCAAGTATGACCGTTACATACATGGACGATGCATGATTGAGTGGTTGGGGGCAAACTTTTTAAGGTTACCAATGTTAATAAAAATATTTTTTTTAAAAAACTAATATTAATAAAAAAAATTCAATTTTAATTGAAACTCTTTCACCTAAAGCAAAAAAAGAAGAAAAAAAAACTCCTTTCACTAAATTTTATAAAGCAAAATAAGTCACTCATGCAAACAAAGATTCAAGTTAAAGATATCTCACAAGAGTAAAAGAAAAATATCTCTAATTAAACAAAATAAAATTAGGGAATGGAAAACTAACTTTAGGTCTCACATGTGTGTCCAAAAAATTACTGTGACACGTTTTTATAATGTGGAATTCATTTGGGAGGCAGTAATATTCTCATGTCTGAAGTAAATCTCAGTCTCATTCCTAAGATTTGGAGAGATTATGAAATGGGGATCAAAACAATCAAATATTACAAGGATACCAAGCAGGATTATCCTAGCAAAAGCATATTAAGTCCACAAGTGAAACCAAAAAGTATACAGAAGTAACCACTTAATTGGAGATTTCTTAGTTTGATCATTTGTAAAGAATAATTACTTAAGGAAAAAAAAAAATCATATTCTTATTGCCATGTCAAATTGTCAACCACAAACAATATCTTCCAATCAACTGTTTCTTAAACAGACATTCATCTTTCAATTCTCAAAAGCAAATGGGCTATGTTAGAATACAAGTTTTGAGAATCTTTGTTAAGAGGTCTTTGTCTCTCAAAACTTTCAACATGAATGGATTACAATTGTTCACGTGAATTCAACTCCAACCTTTCAGTTAGTGAATCTAGTTGAAGTACCTGAGCCCCACACTCCACCAAACTGATAATAATTATATGAATATTTATGCAGGATTCACATGTCAAAATACATCAAATTTTTAATAGACAGCAGATAATTTCATTTAGATAACGAATCATTTTAATCTTTTACGCTCAGTTTATCACATTATTTTTATTATTATTTACAAACAACTTCGAATCGGGAATCCATTTACAATTACCTGTCCCCGATGAACATCGATATTAAATTAAAAGCATCCGGGGATGAGTATAAGAGTGACCATCACTATCAGTATATCAGGCGGCAGAAATCACTACCATTTCAGTTCCTCACTGCAGCACAACACAAAAACTGCTGTTCCTATGAGACTTAGTTCCGCGCAATCAATGGGACAAAAAACTCCCAATGACATGTAGTATGGTACAGACATATAAATCTATGAGTGATCATGCCTTTGACTATAACATTACTTCTTTTGTTCTATGATCCTCAGTAGATTCGTCCTCAAGTTCTTTAATTAGCCTTTCAATCTGCTTTCTATATACTGGCATGAAGTGATCACTGATCATAGTCTGTGAAAGTCTGAGTTTACTATATAGAGACCTTGAAGTTAAGAAAATCCCTATCTTAGTCTCATCCAGCTGGCTATCATCCGAACTTGTAGAAGAGGTTGGGCTGCCATCACTTTCAAGCTCGGTAGAATCGGAGTGGAGAGTAACGATGTGCATTATCTTTCCTGGAGGGAAAAATCTGTGAACTTCTTTAGTTTCTAGTGCAGAGCTGTTACGGGTTTGCCCGACTACCTCCGTTTCGGCTGCTTCCTCTTCTTCCCTTATCTCCTTAGCCACGTCAGCCTCCTCACCTTCAGGTCTGTCATACAGCTCATGCTCTAGTTGTTGCCACAACTCCACTTCACTCATCTGATCCTCGTATCTGTCATGGTCCGTCGTGTTCTCGCTGAGAAGGAGATCATCGTCCACCTCGGCATCTGCATTAATTTCATTTGCACATTCAATTTCAGATGTCCATTCTTCTACAGATGAAGATACAGGAAGGTTCATGCTCTTGGCGTTTATCCCCTTCCTGGGCGACGAACAAAGAAGTGAATCAGAACTCTCTGCAATGTCAGAGGCTGAAGATCTAGGGGAACTTCCTTCTTCTTTGAAGTTTGAATGAGCTGTGGCTCGGCGACGAGGTCCCATGCATGACCAAGAGGTCAGGTTAAGGTTTGGACGTGTCCATGCTGCCTGAGCCATACTCTTGGCCCTTTTCATCACAACCTGCAGTTTTTCAAAATTCAGACAATGAAGTAGAATAAATCTGTATGTGGTTATCCAATAAATATGTAGTAGTAACACTTTCTGTATAACCAGATTGAACGCATCAACCCCACAGTACAAGTTATGTCAATGATGATCAAATGCATAAAAATGTAATTACTTTTTTTAACAGCGGGATTGCAAAACCAGTACTCGTTTAACACATAAAAGACAACTAAAAAGGAAACCAATTCTATTTCTAACAATGCATAGTTTACCACGTTCTACTTCTGGAGACAAGAGGTTGTTGTATGACAACTTGTTGCACAAAAAGGAATTGATATTATATAACAGAAGGAAGAATACCTGGGTACCATTAGAAACTGGCTGCAACATAGCCCCAGCCCCAGCAACTTTTGCTCTAGCACTGGCAATAGATGGGAGGCGAGAACCCAGTGCTGAGGCAGAACGATAAACAGTACTAAGTATTCTTGTTTGCTCAATTTGATTCCTCAAGTCATTTATCCATGCTGATGCTGTCACCTGAAAATTGAATAAATAATTTTAACTTGTGCAGTGCAGAATAGTGATACAACTAGACCAAAATATGATAAAAAGACTAATCATTCATATGACTAATCAATCTCTGCACTAGTATGTATCAACGTGATATAGAACAGAGATTAAGAAAGTGTTCAGCTTTACCTGAAAATAAGAGCATTAATATTTTTCGTTTCAAGAGTAAATAGGAGTGAAGTTTAGTGGCAAATAAGTGAGAAGAATATCCATGTTCTCTCTTGTTTAGTTTTATAAAGAAAATGGGGAAGGAAAAAAAATTTACAGAGACCCATACCGAAGTATTCTCTACACAAGTCAAGAGAAAAAACAAATTTCAAGAAGATAAATTCATATTTTTCAATCTTACCATATATTTATCTCTCTTTCCTAGTGCAAGGTTCACTTGAATTTTCTCATTTTATCAAGGATGAAAAAGACATTGCATCAATCGGTCATTTTATTTTAATTTTTCCATCCAATCAAAACAAGAAAGAGCCCACTTGTCTTTCCTTCCAACGTCTCTTCAATTTCTCATCTTTTCATTTTCTTACTATCTATTTTTTTCCTCTCATTTTCTTTTCTTTTAACAATAAAAATTTAACCATAAGAAAAAGCCTCACTCATGAATCATGCTCCTAGTTAATAGAAACCAGCATTGCCAGAGCAGACAAAAATCATTGAACATTGGCTACTAAACTAAGATTACAAAAACATTTTCCAATACAAGATGCATGATTTTCTTTCTTTAAAACTTAAGAATCACAACCTCAGTACGCAAGTCATCTACAGATGCAGCTGAAAATGTAGGCACCAAATCAGCTCCATTTATGATAGAAGTAATAAAACTATTGCCCGACTCTGCCAACTCCCATGTCATACAAGCAGCTGCATGATCAAACAAGATATCATTCTCAACAAAATCACCTGTGTAAATAAATATTAGTCACAAAGTGGTCTAGGATACTACCAAAGTATCCTTTCAATTTGCAAATAAATGCAGCATTATTTAAACTAGAAAATATAGCGTCTGCAGCAACAAACCAACCTGGAGCAAATGTAACACATGTAGTCACAGACAGTTCCTTTTGCTCTCGTAATACATACGTTAGAATTGCTGCTGTGCCTCCACCCAAAGAGTGTCCTACAATCTGCATAAAAGATCTTCAAAAGGTAAGGCATAAAACCAGAGAAATACTGTAGAAACTATTTGAAGCTTAAGATCCTATAAAGATTGATAAAAGCCAGAATACATAAATTAAATAGCCAAACAGCATATTTACAAAGTACGAACGGAATAATTTTAAAAACTAAGAAACAAGCACTACTTATACATGCTTGATCACAATACTAAAAGAAATATAAAGCAAAATGTTATCATGGTATAACAGGACAACTTATTAAAGGAATTACTTAATCAAAGAACCAGGGGTTGTATGAAAATAAACATTTTTACTTTAACTTCATAGTCTGGGTATTGGCCAAGTGCATCAAGGAGACAAGGAGTTGCCAGCTTTGCAATCCAACGTGCAGCAGCTACCATTCCACAATGTGCATAACCTAAAACCAGATCACTAATACCCCCCTGATGAACTACAGTGTGATGAAATGGTACCACACTTCCGGTAACAGCTGTTAGAGTATCCTTGATACTATGTGTGCCACGAATCAACAACAAAAAACGCCTCATCTTGTGATCAGCTATGATTGTAAAAGCCGGTTTCAAAATCTGCATGACAGATAAACAGACAATTTTACATAAATATTGTTTTTACAAAACAAAATGAAGCTACTGATACAGCATAAAGTATTACTTATCCATCTGATTCATTTCAACCATGGCCTCGTCCTCCTCACCCGTTAAAAACACACTAAAAAGAAAAGAAAAGAAAAACCCTTCATAGCTCCTAAGTACCCCCTTTAATCACATATCTCTGTCTATAATAACACTGAATTTCAACATTCCTTAAAAGAAACCGTATGTAAAGAATTATCAAATCCATAGTCAGCGCAGGATACAGATATTTAATTTATAATGTATTCCCAAAACTTAAAATAAGACTTACCCCAGCTTTCGGTTCCCGAAGAAGAACATTCTCATCAGTGTAGCCAGTTTCTTCTAGAAATGAGGGAAAGGGCTTCTTTGAAAAATGCCAACACAGAGTCAGCAAATTTAACAGATACTTAAGTTCAGCAGTAATCTCGGATCCTTTCAGCTGTACACTTTCATTACCACCAAATACACTGTCAACGTGATAGTTCCCCTGCAAAAGTATAACCCAGAAACTGGCATTTAAAACCAAAAACTAACATAAAATTTTATGTCAAACTTAAATTAAAGAAATAAAGAATGTAGAAAAAGAGAAAGTATCAAAATCACATAATACAAAGCAATTTGAGATGCCATTACAAAGCTAGTGTTCTGTGAATATCAATAGTCGAGTAACTTTAAGGTTTCATTTAGATTAGACTGTAAAAAAACTGATTTATAATTTTAAATTTGTTTAGTTATTATAGTACAATGACATTTGAAGTATAATTGTTGGGATACATTTGATAAGTTACCGGGCTCAACTTCACAAATTAAATTTTTAGTCTTGTGTGCAGGGGCATTCTGGAAAACCATTCGGCTTTATCTCAAAGTCAATTTTCTTCACCACAGAAGCTACAGCCTACAACTGTGTTACTTCCATTAGAATTCATTTATAAAAGAAATCAAGTATGAAAATTTTAACCAAGCAACAATAGAAAGGGCAAGGCTTGTCATCAAGGCATAGCGCAAGTGATTAAGCTCGACACATGAAAGAGTTTGAGAAGGAGGTCCAGGGTTCAAACTCTTACTACTAACATAATATCAACCAACATTTGCTTATTAAAAAAAAGGAAACTGTAAGGATTAATTTCCGACAACTCGGATTATTTTGGAGGGCACAAATCGAAGCATACACAGCATAACTACTGAGCAATATTTCAGATCAACTTCTTAACTACATATATAAAGCTAAGCCGATGAGGTTCAGCTGTTTGGGATTCCAGGCTAATAGATGAATGCAATGTTTCCAGGGATGTCATGAAATTGATCTATCTTAAAGTCTGACTAACATATGATTTAGATCAACATTGAACACATAACTCTGCATGGGCAATCTCAAAATTTCGTGGTTCAATAGGGGACTCATTTTGTAGAAAATAGCACATCAATCCCTTGTAGGCAGAGATAGGAGTTATACCACGTAGGTCATAAAATCCAAGGATAATATTATACGATAATTGCAATGCGATAAACGATAATGTAGAACATTCATTTCTCTTTACATTCATCAATGCCAATGATGTTCAGTTTTTATGTGAACTTATGTGAGTTGTACAATGTGCGGGTTACCGCTATAATAACTACTCCCGGCAATTGCTCTACCTAAACGACATGAACTACCTTTTGTGATTCAATATGTCCTAAGTAGTACTCAAGTTTGATATATCCTATGCTTCAAAAGTTATTAAGGTTAGTGGTTGCAAACACAAAACTCCAAAGTTTCTCATGCCATTTTAGTTGCTTAAAGTCAGGGCACCAACAAAGAACCAAAATCCGCATTTGTCATTACCTGCCTCTTGAGAAGAAAGCTAATACCAAATGCCAAATCCCCAATAGGCCATTTGCCAAGTGTCTCCGAATACGTAAACCTAAGAGTTTCAGACAATGTTGAAATTGTCTCCAACCATGTAGCAGGGGCTTGAATTAACCTATGAGTAACACGGAACCGCATGTCAGTTGGCGCATCACTACCACTTTCTTCACCATCTTCATCAACTGTGGTTTGAGTCTGCAATTTCCTATTCAATGTGTAGTATAAAAGAGCTGCTGCACCTGCTGCAGTAGCCATTGTTGCAGTTGCCATGATTAACCTCTCCCTTTAACGAAAAATCCCAAAATTACAAAAAAATCAAAACTTTGTTGCAAAAAATCCACAACAGATAACAGTGAAAAAATCCCAAAGTCTCAATTTATCCAACTTCAAATTTCAAAATCCTTCATTTTCAATTCAATTATAAATCAAATCAAAAACCCACCAAAAAATTTCTATCTTTTTACCATTTTAAGGTATAAATCACCTATTATGCTCAAATTACAATGATGAGAGAAAATAAACAATAAAAATAATCAAAATTGATGTAAAATTTCGATTTTTACGTTAAAATTCGACAATTTTAGATGGGAATTGAACTGAAGCATTGAACAGAGAATCACTCGATTAATCAATTAAGAAAAAAATTGAAAAAAATGAGGAAAAAAAAAAGGAACCTGACGAACATAAAAAAACATTGAAACCCTAAAAACCCTAAAATTCAAAAATTAGGGAAAAAGGAAAACACAAAAAGAGAAATGAAGAAACCTGATTGATGAATTGGAGGAAGTTGAAAATGGCAAAAATTAGACTTTGTTTAAACGGAAACAGAGATTATACCTCAAGCATATGTTTGTTTTTATTTTTTCTGTTACAAAATAGATAATTATGATTATGATTATTCTCGTAGTTATGATAATTAGATTAGATTATCATTATTATATAATATAGTAATAATTAGATTATAATAACATAATAGCAGCTTGTAAAGTTTAGTCGTCAAAAAAGAAAAAGAAACTTGGTCAAAAAAAAAAAAAACTTTGTAAAGTTTATTTTGAATTGAATTTGGATGTAGGAAGGAATAACATAACATTTAATTAATATAGTTTTTTTTGGTATAAAAATTAATATAATTTTTTTTAAAGATTAAATTTTTTGACAATATTTTATAAAGATTAATATTGTTTTTTGGGAAATTCTTGTTTACCCATCAATAAAAAGTGGGTAATACTACCCATGTTGAGTTGGACCAATCAAAACAATGTATTTATATAACATTAAAAATAATAGAAAACAAACAAATAATTTTGATTGGTGCCAACTCAACATGGGTTGTGTTACCCACATTTTATTGATGGGTACCCAAGTTGTCACCTTGTTTTTTATATGATATTTTTAACACCTTGATGGACACGTGGAGGGTAGGGAGGAGCAAGTAGAAGATGAATTCAGGTACCTTAGTCCACAAGATATCTTACAATTTTGTGCTCAAAGATTTCCTTTTTTGGAGCAATTCAAAGGTTGTTAAATTTTATATTGAAAAAATATTCATATTCGTATTCGTATTCATATTCATATTCATATTCACTTACATCCTCTACCGTGCTGACTAAAATAAGTAGGTGCAAAGAAGAATAACGAGAGAATGGAAAGAAGCCCATGCTTTGGAAAACAAATATAGTAACAACATTCATTTTTCCTTAAAAAAAAAAAACATTCATTTTAATGCAATTTTTTAGTATTCACTCTTATTAAATGAAATACATATGAGTCACATCTTTTGAGAATGATTCATATAAACGGGTGAGTCTTACATGTATTTTATTTAATAAAAGATTGGATGTTAGAAATAATTTTTTAAAATGAGTGTTGATAGTATCACTCTTTGAAAAATATGTATCACAAATATTTGGATCCACTATGTGAGTATAAACACGTAAAATTACATATCATTTCACTATTTTAAATATACATGTTATTAAAAAAAAGTCTATGAGAGTGTGTTTAACTAAACTAATCAAATAATTCTCTAAAAAAACATGGTTGTTTCCATCTAAGAGAGTGTGTTGCATAACGTTGCTCTTCTAACTAGTCATAGAAGAATCAAACTTGAAGTACTTTGTAGAATAATGTTCATCCATTATAAATTTAGAAAACAGAAGTGCCAACTTCAATCACAAAGTATTAAGATTAATTCAAATTTATGAAGAGTGTTACTCCACACAGTGACAAATCAATTTTATAAAGATGAGTCAAGCATAATATAATAATTTAAAATAAAGTACACTTCTACATTTGTATATGTCGCTAAAATGAGTATGAAATAGGGTCCAAACAAACGAGTCAAAATGAGTATTCAAGGAAGACGAGTACCAAAAAAAAAAGATGGAGAATGATGGAGTCTTTTCTTTCCTTCCATCTTAGAAGAATATAACAAAACAATTAGCAAATCATGCTAATAATTACACTTAACACTATATTATTTCATCTTTGTTCTACTTCTTTGTTTCCCCAAGTTAGAGATTTTTTCCTCAATTAAAGTACTTTAGACCCTGTTTGATGGTCATGATAGGATAGAAACATGATATGATATGAAGTTGTATAGAAACAAAATATGATATAAACATGATAATCATTAATCCTATCAAGTGTTTGATGCGCACATGATAACATTATAATTAAATGAAAAAATTACTCTCATAATTAATTAAATATCATAAAAATGACATGTAATTAATTATAATAACAAATATATGATACCATTATTTTAAAAATTACAATATTTTAAAAATGGCAGAATACCATGATAATAAATAAGGAATGATTTTCTAATCTTATCAGAATAAGTTCTAACCCAGCCTATACTCAGGACAAAAACTACAAAGGAAAGCAAAGATAGGGTAGGAAAATGATTTATTTTATCATATCACTCTAGTACATCAAACATGATATTTAAGTAGGATATAATTAATATAATGATATCATGTCTCTCTATCCTAGCTATCAAACAATCCTTAGTTTATATAAAAGGGCCAACTAGCAAATAGTATAGTAATTTAAAAAAGGATTAACAGTCCGAATGGTTTACCAATCCACCTTAAACGTGATATCTCATTTGATAATAGACCTAGATGTAAGACATGAGAACTTATTTTGATAGCACTTTTTTGAACAAATAAATGCAATGTACATATTCAAAACCAAAATTTGAGTCGATAATACTTGAATCAAAATATAACGTATAATGAATTAATTTGAGTAACATCAATGAAACTTTTTTTTAAAGAACAACATCAATGAAACTTAGAGACATTAATATTCAAATGAAGCTGCGATTTTGCAATCATATCTGCGTTATTTTGCTATATGATTTAGAAGTTCCGTCTGTTTTATTTTCTTCGTCTGAAGTGAATTTAGTACTTTTTTTTTCAATTTGAAAAGCTACAACTAAAATCCTTTGATAACTGAATAAAATCGCAAAAACAACTCTATGATTCAATAATTGGTTGAGTGCTCCTCCTATAAGGTTTTTTGAAGAAGCCATTGACTTAGAATTTAAAGCATCAATGACTGTGAATCTAGAAGAGTAACGTATTGTAAGATGTATATGATTTTTTTTTTTTTACACTAAATGTGTAGGACTGAATTTTTTTTACAAAGGGAATTTTTTTATATGTATTGCAATTGATTAAGGGGCTTTCAAAAGAGAAATTCTTAGTTGGTCACAATCACAAAAACACAATTAATTAGGCGCGCACACACATAAAATATATACATCATTTTAATAAAAAAAATGAGTATTCTATTTCTACCTTTTCAATTTATGTGAGTTTGTCTAAAAGCTTTAAATTCGGAGTTCGCCTAAATGCTTTCAATTTGGATTTATGACCATATAAGTCATTGTTCATTTGAAACTTAGAGTTGTATAAAAGAAACAATATATCTATAATATATGAGACATGATCCGTTGATCCTAAGTGACATGTGTCAACGGTTATATTGACACAAAATATGATATGTCAAATCAATTAATCACACAGTCAATGTTTATTCATTAAGTGTCCTTAGTGAAACAACTCTTTCTTTTACTCTTTCCGTTTCAATCTTGTCTCATTCTTTTTTAATTGTTATGTTAGTTTTTTTCCTCTTTGAGACAACTTGAACTCTGAACCTCCTACCCTTTAACACTTAACTCAAATCAGTTGAATTATCTAACCCCCTCCACTTTGCATTTATGATAATGGTAAAGGCACCAACACTTGACAATTGTATTTAAAATCATTTTTCTCTCTCTTTCACACATGCAATTTTCTTAATATTTATGAAATTATCAAATGACTCATTCATTGTGGGACAAAAGAAATAATAAAACTAAATATGAACATAATATAATATGTGAGGTAAAATTGTGGAAAATCGGAATAAGTTCTTTAGGGTAAAAATGAGCAAGTTGTTTCAAGATGGTGAGACATAATAAGACCCACAAAATTGACGCAGTACAGAAGTAATGATTAACAAGCTTTAAGCCTAAAAAATAAATAGACAGGTTGCAAGCGACAAACCTATCAAAAAAGGGTTTCTGGAATCCACCAGAATTTGAGAAAATTCTCGATAATTTTATTCAATGAAAAGTGCCCCTCTAGGCTGCATAAGTTGTGTTTAATACTAGAGGAAATAACAAACTCTCATGGGCCGAAAAAATAACAAACTGAAATAAAACGAAAATAACAAAATATGCTGAAATATTAAAATGCAGTTTTGGGCTTACAGGCGACCTCAAATGGCTAAATTCACCCCTACATCATGGCAAAGCGATGAATTTTGTTCGTGAGGTCCGAAGCTTTCCGAAAAGGTATATTTCGAGTCATTCCGACACCGGATGTTAAATCTGCGCTATTCCGAGTGATCCTTTCTTGCGCGCCACTTCATCTTCGATACGAGCTGCTAGTTTGCCTACATAAAAAATAATCATTTATAAAGCTCACCATGAGTTCATCATTAAAGATGCTCATTTTAAAAACAACATAAAAGACAAACACTAAACAATATCCAGAAAAAATGTCAAGAAAATTTCGTTAGTTGTAAAATGTACTATGCTGAGCAATATTACATGGATACTTTTAATTACGTAAATGGAGTTGATCAAAATGCAGTTGTTAAGGTTTTTGCGATTAATTTGGTCAAAGGTTTTTTTGAACTTAAGCTGTGCATAGCAAGTAAATTTTTTTGAGCTAATTAAAAATAAATTTAAATAATAATAGTTGTCATCAACATGAGTAACTTGACTTGAGATAAAAGAAAGAAAGTTCACCAATAGTTATAAAATACTACATATAAAGAAAATAGTAATCTCCATGAGTTTATCTCACTTGATAGGGATATTGCATATTATATGCAGTGACCACAGTTTGAACCTCAGACACCCCACTTTTCACGGTTTTTTGATGAGGTGGACTGTCATTAGCGATGTGGCGCCCATGTGGCAAGTGATGACTGGGCGAAGTGGTTGACACGTCAACAAACCAGATTAGAAAAGTCATTTTTGCCCTTAATGAGAGAAAAGCTTGGCAAAATGACTGTTTTGCCCTTTTTTATTTTTTCCTTTTTCATTTTTTCATTTTCCTTCTTCTTCTTATTTTCCTTCATTTTCCACATCTGCAACACACCACAACCACCGCCGCCGTATCCACTGCATCATCCACCTTCAGATTCCTGAAACTCGATCCATCATCATCCAACGGTGAGATTCACGGTGTGTTTGGTTTGAATTCGTTGCTCCCACAAATCCACAAACCCACAGATTCCTCAATTTTGCACCGGCGCCGGAGAAGGCAACATCGTCGGCGATGTTCACGGTGGAGGATGCTAGGAAGATCCTGAGAGTGTCGCAAATGGAGAAAGTGAAAGCAAAACTGAGATAGTGTTATGAGAATTCGGTTAGTTACGGTGAGTTTTTGCGGATCTGTGTTGAATCGTGTGAGAATCATGAACAAGGTGTTGAGTTTGCAAAGATTTTAGATGAATCTGGAAACGTCATCATTCTGGGGAATCACCACAACCACGGCCACCCACCCACTACCTCTCCCTCTTTGTTTCACTACCGTCGCCACCTCCGAAATGGATTTTGGTCTAATGTCCTTCGAAGTCCTGATGGTGGTGAATTGATTTCAACACAGCGGCGCAATCACAAAAGTTGAAAAACAATGTTGGATGGTGGTGAATTGATGTTACGATGGTACAGTTGTGGGAAGAAGAAAGAAGTTGGTACTGGGTTGAGTGTAACATCCCACTTAAGACTCGAATATTTATCAGTGTCGAGACGACGTATCAGGTATATTTTGAGGAAGGGCAATTTGGTAATTGTCGCGTCAAGATTTTTATAAAAAGGGGAAAAACCCACTTTTCTCTCATTTCCTATTCCTCTTCTCTCTCAAACATTTTCTCCTCCCTTCTACCTTCTTTCCTCTCACGCCAACCTTCCTCCTCCCCCCCTCCAATATTCATTAATTTTCATCTCTATCTCTCAAAACGACATGCAAGCTCACTTTTGAGAAACTTTGAGACAAGAGTAACTTAAGGAAGCAAGAAAGAAAGGAAAGGATTGAAGCTAGGGTTGAAGAGGAAAGCTTGGCAAGGATCAAAGCATTTACTAGGTGAGCTCCCTAGGGTTTTAGAACCCACTTTGAGTAAGTTTAAGTGTGTAATTTCATCTTATGCTAAGTTAATGTTTTTGTGCCATAATCCCTTTGGCTTGCCAATTCTTTGCTTGCTCATGTTTTAAACTATCAATTTGCAATAGAAAATCATTCCTAACATCTTTGGGATGCTTGGGTAACTTGGATGGAGTTAAAATGGTGGAAAATGCAATTTCTGGACAATTTTCTGTACTGATAAGCTCGCTACAGCGAGCTGGAGCTCGCTATAGCGAGCATAACCATTTTCGTCACGACACAGGGTCGCTATAGCGACCAGCCCGTCGCTATAGCGAGCTCACCAGAAACAGCAGTGTCAGCTGAGCTGTTTCGGGTGATCTGGCACGTGTAAATGAGGTTTTTCGTAACTGTTTCCTCCAAAAACTTTATGGAATCAAAGAACACCATTTCAACTCATCCTAAGGGCCTTTAACAGGCAAAAATCATAAAGGAGCAAGGAATAGGTAACGTATGGGAAGTACAAAACAAAGGTCCGAGGGACGGGAAATTAATACAACTGAGTTAGTAACTCTTAAGGATGACATAGGACAATGATATGTCAAGAACCTATGTTAGGTAAGCAGGAATAGAGATGTATTCGGTTTATAATACAATGATAATAGGAATGTGTCAGTACATTCAAGGCCTCAGATAGGCCTTAGGGGGTTCAGATACCCAACATGATTAGGTGGCTTATGAGAACGATAAGCTTGAACCTTAGTATAGGTTAAGAACCTCATGTTAAGTACTTGGGGAATGCATTATATATGCATAAGTATAGTTTGATGTATCAGATTCTAAGATTATGTTAACGTGTTCATCAGACTCCGGGGTACGCCGGATGGGATTTCTCCGAAGGGTTATCCACACGTAAGTTTTTAAGACTATGTTAGCATGTTCAGCAGACTCCGGATTATGCCGGATGAGACTTCTCCGAGAGGGTTGTCTACATGCAAGTTAAGTTGTGTTCAGCAAACTCCGGATCAGGCCGGATGAGACTTCTTCGAGAGAGTCGTCCACACAACGATAAGAGGAGTCCAGTGATTAGCCTTAGATAGGAATTTTCACCGGTTATCAGGGGAATGTGCTTCGGGGTTACTCCACTCGGGGGCATTCCATAAAATGAACTCAGATAATAATGTTTGTTCAACGCTAACTTTCTAACTTTATGTTAAAGCAATATGTATATGTATTTATTACATAAGTTTATGACAAGTACTGTTCAGATAACAGTTACCAGAAAGTGATTATAGGATGTCCCCAGATCAGTAGGTATGAGTTTACCTATCAGGCAGGTATCAGGTGGTGATCTTAGGTATCCCCTCGATCACCAAGTTATCAGGATATAGTCTAGTTCTTATGACTATTCAGTTATCAGGCACAGGCAGTGATCCTAGGTTTCCCCTTGATCACTAGTTTAGCAGGATGTAGTTTAGTTATTATGACTACACAGGATAGCAGGAACAGGCAGGTATACCCTATATGAGAAAGGTTAAAGCTTGGCGATCATAGGAATCCCCGAGATTGCCAAAAGTAGGCATGGCGACCCTAGGTTCCCCGAGGTTGCCAACAGTAGGTTGGGTGGAGCTCACTGAGACATTATGTCTCATCCCAATCCTTCTGATGCAGGTTTATAGGTTAACACGAGGATCGTGTTGAGGATCATCAGGGAGATGCTGGATGGAGTGCAGTTGCTCGTCATGTACTAGCTCAGGAGCTTATTGGACTTTTATTTATGTATTTGTTATGGTACTTGAAAGGTTGTATAAACGAGCAAAATTGTATTCATTCAGTTGTGTTGTATTTTTTTTATTATTGAAAACCTTGATGTATCCAGTATTAGTTTTAATGCACATGCTAATATTCTACATATAATTAGTATGGATGTTACATTGAGGGAAGAAGATAATGAACAAGGTAGAAAGAAGACAGGGGTATTTTGGTCTTTTCTCACGTGTCTGGAATCATTAAGGGCAAAACCGTCAGTTCATGTACAAAAAGTTGAGTCAGCATGGTCCTTGCCCAGTCATTAGATGAAACGACAGTGCCACATAAGTAATTACGTGCCACATCGCAAATCAGATGTAATTAGGACTAAATTTCAAATGATTAATATTTGCAATGGCAAAATGGAAGGATTAGTAAGTACATGAATTAAAATTCAAACGAGCCTTATTTGCAGGGACTATAGACATATGTAAGCCACTAAAATTTTAGAAATCATTACCTCCACACCACAAATGTTTATGGTTGTATTTAGCCAAAACTAGTAACTATAATCTTAGGACCCTCCACACCCTCCGCTTCCTCCACATCCACTGCCACCACCTCCACCGCCTCCATCATGATGGCCACCATAGTGACCTCCACAACCACCACCACCACCACCACCTCCAAAACCTCCTCCACCACGATGACCTCCATGATGACTTCCACCGGTCCCTCCACACACACACACCACCCCCCCCCCCCCCCTCGATTTCCAGCAATAGGTGCCACAATAGTCATAATAAACATGTTATCGTACTTCGGAGCACTAAAACTACCATTATATTTGACATCTCTAGCTTTAGAGACTTGCACACCATCCTTCTTAGTCTCTTTTATTTTTGACTCACCATGAACTTCATCCTTCTTCGGAAGCTCTTTTAGTTTTGACGCAAAATCATTCTTAATATTGTTTATGTATTCCTTATCGCGTGTCTTTTCTTTAGGTTTGGAACAACAACTTCCCATATTATAAAAAACTTTATGAGAAAAGATATTGTATTGTGATTTGCAGAAAGTTGTGGTATAAATATACAAGTGAGATAACAAACTATCGTAACAAACTTTGTAAAAAAAAAAAAACTATCGTAACAAACTGAAGCACGAGGTGCTTTTGAATCTATCTTTATATTTGCTCATAAAAACTATTGTTCTCTATAAATCTCTATATTCCGTTTGCTAACAAAATCTCTATAAATCTCTAGATTTCGTATGCTAATAAATCTCTATATTTAGTGCTTATAACTTCTTTTTTTTAATTATTTATTATCTCTATCCTATCTATAAAGAGAATACGGTTTTGAACTGACTTTTTCACTTATAACTAGTAACTAACCCGTGCGTCCGCACGGGTGCCGGTTGGGCGTGATAATTTAAATAGAGATTGTTTGATAAAATGATAAGTAAATACAAATAATTTAAGGATAGATTGACAGGGAAAAAATGCAAAGAAATAATATTTTGGTTAATATTGGTTTACATTGTATGTTTAGAAAGGCAATAGTTGTGGTCAATGTGAATGGATAAAAATGGTGATAAAACATTGAACTATTTCGTTGTTGTTAGTGTAAATTTTGAAAAAAAACATAGTTTAGAAAAAATGTCAATATCAGGAATATGTTGGATGTGATTTGAAAGAATTATGTAATGGGTTTATAGGAAGCGTATTTGTGAAAATGAATTTTTATTGGAAACGATATTAAATGAATAGGAATTGTAATTGTGAATTTGAATATGGATTGTATTAGGTGGGAAATATTAAAATAAAACTGTAAAAGAATAATTAATAAGTGTTGAAATGTATTGTTTGATTTTAGTCTGAATTGATTTGGGACATAGGATAATGAATTGGAAATGGAAATTGTAATTGATTAGTAAACATATATATAGATATAGGAAAGTGAAACTATAATTTGTTCAAGTAAGGTGTTTATGATAAAAATGTAACGAAGAATGAGGCAGAAAAAGTTAGAAAGAAGCTATTAATGACATGTATGGCAAGACATGAAGTGGAAGATAGATTGTAGTAGTATGAAAAGTAAAGAGTAGATGGGGAACCTAAGTGCATTACATACTCTAGTACCTAAGTACATGACATACTCTAGAAAATGAAAACATATATGTTGAAGCAATATTAGTTTTAAGCATATGAACCATATAGAAAATGAAAAATGCAATGAAATATAATATATGATAAAATTAATGTAAATAAAACCCAAGAATGATGTGCATAACATGCACCAATATTGTTCAAGTAATGAATAACAAATGAGATTTTTGTGGTACTGACCATAACTCACCCTAGACAATAATGCTCTTCATTTGAGTCAAGAGCATTATTGTCTAAGGCAATGACATAAGGTCAAATACGAATGTAAAAAGTCATGAACATAAATTAAAATTAAAGAAGGAATAATAGTAGGATGCTAATAATATACAATAAGCAAGCGCGGACCAACAATGTCATTAATAAAGAATAAATTGTACCAAATCCTAGGTTAGTTAACACGAAGCAAATCACATGACATCTAAATAAACAATGAAGTACCCTAATTGAAAGAAGTAAATATCAGACAACAATAACTAAATCCCATCATTAATCCTCATCCTCCGCACGGACAACTTGAACCCACATTTTACTCGGGGGATCCTCCAAATCAAATATGAGTTTATCATTTTCTTTTAGTCCGCGGTCTCTAAGAAATTCAAACCATTCTCCGCCTAAGAATTTTTCCGCATTTCTGCGACCAGTAATAACACGACATTGATATTGTTTGCGTGTTTGAACATCATGCAAGGTCATCCGCATTGATTTTTTTCTTAAGACCCTCCTTGCAACTCCATTGGGAAAATGCTAGAAAAAATGCCAAAATCAATTTATTTACGATGTAAGTTTACATGACAACAGACTATAGACATCAATTTAGCAATATTAAAATGATAATATCAATGCTTTGCAAATTTGGATATTACACAAATTATATGCATAACATAGTGTATAATGGATAAGCATAAGGAAAAATGAATTTGAAAGTCAGGTTAGAAACAAATTGTTAACCCAAACTCAAAGTAAGAATAAAGTAGTCAAGATCTTTGGAATTGCATAGGGTAAAGAAATTGACGTCAATAAAAGAGATAAAATTGCCATTACAATCATAGAGAAATGTGATGGATGACCAACACTTAGGTATTTTATAAGTAGTATGCAAATTCGTAATCGAATTTTGTCTGTTAAATATCAAATTTTGTTATCCTAATATAGTGCAAAAAGAATGTATGAGCTGGAACATGAGGAAAAAATAATGGTAAACAAAAGGAATGATATTTAACCGATATTTAGAGATGTAAAATTTGTATAGATGAAACTTATTATTGTCTTTTCTTAATTTCTCTCTTTAGATTTGTGCGCCTAAGTCATGTTTAAAGTTGTCAAACATGTGTTATTATGAGATGGACATGTAAGTTACTTGCAATCCTAGTAACAAACGTATTTTATGATGAATTGTGATATTTAAGTAATTGAAGAAAGTTAAAATGAAGTTTGCATACCATCACTTGCCCTTTAGTAGGAGATGCCATGACCTCTGTTACCGGTTTCACAAAATGGTAGTCTCCAACCAGTTCCACCTCTTGTACACCTTCAGAAGCACCTCCCTCCACCTCCGGAACTTCTTCGACCTCACTGTCATTATCGTCCTCCGCTTGAGGGCCAGCAAATTCCTCATCGGACAAAATCTCGATGGGCTCTTCCTTAACGGTTATCGTGTGCAAAATTGGAACGTGTACAATTTCTAGCTGTGTCATGGTGAAGTGATTGACAGAACCCATATAATCCAGCCTCACTCTTGTTGGATTCTGCAGGTTAAACTCCCTGGCCACTCTTATACCACTTGTCATATAGACTCCGGTCTCGTCTCTTCCGAAGTGAGTTATAATAGTTCTCCCTTCAGCATCACAGAGCAAACCAGACCTATTGATATCAAGTTGATCACGGTGTTTACGGATCCATTTGCTATGGATGCGTATTCTTCCCTATAATATAATTATAAAAACACCGTTAATGATTGGTAAAACTTAACTGAAAAATTTCAATAAGCATGTTATGGAGGATTTTTTTACCTGATCAGGCCATATAATGGATTCCAATACCTCTCCTCTATGAGCAAGGGTAACACCTGGCAACCATCTAAAAATGTATGAAAAATGAAAGTGAGCTTTAGCGAAGTAGTTCGATAAAACAGTATTAGTTCAACAGTTATGAAGTGAAACAAAAATGGCTATTATCAGTTTATTTCGTGAGAAATAAGTAGATTGTAAATTAAGAGCAGACAGACATTTGAAATATTAACATTGCATGAAAAGATGAAGCAAGTAATTTGAGTGACAGCAATGAAGCTATAACATAATGAATGTGGTGATAGCTATTTTGAGTGATAGCAATTAATGAATAACATAATGAGTGTGGTTAAAGCTAATTTATACATGAATAAAAAAAAACCACTTAAAAAATTGGTTGGGAATCTACATTGTGGGACAAAAGGAAAAATGATATTTTGGAACCAAAGCCTAATGTAGTCAGAAATCGTGTACAGAGAAAAGGAGTCAATCTACTGTGGCATGCTTGTTAGCAACAAACACAATTGAGGGCTTAATGAGTTAATCAGTTAAATCACTTAATCAGTTAAAACCCAAAAATATACTAATTGAGCGCTTGATGTGGACAGTTTGAAGCAAAGTGAAAGACAAAATAATGTTTGATTCAACAAAAAGCTGGTTAAGGTAGGGTTTATGTACCTTTGTTCATTCTCGGCCATAATGTAGTGGTCCCGTTGGAAGCTTCGAAAGATACAGTTATGCGGTGCAGGGAGCAAGCGATGCAGAGAAAAGTGAAATGAATGGATGGAAGGGGAGCGTACGTTTGAACTATAAAGGAATGGATGGAGAGGAAAGTGAATGTTTGTTTAGGTCATTTATGGCAAATGGATATGTAATGGTTTAGCAACAAAATCTCAGCCACATAAAAGGAAACAGTGACTTATCATTTTCCAATTTGATTTATATATGATTTAATTATTTTGGGTTTCAAGGGTTGAATTTCATAGTATATGTTATTTATATAAAATTAGGCCCAATACGTACATATTGTATATTGTATTTCCCTCTAATTAAAGATACCTTGTATTATTTATAGTTAAAATTTTATGAGTAATAGATTTATATATTATAATTTGCTATATAGCTCCATTTAGATAAAACATAATTCAATATTCCCTATCTTGTCTGATGGTAATTCGTTTGTTGTTTCCAATTTCCGTTCTGAGCAAGAACATCGTCTTCTCCAGGCAAGAAAATATTGATGGCGCTTGTGCATTGATTGTCTTCAAGATCTTCAGATGATACAGTAATGAGTATTTAATAGGAGCAGAGAGGGCATCAGTATTTGAGTATAACAATTTGTTTGTCAGACTTTGTTAGTCAGGATTTGTTATTCAGGCTTTGTTATTCAGACTTTGGTTTTCAGTATTTGTACTTGATAGGAGCAGGGTGGTATTCAGTAATTCTGGATCAGACTTTGTTATTCAGACTTTGGTATTAAGTATATGTAATTCAGACGTTGGTAATCAGGATTTGTTATTCAGACTTTGTTATTTAGTATGTGTAAATGATAGGAGCAGATAGGATTTTAGTAATTATGCTTCAGACTTTGTTATTCAGACTTTCGTGTTCAGTAATTGTGATTCAGACTTTGTTATTCAGACTTAGGTATTCAGGATTTGTTATTCAGACTTTGTTATTCAGGATTTGTTATTCAGACTTTGGTATTAAGTATTTGTTATCGAGGCTTAGTTATGCAGGATTTGTTATTCAGTATTTGTACTTAACAGGAACAGAGAGGATTTCAGTATTTCTGCTCAGACTTTGCATCTTCAGACTTTGTTATTCGGTATTTACTATTCAGAACTTGTTCATCAGTATTTGATCAGCGGACTTTGGTCTTCAGAAGATTACCATGGTTGACTTCTGTTATCCTGTTCAGATTTGACTTTTACAACAACAGCGTTGACTTCTGGATTTCGTACAGTATTTTTTCCTTTTCTTATTTTTAACTGTAGTCCTGGACACCTAGAGAAAATAATAGCAATGCCAATTGTTTTTAATTCTCTCTTGTCATCAAAATTTAAGGAGGGTTTAGTAAAATCCATTTTGTTCTAACAATCTTCCCCCTTTTGATGATGACAAACATCTGATTTAGAATAAATTGTTTCATAAATCAAAAGCTTACTTAGCCTCATGAATGGAGGTTTGTAAGCTCCCGCTGAATGTAATAACTCATGAGGAAGGTTTGTAAGCTCCCACTAAGTTCAATAGTCCATAGAAAAAGATTTCAAAGATTTTCCTAATTTTTACCTTAACATATAATTTGAATATAAACCCAAATCAAAGCAAAAACGTATATATTGGTTCAGAGACTGCAATTGTTGCAGCTGCAAACTATAGATAAAAGATTAGATAAATAAATCAATAGTTGAGAAGTAGCAGCAATGAAAATTGATATTAAGGAATAAAAATACGGATACATAAGCAAAAAAAAAACAAAAGTGATAGACTAAGAAATCCTAAGGTTTAGGTTGAAGGAGGGACAGGATGGTCTTGATATCAGAATTTGAGGAGTTCTGGTTCTGAATGACAGTCAGAATCTGTGCTTCCATTTCCTTCTGCTTGCTTGCAATTTGAGCAGAAAGAGTCTCTTGAGCAGCCAACCTATCTTTAACATCAGCTTTGAAGGCTTCAAACTCAGGATGTTCTAAAATGCTCTTGGACACAACAATCTCTTCAGGAGTAAGAAGGGACTTGAAGTGTTCCCTGATAGACTTATCAGAAGCTTCAACAGACTCCCAGTGAGAGTAGTCAGTTAAGTGCAACAATCCTTTCTGCCTTTGGTTGGCTAACACAACCTCAGAACTCACTCCCTCAATCCAAGCATTGATATCATTTCTGTATCTCCTTACATCTGCAGCACTTGCCTGTGACAGTTCCTTCAGCATGTTGTCAATCTTAAGACGCAGGTCATCCCATAGCTGAAGATGATCATGAGCACTTGCTGAAGAGAACCTGTTCATATACAAGTCCTGAGCTTCCTTAAGCAACATCTGTCCTATCTTCTCAAGATCTGGGTTGGGTTCAGATCGTGGAGGTTTAGGGACAAAAAGAGGAATAATGGTTGGAGGTAGTGTGGTGGAGGATGAAGGAATGTCAAAAGTTTGAGTGGCTGCAGAAGATGAAGGAGACAACTGGATTGTCACCTGATCTTCTGCAGGAGTGATTGTGTGGTCTGTTGTGATGAAGGGTTCAGGATTTTGCATGGTAGTATGAGAGATGGATAAGTCAGTGGTTTGGTCAATTGCAGAGTCTGGGTTAAGTGTTTGAGTGGGTGTTTTATGGGGAGAGAGTCTGGATGAATCAGGTCCTGAAAGCAGTTCAGAGTCCGAACCAGCAGCAACTGAGATAACAAACTATCGTAACAAACTTTGTAAAAAAAAAAAAAACTATCGTAACAAACTGAAGCACGAGGTGCTTTTGAATCTATCTTTATATTTGCTCATAAAAACTACTGTTCTCTATAAATCTCTATATTCCGTTTGCTAACAAAATCTCTATAAATCTCTAGATTTCGTATGCTAATAAATCTCTATATTTAGTGCTTATAACTTCTTCTTTTTTTTAATTATTTATTATCTCTATCCTATCTATAAAGAGAATACGGTTTTGAACTGACTTTTTCACTTATAATTAATTATACCCCTAAATAAATTTGCATATAAAAATGTTATATTTTTGTTGTTATTCAGAAAAATAAGAATTTATATTATATTTGTTATATTATTTTTATTTTTAATAATATTTGTTATGTCATTAAAAAATATAAGTATAGTTTGTTTTTTTGAACAAGCTTAGTATAGTTTGTTACAATATAAAAGTGTAAAATATTTATTCATATAGTTTGAATCAAAATTAAAATTTTCTATAAAAATTACTGTTCATAATTTATACGCATTAACACAATAAAAAGAATGAAAAGACAGACCCAGAAGGAATAAGTTAAGTTGATAGTTGAAGATTTATAGTAGATAAATCTTGATTGTTGATAGTTTAATTTACACGTAATTTATACGCTATTACGTATAATGCTTATAGCTATTTTTTAGAAGAAAAGAAAGTTATTGCTTCTTTTTAACAAAACAAAAAAAGAAAGAAAGAATGATTACCAGTATATAGTGGATAAGTTAAGTTGATAGTTGAAGATTTATAGGAGATAACATCTAAACTAGCAAATAAAAGTTCAAGTGTTTCTTAAGAATTAACTGTAGTCTTAGTAAAAAAAAACTAACTATAGTAAATATATACTTTTTTAAAATTGAAATAAAATGACAGTTTGAAAGAAGAAAAAAAAGGTATATTTTAAATCAATAATGTTTTGTTTTGTTTAGTAAAATATAAATTTCATAATGATAAAATATAGAGAATAAATGTCCTCACGAGCTTAACTCAGTTTGCAGGGACATGCATTATATATGTAGGGGTCATGTTTCGAATCGTAAACACATCACTTATTCATATTTAAAAAGTAAATTTCTAGTCACCAGACCATTGAACAAAAAAAAACTTTATTGTAATCTTATTGTCTTAAATAGGAGAAACAATCAACAATAGGAAAAATATTGAACATTATAAAAAAAAACTTTATTTTAATCTTATTGTCTTAATATTTAATTCTTTTTCTATATACAATTAAGTGCAATACTAGTGCCGGCCTATCAGAAGATTTTTGTCTGGTTGTTAAGATTGAATTTTGGGTTGTTAACTCTTTATTGTCTTATGAAAGTTTTATATGTATATTTAGTTTACATCTAGCTATTTTGATCATTTGTACCAATTTCAATAGATGGATGGGAAATGTCCTAATGCATCATAATTTTGATTGTACTATGACTATTTTAGAATTTGAATGAATAAAACTTATTTTTATAAAATAAATAGTGCCTAGTAGTAATAATAATCTATAACAATATACAAAGGGAATACATGATTTTTGTTAGACTCTATTTTTCATTATTCCTGTTATACATTTAAATAAATTTGCTTTTAATTTTTTTTTTGTCAGTGACATTATATTTGTTATATTATTGGTAAAAGATAAACATAGTTTGTTACTATTTAAAAGTCACAAACATCTATACATACAATTTTAATATAAATCAAAATTTTATAAAAATATTGTTTGTAATTTACACACATTAACGCAATTAAAAAAACAGACAGATGAAAACTTCACATTAGTGCAATTAAAAAAGCCGACAAACGGAGACCGTTTTAACGGTAGTGGAACAACAACAACGTAAAATAAGAAAAATATTTGCACCGATTAAGAGTGTAAATACCAGCAATTCTATGATGATCATTGGAAAGTTTGTCAAAAACAAAAATGATCATTGGAATAGTGGCACCTCCGGCAGCTATGGTAGCTAAGAGAACAAGACAATTTGCTCCTCAGCTAAGTGTTATGAAAACCATTCTTGATGACTTTATCCATCTCATTAAATAGGCCCCTTTTAATAAAAAAAAAGTTTAATAAATGATTTCCATGTACAACATTTGATATCAATCTTGCCGATAGTATATGACATTTGTTTTCATTTTTTTATTTTTTACTAGCACTATCAACATGGCTTTGCCTGGTAAGCATTATGATGTACCATCAAACAAGAAAATTGAGGTTAATTAATTAAACTATTCCCCACTTTTATTTTTTTGATGAGTTTGCATGCTTCTTCCCTAACTACATGTTTTCAAAAAACAAGATTTTTTTGAACAATGGAATGAATCTAGGAAGATAATAAGAAAAATATTTTCACTAATTTCATGATCAATAGAATAGTAGCACCTACAGTATTAATGATAGCTAAGAGAACATGACAGTCTGTGCCTCAGCCATTCTTGTTGTTATCTTTATCCCAACAGCTACAGTTTTGGCACTCATTACTGTAAAACTCATAAAAAGAATGTCTTTCATGAAATTGAATCCTATTTAATTTCCGTTCTTAATGTAATAGCATGACTAATCTCCAATGGCTTGTGATTGTGATTGTGCAATGTTACGTTTTGTTTCTGGACCGGTCAGAAGGCCAATCAAACAGAGACATGTGGATAAAAACGTCACCACTCCAAGGCGTGTCGCCTGAGGACACACACCAACATCAATGCACGTCACCACACCATAGCGCTTCCCCCGTACATCAGATACCGCACATGTGTCCTCTAACCGTCCCCTAATCACACGCCGCATATTCCGGAGGCAGTTATTCTCGCGCACGCCTATATAAGGATGAGTTAGCTTCACCCCCAAGGTACGATTTACTTTACCCAAACTTTTCACGCACTCTTTCTCAGTTCCATTGCTGACTTGATCGTCGGAGTGCTAACGTGCCTGCAGACACCTTTCGTCCTGCCGCGAAGACTCATCGCCACCGTACCGGAGCACCTTCCGCCACCGTTGCCTCCATCAGTTCCTCATCAGACATATCACGTTTGATGTTTCACGCCATTCATTTCCAATGCAAATAATTATGAGCTTCAAATTATTCGAATCCCGACCCCTACATATTGCAATGTCCAGATCAACTGAGTTATGTTCACGTAAACAAAATTCATATCGTTAACTAGTGCTATATCACTTTATAGATTCTTGTTGTTATCACTTAAAACCAATTGACCATCCATTTTTATTGACATGTGTGTAAATTTGACCTAAAAGTCAATCGGTGATGTTCCTCACATATCATCATCATATCATATCATAATAATGCAAACTTTGGAAAGGGAGAAGTGGGGGACTACAACCCCTGCTTGCCCTCCCTTGACCCACCCCTGTATGGAAATAGTTTTTATAGGAATGAAAAGACTATAAGTTCACTTGTGTACATACAATTCGGTTTTTGTAAAACTACTTTGTAAATTAAAAAGAGAATGGATTTAATATAAAATGTTACAAATATAAAGTAGGAAATTTTATCCATTTTACACACCACTACATAATAATCATAGATAGAGAAATAAAAATTTGCTATATGCTTTAGAGTAAAAAGGCATATTATTAAAGAAATCAAAACATGAGGGACTAATCATGAAGCACAGTATGTGCCACAAAGATTAGCAAAACAAGGTCTGTGTTACACAAGAACTGGAATCAAACAGCAGAATACACCAAAAAAGCATAACAACTATAGGATATAACCCGCTAATAACACACATAAGTTGAGCATATAGCATAACCCACTAATAACACACATAATTAGAAGTACTTCAGTAACTCCTCCATTTCTTCTTCTTCTTCATATTCCTCCTTAACCTCTGGAAAAGGCTCCCCCATAACCTCTAAATAGATCTCATTAAATTTCTCTACAGCATTATCATTGTTAGCAAGGTTATCAACCTTTTCACAAATCCCTCCATTTAGCACGCTCGACTTCACGCCTTGCGAGTCCTTCCTGCGGGTTAAGACACTAAAGAATTAAAACATGCACAGAAACTAAGATTGTGAAACTTGTGTCAAAAGCATTGTTAAAGGCCCCATAAACTTTGTTGAGACTTCAAGAAAAACTTGCCTTATTAAGTTTCATTGGTTTCCGAACCAGCCTTATAGAATATCTTCTTCTTCTGTTTCTGTATGTATTGTGTTGATCAAATAAGAAATCAACGAGTGAGGTTATTTGAGAAAATGCATACTAGTACATATCAAACAACAACAAACTAAATAGAAACTAGGGTTATTTTACATTGATAAAATTGAAAAAAGTTAATTTGAGTTACCCATTAATGGCTTTGCCTTCTCCCTATGAGGAAGCTCTCCCTTTGTGCTTTCTACTTTTTGTTCCTTTGGCATCTTCTCATGAGAAACCTCTCCTCTCCTTTGAAACCCTAATCCCACAAAACCGAAAATATTAGAATGTGTTCAACAAACACACATAACAGATTCAACTATCAACTAAAATTAAAAAAAGAATGAAAATACCTCAGGCATGATCATGATGGTGAAGAACGAGGGAGGGGTAAAAACCAAGGAAGAAAGAGAATACAATCGATCGAACTCTGAAAGTGTAATCATTGAATATATCGCAACTCTTGAACCAAAAGTGGGACAAGTATAGATATATGAAAACTGCTCTTCCTCCAGTTTTGCTCATTCCCACGTGATTTGACCAAAATACCCTAGGGTGACTTAAGTCACGTTCGGATACCAGCGTGATTTAAGTCACGCTCGGCATATACCAACGCGAGTTACATCACGCTGCGTACAACGCCAACGTGACTTAAGTCACGCTTGGTTTATGTAAGTTATGTTTTCACCAATTTTGAAGACCCCAAACATACAATATGTTATGTTTATTTTTTCAAAGCATGTCATTTCTTAGAAGCTCCTTGATGCTTCCAAACATGTCATGTCATGTCTTAGAAGCTCCCAAACATACAATATGTTATGTTTATTTTTTAACTTGGGCTAAGTCACGTTTAGAGCGTTCTAGATGCTTCTAGAAGCTCCTTGAGGCGGCGCCCTTAGAGGGGCTCGCCTAAGACTCTTTTGGACCTTCTGGAGGGGGTTGTGCCCTTTTGGAGGGCGTTGTGCCCTTAATTATGAGATTGACGGTTAAAGCCCCTTAAGCATGTGGTCAGGGGTTCGATTCCTGGCTCACGTGTATGGAAAATATCTGAGTGGGAGGGGAAAACTCACTTTGTGTGTCCAACAAGTTCCTCGATGGAGATTAGTCACTGATAAACAACGGCGGAAACTTCGTACCAATATCATAGTAACCCAATATCATAATGGCAGGGCCGACTCTTTGTAATTGCAACAAGCCCTTGGCATATAGGGCCTCAAAGTTAGGGTGCCTCAAATTTGCAAAAAAAAAAAAAACAAAACTTTTATACAAAATTTGTCACTAAATGTTGATTGTCCATTGGTAAAAGTCTGATAGACAACAATTTTGTCTGATTGTCTATAGGTAAAAGTCTGGTAGACACCAATTTTGTCGTCAACTATGCTTTGTCCGTAGAAAAAGGTCTGATGTGCCTGTAGATAAAAGTCATGATAAAATCGTGACTCATATTTTTAACGGTCCATTTTTAATATTTAAACATGGTCTTCAATTTGATTTGACCGACCTTAAATAGTGGCACCTCCAACAGCTATGGTAGCTAAGAATGATAGTTTAGAGAACATGACTATCTATTTATTCCTCGCCTAGCTCTTATTAAAGTCATTGCTATAAAAGTCACCAAATGAATGTCATTCAAGAAATTGAATCCTATTTAATTTTCTCTCCTATTGTAATAGCATGGCTAATATTACTTGTGATTTTTCCATGTTAAGTTTGATGTTTCATGTTATTTTTGTCATTTCCAATACAAATAATCGTGAGCTTCAAGATATGAAACTTTAGAAGTCAGTATAACAAATTTACAATTTAGACCTATATATTTACCGCAATACATGGGGTAGTCAGGTTCGTCAAAATTCGTTTTATAAATTTTCGCACCAACAACTGTATATCCGGTGTAAGAACAAATTTGTTTATATTTGCTGTAAACAAATAGAAGTCTCTTGCCTGCAAAGCTTGAGCATCAGAAGTCTCTTTCATTTGTGATTGAGCACTAGAAGTCTCTTGTGGTTGCCCTTGAGCATTAAAAGTCTCTTGCCTGCGTGCTTGAGCAATAGAAGTCTCTTGAAGTTGTCCTTTAGCAGTGAAAGTCTCTTGATAGTGACCTTGAACATAAGAAGTCTCCTGCAAGTGTGCTTGAGCAAGTGGAAGTCTTGGAAGAGTCCTTGAGCAATTGTAATCTAGTGAGATTATAGTGAAATCCCTTAGAAGTGCAAGGGGACTGTACTACTCTTGTGTTGTGGGAGGAACCAATATAAATTGTTTGTGTCTGCACTTTCTCTCTGTCTCTTAAATTTATCTTTGTGTCTGTTATATTCCACTGCACTCAGACTCTGTGTCAGAATCTGAACCCATCAGAATCTGACCAGTTCCTTACACTCAGAAAAAGATACCAGAAAAAGCCAACACAATTAAACCCTCCCCCCTTCTTATGTTTTTCTCACCTTCATAAAGGACTAATATAACCAATTTAATAATTATTTAGGCTTTATTTAAATATACGAAATGCTAAAGAGTACCCTTAGAGCATTAGTTAAGGGAAAAAAAAATTAGAAATATTGTGTTAGGAAGTGATGAATTCAATTTTTTAAAAGTTAAAAAATTATAGTTTTTTATGCAAAATTACTACTTTTGATTTCCTTTAAATATTACTACGTATGACACTAGTTAGCATAACACTTTAAATATTTACTCAAAACTTATACTGAAAAATGATGATCCAAATGATGTTCAGTATATAAAATAAATTGACCATTAAATTGAGCAAGTCAATTTTAAGAGTAAGTTTGAATAGCTATTACACATGAGCATAATTTATGCTTGTAAATTAGATACAAAGATATAGTACAAAATTTTCCCTAAAAAATTTAGACGATAATTGCAGTATTGCGGCATGGAAGATAAATAAATATCAACTCTCACATAGCGTTTTACAAGTGTATGTCCTGGAAATGAGGGATGCAACTTCCATGTGCAAATATGTACAACAACGAAATGTGTGAAAATTATGAAAACACACTTGAGTGTGTCTTAAAAAACAACCATCTCAATGTTTTAACACCACCATAAATTGGATGGCAAGATATTAATAAAGAATTATATCTAACACGATATCTTTCAACTAATTACACTTTTTTAAATTAGGTTATGTTTAGCTATTGCGCCACCAGCATTTATCCGTGCTTTGGATGTCCAATCCTAATCGTGAAGGAGAGTTATTATTGGGCCACTGGCGTTTTTCCATGCTCAAGGTATTCAATATTGAGCATTATCCCAGTTTTAACTGTTTTGAGTTCAACTTTTTGATGAGGAGACGATGGAAAGATAGATGAAAAATATCCCTCTCGGTTCAATTTTAACTTCCCTCCTAAGTAAGAAAATTTGGAGCTTGCATCCCAAGAAATGCGAGGCAAATCTCACATATTCATACGTCTATCCCAAGAATATGTTGCAATTTTTATTTGGGGTTCCTCGCTAGAACAAAGGAATTGTTATTTTATTCTTGGAACAAAATATATTGTCATGAGGATGAAGAGAGTCTTGCTTCTAGATCTCTGAATTATATCATCAAAGCATTAATGTTCAAATTTGCTTAGCAATTAATTTTGAATCCCGACAAGCTCTCTGAATCATGCGTATGGAATACAATTTGTGGTTCCCTTTCTACTCAACATATATCTCTTAGAAGTAACCCTTCAGTGTTGGGAGAGTTGTTGTTTAAGTTTGAGAAAATGTTTAGAGATAAAGATTTCATTTTGAATGAGATATGATGTGATCAACCATTTAATATAAATGGATGCGGTTATCATTTTACAAGCCGATTTTGTGGAGTTGAATTAGACTCAATCCAACTTTTAATATGATATCAGATCTTTTGTAAGATCTGTTAGACCACCTATTATCATGTTATCGCTATCGGACCACTCGGATCAGATTTAAGATGACCCTTGATTAAAAGAATATGAAAACAATCCATTTACACAACCCTTGATTAAAATTCATCCCTTCTCGACATCAAACTAAACACACAAATGTTTTATATAAATTTGACACACTTCCACATTAATTCCACCACTCTAAGCACACATAATCAGAAGAAAAACAAAGCTTACCCAACAACTTCTAGTAGCAAAAGTTGTGTTAGTAACATTATTCAATAATCCACCCAAAACAAAAACCATAGTACATGAAAATTCAACCATAACACAACATAGGAAAATAGCGATTGATCAATGAGCACGCCTACAAATAGTGAAACCATCACCAATTGAAGCAAGACAAATTTCAATACGAGTGTCACTTGCAATTGCTTTATTGAAAGCAAGTACATCTTGCCTTATTTTTTTTCTCTTGGGATCTAGAAGAGCTTCTTCAGGCCATGCAACGGTTCCACTCCAAAGGGTGTTATCATAGATAATTAATCCACCAATCTTAATCAGTTTAATAAGCCTCTCATGGTAATTCCAGTAATTATGTTTATCAGCATCAACAAAGGTAAAGTCAAAATTTTCATCATTTGAAGGCTGCAAACATATGTAGCAACATTAAATCACTAGCCAACAACATAATTGCTTACTCCTTGTAAAAAAAAAAACATAATTGCCTACTAGAAATAGTGAAGTCACTAAAATTAGAGATAGATGACCTTCCTTTTGTTTTTGATTAATTTTTATAGGTAATTCAATTTTTTATAGTAGAATTAAGCATTAAACAAAAAGTAATAGTCATGGTTTTCAATTGTGATCCGCAACCGAAAATAAAAGATTTTGAGGTATTCACAATGACATTAATTACAACCACAATTTCGACTCTATCAATCACATATTTTTCCGCATTTCGCCGCAGCATAAAGGTTCACAGTTTAACCACAACTGCAATTTAAAACAATGTCCAAAACATAAACAAGTTTTAGGCATAGAGTTATGAATACTCACATCTTCTAAGAGTTTATCAAGAACTGGTAAAGCTGGAGACTCTATGAAGTCAATTTTGTGTTCTACACCAGCCTTTTTGATGAATGGAAGTCCTACTGCATAAGCTTTTCGGTCTGGATCCAAAGCTATAATCTACAACAACCATACAATGGAGTTAAATCACCTTTACACCGGATGCAATTACAATTTAGTTGTGCATGAAAATCATCACTACTAAAAGATTGAATTAATGTTGGTTTCAGTTTATTTCAGTGGCGACATTACATAATATATATATATATATATATATATATATATATATATATATATATATATATATATATATATATATATAGTCAAGATTCATTGACATTATGTGTAAGTTTAAAAGACTCAATTATTTTCACCAAATCTCAACCGTTGTAAGTGATTGATCTAACGACTCATAATATGTCAATAAAAAATGGAAAGAAATCGCATAATGACCAGAAAAGGAAATTATCTCAGATAGATATTGCTTGATTTGCACTTAATTATTTTCTTACTCTCTCTTATTAAAATATGACACAAATATTTTTTTTGCGTGGCTGACCTGCAAATTAAAAAAAATGGGACTTATTATCGGTGAAAACAATACAATTGTGTCAAAAAATTGCACTTTGTTCTTAGTGAAGGCCCTGTCTCTGGTGGGAGACCTGAATAGGTCCCCTACCATAGGAGACTTGATATATATATATATATATATTTGCAAAATGAATATAAACAACACATGAAAGCATTTTTTTTTTTTGTAAAATGAATATAAACCACATGAAAGCTTTTAAATGGCTGTGATCTATAGATAATGTGACCCAATAAATGTTATCATTTAAAGGATTAAATAAAAAAGATTAAATAAAATTTTAGTCCCTAGAAATATTGTTTTTAGTCATCATATAAAAAAGTGATATGTTTTGGTCTTTATAAAAAAATCCGACACACAGTTTTAGTCCCTATTAAAATAAAATTTGTTCAATTATGCTTAAACTTTTAAATTTTTGAATAATTTTTTACAGACAGGTTAAGATCATTATAAGAAACTCTTTTATAAAAAATAATGTTTTTTTTAACATGTAATGAATTAAATATGAATTTTTATAAACATTAAAATTTCAAGATTAAAATAATAAAAATTTAGACCTTCCTTCAAAAAAAATTTGGACCTAAAAATCAAATTTTGAGTTAATTTTTTTTGCGGAGGAACTTTGTATAATGTTCTAAATAAATATGTAAAAAATTATTCAAAAATTTAAAAGTTTAAGCATAATTTAATTTAATAGGGACTAAAATTGTGTGTCGAAATTTTGTTTAACAAATATTATTTTGTTAACAAAGATTAAAGATAAACATTCTTTTTTATTTTAATTGAGGAAAAATGGTCCCCTTTTCCCAAAAAAAAATAAAATAAAACAATGGTCCCCTTGTTTTTTGATCAAAGAATGAAACTATTTTTAACAAACTAACATGGCAGAAAAAACTTGCAATTGCAGATGTAAATGACATGACAATAGCACAAAGAATTATAGTTTCATATTATGAGAGGAAAAAATAATTAAAGCTGAATCAAGCAATATCTCACATAGATATAATTTCCTTTTCTAATCATCATGTGATTTATTTCCATTTATTATTGACATAATAAGAACCGTTAGATCAACTAATAATAATGGTTGAGATTTGGTGTAAGTTTCAAGACTTACACCTGGTGTCAACGGATCCTGACTCATTTATTTACTCTAAAAGGTGAATTTTTAGCCACTAGCCCATTTACAAACAAAATTATTTGAATTAATTAAAAAGAATCCATAACTAGAACCATTGTATTAACAAAGATTCCTTATAAGAATTTTCTCTCATATCCAAATTTTGTTTTCTTCATGATTCTAAGAATTATAATAATTTTCTTAAAAAAAAAGAATTATAATAATTGATATAAAAGCAATTTTAAAGTTAACTGCCATTTTAATTTACATCTAACTTTGGTTTGACTTTTTTTAAGACAAATTTTACTTTAAAATCCATTTTTTTTAAATTTAAATTTAAATCTCCATCATAGTCAGCGACGGAGTCAGAAAAAAAAGGGTGGGCTACAATAATAAAATATAATATATAAACAAAAAAAATTATGTTTTGATAAACATAAGCACAAAGTTGATCATCAAAAAGTTAAATTACATACCTTAAAAATTAGAAATAATTATTCATGCATTTTGAGTGACTTGAAAGTGTGATATTAACGCATACTGGGATGGAGAAGAAAGTGGAACAAAGTGTAATTTTATTTAAGAGTCAAAGATATTTTAGTAATTTTTCTATAAAATAATTTATTTTTTTTGGTGGGGTGGGTCGTGGCCCACCCAAGCCCTAGAGGGGCTCCGCCACCGATCATAGTTTAAAAGAACTGAAAAAACTAACAATTTTAGTCAATATTTTTCTATACAATTTTGCCTCAAACAACACAACCTTTCCAAATTCAAAATTGAATTTTAAAAAATAGAACATGAATATTTAAACAAACATTTAGATAAGTTTAGAAAATATAAATATTATAAAATTGAAATAAGAAAATTAAATTAAAAGATCAAACAAATAGAAAAGGTAGATATACTCATTGTGAGTTTAACTCAGTTGATAGAGACATTACATTATATATCAAGAGATCGGGGTTCGAACCCTAGACATGGCATAATATATGCATGAGTCATTTATATACACAGGTAGTGTAAAGTTATTTTTTACTTGCATGCAATGATGGGTTGTCACATTAATTTATTACAACTCGTGTGTTTTCAAATTCATTAATTAAATGCTTCTTCAAAAAAAAAATCAATTAAACGACGTGGCATGAAAACCCAAGTTCAAATCCTAGTGGAAACAATACTTGATCAAACTTTACTTACCTCCTGACTGAACTCCGAATTACTATGTCCCCTTTCCTCAAGAAACCAGAGGATTAACATAAAAAAATACATTAATTAAATGATGTGACAATATATCATTAGATGCATGTGTAAAATAATTTTACACTAATAATACATAAAAATTAAATTCTTAGTATTATTATTTGAACAATTCTTTTCTAAATGGTGGTTAGAAACAGATCGATAATTAGCAACAAAGAAATAAGAGATTAATTTCATATTTCCTCTACAACTGTACAAGAAAAATCTAAGGGTCATTAACATGTAGGGGTTGGATCAAGTTCAAATCTAAGGGTTTTTCATTTGATTTTTATGAGCGAAGCAACGTTTTCTTTGTAACGTTTCTATCTTAACACTCCTTCTACTATGTTTCTTTTGCTTTAATATCTATTTGGTCTTTTTTTTAAAAAAAAAGGGAAATGCTAACAAGGGTTTTAAGGGTACTCCTTAACAACCTTTAGATGATAAATTTTAATAGGAATTAAGACATTCAATACATTGAAAATTGAACTATTTAACTTTTCTTATAAATATTTTTTTAATTATGAATCCTTAAAAAATATCCTTAAAACACTCGTTAACAAGACCCTTTACAAAAATCGGACAAGAAAAATACAAATGGATGTTGGAGATATATATGAACATGCAAACCTTTCCATCATCAGGAATATTAAGTGCTGTGAGGAGAAGAGAGTATCCAGTGAAAACTCCAATTTCAATTGTCTTTTTAGCATTCAACAGCTTCAAGAGTATGCCCATTAGCTGACCCGCATCAGGATGAGTGCCCATGAAGCCCCTAGTAAGTAATAATGAATGACAATGACAATACATTAAAAAAAATTACTTGCATCATAAATTCATAATATTTGAGTTGCCAACCACACATGACACATGTATGTTAAAGGAATTTTATCTTCTTGTAATTACCATTGATTATGTTTGTATATAATTTCTTCAATGTAATTATCATTATTCATGCAGCTTGCACCTCAAATTATCATATACAATTTGCAAAATGTATGATGGTTTGAATTGCATGGTTAATGTTAATTACATTAGAAATATATTTTTTAACATTGGAAATATTATATAGAAACATAATCAATGATAATTATGAGAAAGATATGATTCCTTTATATGGAACATGCATAATCTAATTAAAATGCAGGGCCGACATAAGGCTCAACCTCTTAAATCAAGGGTTATGAGCCTAAGAAAAATATAGTTAATAAAGGAAAAGGTCTCCTAATAAAATAATTTATATTTATATTATTATATTTATAGGGCACACACATTTATCTTATTTGTTACCTTAGTTGGTAAAACACAGTGTTTTGAGTATGTATTCCATTCCATCATCCATGGTTCAAATTTATGCAATTTAACAACTTTTATTTTACAATTTCAAAGATATACATTAAACAATTTTGATGGACAACTAAAACTATTTTATTTGATTAATAAAAATCATAAATATTGTCAATTTTAAACCTTACTTTTTGACATAAATGTGCAGCTAATAAATTACGTACATAGGGTAGCTTGCAGTGGCATTCCTTAATTCTTTGAGAGTCTCTGGTTCTCGTGGGTAAACGCTGGTTTCCAGTATATACTGACACAAAACTTTTGGTTAATTAAGCAAATAGGATTGAACAATTTATTTAATTGAAGCCAACCAATTATTAGAAAAATATAAGCCAAAAAAATAAAGCTAAAATACGAACCTTGGTCAAATTCCCACTCTGCAATATACCATCGTATTTACTTGCTATGTTTTCCATTTCTCTCAATTTATTTTTAGACTTGCAACACCTCCCAAGCTTCGACCATTTTTAAAGGAAGATTGGTTTTACTGGGAGTGGGGGTTGTGTGTTGCAAATGTGCAACCTCCACATGCCATGGCATTAGATTTGGTAGGGTGGTGGGGGTTGTGTTTAGCAAAATTTTCTTCTACAATTAATTCATTCAAATTTCAAGGTACAAAAATGGAAACATTGCATATGCTTATGGAACAGCGACAAGTGCTTTTAACTACTATTCTTTCTTGACCATAGTAAAATTATGGCTTTAACGAGAGTCTACCTGAGTATCGCACGGGTCAACTCTATTAGATTTTTATTAGTAGATTATTATTGTTTAAGCAAATTGTTTGATGATGTGAATATCTCAACTAGTTGTTTAAACAACAAAATGTATTTTGATTTTAATCAATAGATTGATTTAGTCATAAAAAGAAGAGGTTTTGGATCTCCAAGTTACATGTTTGAATTTCTTTGTCCCTTTGTCCTCTTTGGAGGAAGCTAATGTAAATTTATTTATTTGTATTTGTAAGTGTTGAGTGTTAATGTCTTCCATCCCTTTACCTTTAAATAATTCCCAAAAAAATTTAACATTAAAACATACTTTGATTAGACATTAAAATTTGATAGACAGAATTAATGACATCCATTTTTTTAAGGGGAATTTATGACATACATGTTAAATAGAATTTATGACATGTTAATTTATCAAAAGGATCATGCATAGTAATGGTATGTCTCTTAAGTCCATAAATATTGTGTTTAAAATGATTGCTTTTGTCATCTAAAAAAAAGTTATTGGCATAGTTTGTTATCCGTTTACCTTTCATTCCTCTATAATTTATCGTACATACATACACATACATACATACATACATACATATATATATATATATATATATATATATATATATATATATATTACCAACCTATATATATTATAATTTATCAAAGATAATATAGAAATCATAGATTATATAGAGAGAAACATGAAGAGGTTTTGAGTGAAGTTCAAACATGTCAGTATCTCATTTTATCCGTTCTTAATTGAATGTTTATGGGTGAGGTTCAAACATATTATGTTTTCAACGTTACTTTCAATCAAATCTCGTTGGCTTTTTTTTCTCATCCGTTGTATTGAAATTGTTTTTTATTTATAAGGAGATGTTGCATCCACGTAATTCAACAACAATGTGAGACCACAAGGATAGTACTTTAAAACTCTAAGGAAAATTCAACATGTTGTTGTCGAAATTGCTCTTAGAGGGACATGATCGAGTGACTTTATTGCACAAACTTTCAACTACATATATTTTCTTTTTCAAAAAAAAGATATTCTTGTTGCATTTGCTCAGGTTTTAGAAGGTGGTTTCATATTGATAAATATTGCTTGTTACCATCTAAATTCGTTTCTGCATGTTTTATGCCATCTGATAAATTTATTTGTTGGTCTTTAAAAAAAAAACATAAATATTCGAACAACGTTCTTTTTTTTGGAAAGAAAGTATTCAAAAAAGAACAAAACTTAGATGCAATTCTTTAAATACTTTTGGTAAGGTTTTTTTTACTAAATTAAATATTATTTTTTGAAATCCATAATTCTCTTAATATTTGATTGATAACTTAGCACTAAGTCGGTGGTCCCCTTGATTGATTTTGGTATTGTACAAAATCAATTGAATTTTGCATGTGAGGGCCATGGTGGTATAATTGGTCCGATCAGTGTGTGGTGGTATTGCATGGCTTGAGATTTTTGGTGGACCTTTAGTGGATTCTATTCTATCACATTCTGTAGGTTTTCTGTACAACAAATCTGATTGAGCATCAGCTTTTGTGGAAGAATTAAGCAACCATTACTTATTATCCAACCAGGACCTTCCAACAAAGAACAATCTATATATAGAAAGAGGTTATAACCTACAAAACAAATTTTTACGGTCTCTAGTAATTTTTACGTTTGAAAAATTGTAAGTAATTTAGCTGATAATCAATAAAAGTTAACGATAATGAGTGAATTTGTAAGTAGAGTAAAAATTAACTTGTTAGTATCACTTGTAAATTTACTCATGTAGCAAATTTTCAGTGAACGTTTGGATAAATTACTGATTCGTACAAGATCATAAGGGTGGTTATCAGGAAGACAATAAAGCAGCGCTTTGCGTTAGGGGATGGGCCTTTAATATTTCAATGTACCGTAAATAAAGTATTCCTTAAAAAAATGTAATATATTATGACATAATATAATCTTTTCCATTTTTCATTTTTTTCAAATATGGATATTTACTTTATTTTGGACTGGTAGGTCACGACTCCATACTATATTTGTCCAATCACAATTTATTGCTGCCTGATTAAGTTGGGTGTTTGTTTGAGTACGACTAGCATCCCGAGCATTTTCTTTACAATTAAATAGAAATAAATTATTTTACTTTCTTTTATTTTAAAATGAATCAAATCATCAATCCACTTATTTTGAGTTAGAGTTTGTACTAGGGGTTGGGATCATGGCCCTAGCCAGACCTTGCTGTATTTGTTCGATCAAAATTACAATATGCATAAGGAAATTAGGTGTATTTCTAGTACCCTCTTCCATCCACCTTTATGTTAATCTCATCCATTGCACTAATAATCTAATGAAAATATTATATTAGCACATTAATTATAGTGGTGAGACATTGTGCAGTTTGACAAGATCAACTGCTATAACTCAAGTCAGATAAACTTGTAAAAACAAACAAGAGATGTTTACTATTGCCTCATAACATACGACACTATAAAATCAGGTCTATTAGATATGAGACTTCTATATTTGGATACAAGATCACCAAACTCATTAATGGGAGTAGTGGTGGTGGTGGCGACAACATCGGACAAAACTTTGGAATCAGTTTCAAACATGACTTCAAGTATTCCATTTGAAATAGCCACTTTAATAGCATCTAGTAGGCCTAAAGACTCGGCCTCTAGAATTGTGGCGAACAAATGGGAGAAGGCTGATTTGCCAAGCAAGAGTGATCCCGTAGAGTCGCAAAAAAGCATATTGTGCCCCATGATAGAGTTATTAATTCTTGAAAGTAGTTGCATCTACATTACACTTGATCATGCCTACCAGTGGTTTCAGCTAAAAGTATGCTCAGACTTCAAATTCAATCTGACTTATGCGCTATTAACTAACTTATTCGCTATAAATTCATTTGATATCATTTAGTTTAGGATTAAATATGTTTTTAGTTCCTACAAAATGGGGACCTTTTAAGTTTATATCTTACTTTTTTTGTTTGATTTAAATGTACTTTTGGTCCCCTATTTACATATTTTTTAACTTTTAACCCCTCATTTTTTTTAAAACCAGCTTTTTTATCCCCACTATTAAGAAAGTTAATATTTTTTCGGTCCTCCTCTTGTTTATGTGGCGCTCTCACTAATGATGTGGCGCTGACTTGACATTAGTGCGCCGATTCCAAATCACTAATGTCTAAGTCATAAAAATTATTTTTTAATAAAATATCTCTATCGTAGGGACCACAAATATATTTAACCAATTAATTTATTGCTTATCTACTATTTTTGCAAAGAGCATAAAAGTAAATTAGATTTTTAATGCATACAATTCACTTATAATATTTGTTTTGTATTGAAATATGTTATCATTCAGCTCAAAATTAGGAAAATGGCATACACCTCTTCTATAGAATAGACCATGCTAGTATAATATGGTATGATCATATTGTATGATAGGGGACTTATGAACAATGTACAACCACATTATGAAGACTTCAAAACCAGCAACATAATTGGCTACACTTCTATTAAAGGAAAAGCAATATACATTAATGCATTTTTTTTCCTTTCACTTTTCACGTCCGCTAAATCTGCACCATCAAACCAAACAAGACTCAAGTGGTTAATTAGATTCATGAAAGGACAATTTGTTTAGGAGAATTTATGTTTGATTCATAAATGAAACAATTTTTTATCATGTTATATTTATCTCACGACCGAACTCTTAATTATTAGGATCTACTTCCTCTAGGTTAACACCAAAAATGAAAATATGTGCATCACTTGAAATACTACTCTCACTCGGTAAGTTTTCTATCATATCAAGGAGAAATCCACCTCATTTCATCAATATTAAAAGGTTCAAATATACGTAGAATTGCAGTGATAATACTAAGGTCGAGGTGTATATGTGGCTCCCCGTGTTAGAAAATGAGCTACCACACTTGCTTACTTGTTAGAGAAATCAAAATGAAAGTTTTTGAAATTTGGAACAATGCAATCTTGAATCTTCTAAAATTGCATTGAACTCGATTAAAATACTTAAAGAAGAATGAAAACTATCCACGGTATACTCAACATTAAATTCAAAATGACTTTCTTGACATTTAGATCCATCATCCTCATGGAGGCATGATATAAACCCAAAGCATCCTCTTCGTTAAATTTCCGTCCCTTAAACATAAGTTTGTTCAAACAACATCTTAGACTTATTTGGAACGAGGCATCAATGTTGCATTTCAGAAAACCAGGATGCAATTTCTCCCATTTATCCTTACTAGGGACCAAGCTGTTATTTTATCATAAGAGTTATCTTGATCATTTTTCCATATTTTCCCGTTTCTACCAAACCAAATTGACCATAATAACTTGACAAAGGAAGACCTCATATATAGCATACAAATTTGCTTTCAGTTAATTTTTATAAGCGCATCAAGATAGCTCGTGAAATAAAATAGAATTGAAGGTATATCCTAAAGATGATTGAAGGTACTGTAGCTATTAAATTAAACAGGGTAGCCACTGTTTTTGCTATAAACTAAACTATCTAGCAAATGCAAAATTAATTATATACTTGTGATCCTTAATTAGTTGTGTGAATTTTGATGATCCTAACCTTATCTTTGAATAAAAGCTTAGCACATGATTATGCCTGCCCGTAGCAAAAGTTAAGGGTTAGTAGAGACATTCGCTTAATTAATTTATAGATAGATTGAACTTTTATTTCTGTACTTTATTTATGCAAATGTAGTATACAGCCAAAAGAAAAGGACTGAGACATTAGTGAACTTCCTCTAAACGAAGCAAATTAGAGATTCTCATTGTTTTCTTATAGTTATTAATTTTTCCCTGTAGGAAACTTGTGTTTTAGTAGAAGCAAAAAACCATAGATAAAAGACAAAAAAAACCGTACGTATAGTCCTAAATGTTGGAATATTTTATTATTTAATTATATTCCGATATCATTATGTGGGCAAATATCGTAATAATAATTATATTAGTTATTTATCAATTTGGAGCCTTAATTGATTAGTGATCAATTTAAGTAATAAGGCTAATTAGATTTCTATTTAGATAATTAATTAATTGATATGGACTCAATATGAGTGGATGTCCGGATGGCCCATTAACGGAATAATGGGAAACCCTAATGGTCATCCAATATAAAAGAGGCTATGGTCCCCAATACACTCTCTCTTCTCCCCATCTGAAGAGAACTTGAGGCATAAAGGTACCGGTTGAGGAAGAACCAAATAAGCCGCCGCTAACCCTGTTTATTTCAGATCACCTCCTCTCTATGTTATCGTTGTTGAGAGGACTGCCATCAAAGCTTAATCCAGGTATTCCTAATCACTAATTCGTATCCTTAATAAATCAAACATGTCGTAGATCATATCATAATCATGTTCAATGTTTTTTTGTTTTTGCTTCCGCTATTGATTCATAATTATTGAACATGTTTTATGTAATCTGATTGTTAAGACCTAAATTTCCAACAAGTGGTATCAGAGCCACTTCATGTTTGATCTATTGGGTTTTTATGTTATTTTGGGAGGAGAAACAAAGTTCTCTTCTTTGTTTTTTTTTCTGTCGGCGTGCTTCTTCATCGAAAAGCGTTGCGATGTTTGAGAATATTTTGCCCTTATCTTGATTTAGCAATTCCATCGCTGCTACCCGCTGTTGTGCGATAATTTTGGTTGCTGCAGTGTTTGATCGTGTTGCTTACTTTATTCTCATTATTGCTGCGACGCTGTTCTATTTGCTTTTAATTGTTTCTTTCTAGCCGCTGCTTCTTTTATTTAAAGAATCCATCAATTGATAGGTTTTATTCTTTTTCTTGATTTTTACTATAAATTCATCAAAGATAAATTTAAAATCAGCACCGAATTTAAAGAGTAATCGGTTATTTCTCCTAAAAATTGTCATGCGTATTATTATGAAAAACTGACACCGATGTACTGATCCTATATTTGTTCCTTGTTGCCAAAGTATATATTTGGCTGATTTTGATTAAGTATCACTTTTATAATTATGATTGGTTTGAGAATCATAGTATCAGAATTTGGATATGATAACGATTGAGTCAAATTTTAATTTGGGTGATTTGTTTTAGAAATTAGAAAGATTCTAAAATAAAATATTTTGGCTTGACATAATTGTTTTAAATATTGTTATCACGTCTTTCGGTTTCGATTCACAATTTTTTATGTACTTGAAGATTTTATCCTGAGAAATAAGGCAAATAGATTTGTTATATATATTTGGTTACTATATATACTTGTGGGAGATTTATTGTCTTTTAATAATGAATCTTAAAATATTATGAACAATTTTATTTTTTTTGGGTACAGAAATTAAGAATTTAGTTCTTTAAAAGTTTGAGAAATAATAATTCTAGTTTTGTTTGTTTATTTATTTATAGACATATAAAGTTTGTTTTCTTTATTTAGGAAAACATTTATTCTAGAATTATGTTTTATTTTGTATAAAGAAACATTCAGTCTATATGTGAATCAATTGTGGCATGAATATTTTTGGCATATAAAAATTCAATTTTTTTTTATTTGATTTGAAATTGAATATTTGGTTTATAGCATGATTGTGATGTTTGAGATTATTGTTATTAAGTTTCTACAATAACATCATTTTTTTTTCCTCCAATCATGCATTTTTTGACATATTTCATGCTATTTATGTTTTCGCTTTTATGCGATACCTGTAAATGTATTGTCATACACACATTGGTGTGATTTTTGACTTGCATCTTCTTTCAAATTCTTGTGAACTTGTCTTCACACTTAAGGGTTGCTGAGTGGCCTTATGGTCACTTAGCGATATAATGGACTAATTCGGCCTACATTATGTTAGTAGTGCCTTGTAAATTTAAAGACCATTCCCATTTAAAACATTTAATTTATTGTGAAATGTCTAGTAATTGCAGTTGTTTTGGTTGAAGCAACATGTTGCCAAAGTAACCTCTGTTGCGTAGATTTAATTCAACTGAACTTACAAAAGACGTAGCATGCAATTATTCATGCGAGTTGTCGTCGGCCCCAAGGAAGGCACAACTTGGCCGGATAATTACATGCATGTGATAGTAAATGTGTGGTGATTATAAAGTAATTTTCCATGTAAATAATAGGATACCCTAAGGTGACTATTATTTGACAGGATTTATCACCCCATTTAATATATATTAAAATTATCTAGTAATTGCGGTTGAGTCGGTTGAAACAATAATGTTGCCCAAGTAACCTCTGTTGCGTAGATTCGACTCAACTGAAGTTACAAAAGATGTAGTGTGTAATTATTTATGCGAGTTGTCGTCGGCCCCAAGGAAGGCACAACTTGGCCGGATAGTTACATACCTGTGGTGGTAAATATGTGGTGGTTATAAAGTATTTTTCCATGTGGATAATAGGATGCCCGAAGGTGACTATTATTTGACGGGACTTATCACCAATGTTTGATCATTGCGTTGAGAGTATCGCTTGCAGTTAATTTTTACAATCCGAAGATTGAGAATTAATGTTGCGCTTGATATCTTGTTAAGGTCTTTTATTTACAAATAAAGATGCACGTTTCTATAATATTTTATTGACATGTGTGATGATGTTGTGTGAGTGTAAACTTATTTATACATTTAAGAGTTTACATTCACACGAATATAATGGTAAACATATGACAATTATAAGAATTTATTCTTTGTCAAAGTAAATTGTCATTGTTTGATCATTGCTGTAAAATACCACTAGCAATTGATATTATTGTTTAAAGACTTGATATTAGTGGTGCATTAGGTATTTTTGTGAGTGTTTTTTTTTTTGCTTCTCTTGTTCTCTTTAAGCTAATACAGTTTATGTATCTGTTAATTTGAGTTAAATTTTTTAACTCTTAAAAGTTTTAACTTTTAGGAATTAAAGAATAATATTAACATTGTTCTTGGATCTAGACCTTATATAAGGGTGGTGAAACTCGCATTCTCTTGCAAATTCAGTATCTAATGTGAGAATCAAGTTTGACAAGTGAGTATACACCAAATCTTATAGGTCTTATGTGATCATAAAGTTAAAAGATCAGAAATCTTATCAGTGTTATTTAAGTTGACAATTTTTGTCATATTTTCTTTGCTTAAACTAAGGTGCTTTTAAAGCAATATAGAGAAAGACAATCTCTCATTGGAGAGTGATATTTCATTAAGATTATTAGGCAAAGAAAATATTGAGCACATTATGTAAATATTTAATCTTGCTTAGACATTATAATTTTGACTATCAGATGACTTGTTCGAAAATTCAGTAATTTCGACTATCATATGACTTGTTCGAAAATTCAGCATTTAATATTCTCTTTGCACAATTAAGTTTATAACTGTTAAAGTTAGAAATGATCCTTTAAAGGATCAATTCATAAAGTGTGCAAATAAAGAAAAGTTGAAGCAAGGGAAAATAAAATAGTGTTCATTCGGAAAATACCTCAAAAGATAAGGGCAAATAAAGAAAGGTAATCTTGACTGACTTATGTCCAATGATGTTGAAAGATATATCAATTTAGAATAGACAAAGTCGATAAGGATTGTTTTATTCATTTTTAAACTAATTTTAGATTGTCGTTACTAGCTTATTTTTGTATTTAAAAGACAATTTGGTGAATCATTATTTGAATTAATTTTTGTTTTAATTTCTCTTTGACTAAATCAAGATATTTTGAGTTTTATTTTCAAATGATGATTCAATGTGTCTTTTAAGTTTAGTTATTAGAGTCAATTCAGTTATGACTTATGACATTCTATAATTGTTTAAGGGTTTAAAAACTATAAATTTTTCGTCCCACAAATTAAAGAAATTTTGAGACATAAATTGTTATGTTTTCTTGAGGATATTGAGTTTGGGGGAGAGATATGGTAATAGAACAAAATTGAATGAGGAAGACTTAGTTCTAAACTAATTCATATAGTTACTATTATTATAGTATATTTGGATCCTCATGAGGACATTATTGTTCTCACTCTCCATCAAGTTAAGAAGTTAATTCATATAGATCAAACTCAACACCCTCAAGAACTAGGACATCTGGTGTCATAAAGAATTGACTAATAAGAGAAATTCTATTTAGTATATTTGAAAAACTCTATTAAGACAATCATGATACTAGTTTGCTTATTATAATTTTGGAGCTGCATAAGATGGATTTCAATATAGTGTTTCTTAATGGTGACATTAAGGATATAATATGGTGCAACAGAATAAAACTTTTGTGTCAATTGATACAAAGTAGATAGTTTGCAAAGTCATGAAATCCACTTATAAGTTAAGAAGTTTGTCTCTTTAGTGTTACCACAAATTCTCATAAAGTAATCGTCTCATTTGGTTTTGAGATAATATTAAGTAGAGTTGTGGATTTAGTAAGCTCAGTGGGAGTAAATTTATATTCCTATTTTAATGTGTCAATTTTATTTTATTTAGTCAACTATGATATATGTTAGTAATGTGAAACCAAGGAAATCTCTAACAAAAGTTAGTGATGAAAGATCCTGGGGACACCTCTTTTGTATTAGGCATTTCAATACTTAGAGATTCTTCTCAAGGTATTATTCGGATATCACAAAAGAGTTATATCATTAAAGTTGAAAATAAATTTACATTAAAGTTAATAAATTTTTGGATGACCTCAATCATCGAGAGACTTTTCAGTCTCAAATATTGCCCATTACGGAAATTTATGAATTCAGAAATTTAAGTATTTTCCTACACTTTTCCTATAGGATTTTTATGTATGATTTTATTATACGCATTTGGAAATAGCGTATATAATAAGGTTGTTTGGAAGATATTTGAGCAATTCAAAGTTTGAATTATTGAAAATGCGACCATAAGGATTCTTTAAAGAGAACAAGAGAGCTTATTCTCACATCATGGATCTGACAATTTGGAGATCATTAGTGTGTTAGACTCTGACTTTTGGATGTGTGTATATAATACACATCCTAACCCAGAAAATGACTGTAAGTATTTATGTCACTTGGTTGCATAGTAAAAGGTATTGAAAAACCATTTAAGTTATATAGTGACATAATGTAGTCATATAATGTTTTAATAACAAAGTTTATAAGGTTCATCCCCTTATAAATTATGGTTGTTAATTGATAGAACATTAGAGACAAACTTTATGCTAGGTGACCCACTAATCAAAGACATGACACATAAAGTCTTTCATATGGTTGTTGTCATTAAGGATGTCTTAGATTAGTGGGAGTCTCTTCTATTCTATGTTCTATACTTCTGTTTTGATATCGATACAGACTTTATGTTATGATTTTCTGCATAAATAAAGTTTATGAGGTTATTTTGGTTATAACCATTTCTGTATCATTTTGTGCAAATATTGAATTTGCAAACTTCAGTTTGATCTCACTAAAGTTTTCAGTTGGACCAGTTGGAAATAGACATGATTTAGAGATCACATCACATGAAATTTCCATGCCACTCATCCATATCGATCTATGTCATCAAGTGCATTGATATGGTGGTCGTCGGGGTTCCGTCACATTATACGTCAGTGACGACAGCCGCGGTGGTCCCATTATTAATGTATGAGGTGGACCAGATTGTAAAGTTGAAATCTAAAGATAAATAGCATTCAGACGCGCGCCTAAAGAATTCTGGTATAATTATTGAGATATGTAGCCCAAGTGGGAGATTGTTGGAATATTTTATTATTTAATTATATTCCGATATCATTATGTGGGCAAATATCGTAATAATAATTATATTAGCTATTTATCAATTTGGAGCCTTAATTGATTAGTGATCAATTTAAGTAATAATGCTAATTAGATTTCTATTTAGATAATTAATTAATTGATATGGACTCAATATGGGTGGATGTCCGGATGGCCCATTAACGGAATAATGGGAAACCCTAATGGTCATCCAATATAAAAGAGGCTATGGTCCCCAATACACCGTACACGGCAAACTCTCTCTTCTCCCCATCTGAAGAGAACTTGAGGCATAAAGGTACCGGTTGAGGAAGAACCAAATAAGCCGCCGCTAACCCTGTTTGTTTCAGATCACCTCCTCTCTATGTTATCGTTGTTGAGAGGACTGCCATCAAAGCTTAATCCAGGTATTCCTAATCACTAATTCGTATCCTTAATAAATCAAACATGTCGTAGATCCTATCATAATCATGTTCAATGTTTTTTTGTTTGCTTCCGCGAACATGTTTTATGTAATCTGATTGTTAAGACCTAAATTTCCAACACTAAATATTTATAATTTATACCGTCGATAAATTATTTCGTAGTCAATAGTTCACTGTACCAACAGTTTTAAATTGTGCGTCCCTATAGATAATAGCGACGGGTTTCTGTCTATTGGAAAAAACCACAGGGTTCTTGAAATGTTCGTATAACATTTAGTTTTTTTTTTTTTGCTAACCCTCCGATTCTTATGAGAAATAGTCTAGTAATTTGGAGTTTTGTCAGGAAGTAAGTAAAGCATGGTCAAAAATTGCTCCATCCAAAAATCAAACTTGGTTCTTCCGAATGATTCGTCGAGCTCATTAGTCACTTGAACTCAATTACTTGTTTATACATCATTCAACTTCTGTCACTATACAATTTAGTGACACTTGTATTCCGCTAATATGGGTGAAACTAGATAGTAGCAAATTTCCAATATACAAATTTAATTTGGATGAGGTGTTGGTTGTGAATGAATCATAGACTTAGACAATAAGAAGTATGATCGACTCCCACATCAAATGTTTACTTTTGTGAATGGACGTCTTTTATATAAGATTTCTTTGCATCGAGGGGCTTAGGCAAAAGGATCCTATTTCCTCTTTTAATTTTCTCATCATGGTGGAAGGATTAGCTAGTTTGGTTGATAATTGAATATGGGTTATCTAAGGGTTATACAAATTTCCTTCTCACTTCTCTAGTTCGTTGATGGTACTTTATTTATAGGTGAAGCATGTGGAACCATATTTGGACTTTAACGATAGTTTTAAAGGTTAAATAAGTTTTTAATCCTATAAATATATTATATTTTGTTTTTAGTATTTTTTTAAAAAAAATTAAACAACGGTCTTTAAATATTTTCCGCCAACATTTTTTGTTCTTGTTTTTAAGTCAACTCATTTGTCCCGTTCATATTTTTAAACAATTTTATTCCGGCACTGTTTATAATATGTTGAGATTTGTCTCAAAATTGATGATTGAAGGTTCGGCAAAAATCGTGTCACGATTTTGGTTCAAAATTTGGAGTTTTGATTCGACAAAAATCGGGGCACGATAGGATGAAATTGGGGCACAATTTTGTGGATAACAGTCAATTCTTATTGTGTACGAACTGCAAATCGTGACACGATTAGTGAAAATCGGGACACGGTTTTTGTCGGGATCTGAGAACTATATAAGGCTTCATTCTTCATATTTTATGAAGGCTTCAAGAGAGAAACTTGGGAAATCAAAGGAGGTAACTTTAGGGTTGAGAGTCTTTGGTAAGGGTTCTCTTTAGAGTTTCTCTTGGGTTGGGAAACATTTGTAAACACCTTGGGTGAGTGAAATCATTGAGTCTCTTGTTCTTGGGAACATATTAGAAAAAGGGTAGAAATTAGGTTTCGTTCTTGGAGAGCTTGTTGAAGCTAATTTCTTATAACTCTTTGTAAAGAATTCATTGATAGTGAATTAGAGAGATGAATTCTCTCCCCCGGAGTAGGGCATTGTTGGACCGAACTTAATAAACATTTTTTTTATGTGTGTATTTCTCTTCTCTCTTTATCTTTTGCCCGTGGTTTTGTGTTTTATTTTTGGTTCCTAGTTAGATCTAAGTTTGTTATTGTTGTTGTTGCTTGAGGTTACTTTGATATTGGTTACTACTTTTCTTTTGCTCCACACATCTAAGTTTATTGGTGTGATTTTGAGTCCGAATTTACAACACAATATTATAAGAATCTCCCAAAAAATTAGAATATTTTAATAAAAAAAGAATTAAATATGAATATTTAAGTGCTAATAGCTTAAAAATTCATATTTAACTCATCCCTTGTACTGAAAAATATACACGAGTTGACTTAAATGCAGTGAAAAATATGTTGAAAATGACTGTAAAAAAATCATTCAAAAGTTCGAAAAGATATACATGAGTTGATTTAAATGTAGTGAAAAATATGTTGACCGAGAACATTTGAAGGGCCATATGTTGACCGAAAATCATTCAAAAGACACAACAATTTTATACTAGTTCCTCCTACAACTTAGGAGTAGTCCAGTCCCCTTGCATTTCTAAGGGATTTCACTATAATCACTCTGGATTACAACTTGCTCAAGGACAACTCCAAAAGACTTTCTTATGCTCAAGCACACCTGCTCTAGGACTCTTCCTAAAGACTTCCTTGCTTAAGTACACCTATTTAAGACTTCCTACTCTAGGACTCTCCTAAAGACTTCCTGCTCAAGGACAACTCCAAGAGACTTACAAGTGCTCAAGCATGCAGGTAAGAGACTTCCAGTGCTCTAAGGACACACCAAAGAGACTTCTAGTTGCTCAAGGTTTCACCAAGAGGCTCATACGCTTTAGCTGCACAAGCTAAAGACTTCTAATTTGTTCTACACTTGATTTAACAATGTTTAGTGTATATGAACAAATGAACAGACTCTCTACAACTCTAGGATTTCAAAGATATAAATTTGAATAAAAATCTTAAGTGTTTTGCACTATATGATTTGATAGAGTAATGACACAATTTAATAGCAGGAGTCTTGTTAATCTCCTTCGTGGTCTTCAGCTCCTTTTATAGGCAGGAATTTGAGAGACGTTGGAGAAGAGTGTCAGCGCAAATAGAGTCGTTGAGAAGCTTTAATCAAGAATGTTGGTCTTTTGCCTAATGTGGATAATCCCGTTGGATGATCTTTGAATTTTCCTTTGTTGAAAGAAGAATTATTCGTTGCATTGCTTTGTTCTTGATGTCCTTTGTCTGATTGTGCACGTAGATAGAAGAAGACAAAAGAACTGCTCCTATCAAAACCTTGATAGTGACAGTTCACAGAATGAGACAAAACCTACGTGGATTCTGGGTCCCTCATAACTTACTCAAGTCTGAGGGTAATCCAAGTCTGTGATGTCTGCTTCTGAGTCTGATGACCATCACAGAGTCTGTTGACTTCTGGTTAACCTTCCTTTTGGTCTTCTACCATAGTCTTCTTAACTTCTCTTGTTCCTTCTGATGCTCTTCATATGTTCATCCTTGATAGATAGATTATTCCTTGATTCTGCACACTTGAACATATGTTAGTATTCCAATTGTTCTTCAATACTTTGTTATCATCAAAACCTTAAAGGAATAGTCCAAGACACTTCTTGTTCCAACAATACCTTGTCTATAAATGATGAGTTTGGTAAGATGAATTCTGTTGTAATTGTGAGTTATTGATGATATACTAATATGTAGTATTTAGTGAGTTTTCTCTCATGCATCATATCATATTTAGGACCATGACGTATGTATGTTCAGTAACACAACTCTGACATACAAATGACAATTAGAAACCGGTACCAGCATGCATATAGGTCGTAGGGATGAATTGCATCTTCTCATATACATGTTGATGTGTTGAACTTGTTGTTGTTGTGAATGATATGTGCATTATTGATGTATTTGAAATTATTGATGTTGTGAATGATGTAAAACGAATTAATTGTTGTTGTGTATTGCTATTTTATTTGATGTCGTGTATTTGATGTGTTAACTGATGATGTCTTTTGATGTGATAAATGACGTAGTGTATTGGAGTAATTATTGAATGATGATAATGTATATGATTGTTTGTCTTTTATATATGCTATTGAATTATGTGAAATTCTAAATGGATAATTGATGTATGTTGAAGTGATAAATGTTCTTTTGTAATTATTAAATGATGTAATGATAATTATTTAATGATGATCATAAATGATATGAATATATGATTTGATGATGTCTTCGGTGTTTAATCTCTAAATTTATTCATTATGTTTATGCAATCTTCTATTTTGGATATATACTCACCCTCTAGTTGTGCGTTGGACACTTGTGCCCTTATGTGATACAGATACACAGGATGAAGAACCTTAGATGTTGCGAGCTTGGAGCATGACGAGGAGTCTATCTCGTCACTCTTTCTTTTCTTAGGAGTGTATTTTGGGTCAATGCTTGGGTCAATAACACTGGGGAATTGAGATTTAATTTACTGTCGAAACATTAATGTTGGGATTCATCTCTTTTGAAAATAAGTTGATTTTGTTGAGATAGTATGATTAAACTCGTTAAATAATTCCGCTGTAGTATTTTTAATTGAAAATGAAGTGTATTTATGATGAGAATGTGTGACTCCCTTATACAATTTAATGTTATTTGTATTTTTAATTTAGGAAAATATTTTTTGGGCATAAGGTGTTACATAAAGTGAGATCTAATAACCCTAAGGTGGTGTTCTTCAACGCTTGCAAACAAGTTTTAAGATCTATATCGTAGTTGTTCATGTATCTTTCTTTTACCCTTTGAATATGTTGTTTGTTACCGTTATCATTTGTAACTAAACTCTCAAAGATTATGATTGAATGATCAACCTTTACGGTATAGTTGAAAACATGTGATCTATTGGGCCATTTTCTGATGCAATTTAAACTATGTTTATTTAACATATATTGTTCTTAATATTTTTCAATTTATGATTAACTTTGAATTAATTCTAGGTTATAGCTCTCTATTAACACTAGTTTTTGTAACTGAATCTATATATATTATTTGCTAAGGTAATTCACCTAGACAAATGAAAGTAATTAGTATGGCTTTGTTTAACAGTTTTTAACGCTTTTGATAAAATGAGTTTCATCTAAGACATTAGGGTTCTATATTAGATTGCTATTAGATCAGGACCTAGCACGACGCAACTAGAACATAAAGGGGATTCATAAAATCCTAACTACTTTCATCGTTTTGTTTAATTCTCTTTTTAATTTCAAACTTGACCCCTGTACTTGTTTTCAATTAAGTATAGTTCAATTGCCTAATAGAACGAAAATCGTGGCACTTTAGGACTTGTGTGATTTGGTGCACTTTGATGACTAAATTTGGCAAGTGCACCAAACCGTTTCCAAGTAATAAAGTAGTAAGTAAAATTGTCTCCATAGAGATTGTCGTTTCGACGAGGCAACTAGCTAAACCTAAAAAAATGATAAATAAAAGCAATAGGGGGGGAGTTTGCAAGTTTGATCTGATTGCGCAAAACAGTTGAATTAATTACAAGAAAGTAAAGATTTAATTCAGAGTTTAGCGACAATTACGATTATTGGAATCCCTTCTATCTCTTTGTTGGGATTAATACAAGTAATTACCAATTATGAAATGAGGGTTCTTAATTCAAGTGGTTAGTTCGGTGGGATCTAGTGTCCCCTTAGATGTTATGTTGCTCCTCAATCACCTTAAAAATCATACGTGTAATGTAGAGTAAAGAGTTGTTACTCGTCTAGGATTTCGTACACGATCGGATAATTATCAAGGTGTGGGGACATACTCTCTCACAGGTAATTGAAACATAAGCAAAGTAGGTATTCCAAAAATTTCATCTAAAGGAACCATGTTTACCTATGAATCTTCGAATTTCACCACATACCCTTGATTGACCATAATGGATTAAATGGATAGGCCTAACCCGATCATATGCAACGATTCTGATATAAGGAGACATAGACTCCTCATGATGCTTATAGTGCTTACCTTCCTCTTGAACCGCCAAGTTATGAATGCCAAATTGTGAATGAAAGCTCTTGTGTTTATAGGCATATTTCCCGGTGGGCTTCGACTGAAAAATTGGACTGCTTCCTCAAACCCGCAAAGAAAATACAACAAAAAGGTTATACTTCTCAAACCGCACGCGCCACGCGAGTAGATTTACACGCCTCACGCATGGCAGCAAAGAGAGAACATGTTGCTCTCTGTTCCACGCATGTGGTCTCAGTCTCTTGTGTCGTTTTCACCTTTTTCTTCGTCTTTTCAAGTGTTTTCATTTTCCGCTTTAGTCTTGGGACTTGGAACATAATTCCCCATCTTGTGATATCTTTACAGGCTTCTTGAACTTCATTTCATGTCTTCCAAACTTCTATGAGGTTTCTTGATTTGGCAAATTACATGATTTTTCACTAAAAGACTTAAAACACCTAGAAAATTTTCTGGTTTAGGGAAGAAACACAATTACATGACTCAATTTAAAAACATTATAAAATATCCCTCAAATCATGAGCAACTTCTCTAAAACTCCACTTTATTAACTCAATTAACTACTGAAATGATCGAAAAACATGCAGAAAATAACGTAAGATAATCTGTGATCACACCTGTGAAATTGTCCATAATTAGTCTATGGTTTACGAGTAAATTTCTTCAAAAGCAATATTTTTGGGTTGTATGTAATGATCACTTTATGAAAAAAGAAAAAAAAAACCTCATATTTCTCGAGTTTTTGAATTGGAAGTTTTTCTTTCAAATTCTTAGGTGCACGGTGGAAGTCAATCACTAGTGCAAAATAGGGATTAAAAATCCCCATTCTTAACTAGACGTAGCTATAGCCATGTCACAAAGGCGATAACATGAAACCCTCAAAGTCTATTGTCAAAAACAACTAGCTTGTAACACCTTCAACACGGTCATAATTTTGCAATTAAGATAAAAATTTCAAATGTCACGACACATTTGAAGACGCTTGTTGAGATAATCAATCATCGCGAAAACATCTAGTATTTTTTTTTAAAAAAAAAAAAAAGTTTACACACTTGATTGGGTTTGGTTGGTGCAACTCCTAGATGTATAATCACGTAAACATATTCATTGTGATTCACCATGTAAGAAATAAATTATTGACATCAAGCTGATGCAAATGTCAAACAAATTATGGTTGGCCGCTAGTGAATAAGTGTCAAAGTAATCTAACCTTTCAGTTTGATTGTAACATTTGACAATTAGTCTTGCTCTGAATCTTTCTCTAGTACCATATGTGTTATGCTTATCTTATAAACCCATCTAAAGCCAATTGGTATGACATTAAGAGGGTGATCGACAACTTTTCAAGTATCAATTTTGTCCAAAGCTGCAAGTTCAGTTTGCATGGCATGATTCAAGCACTGAAATTTACTAGCTTCAACATAGATTTTTGTCTCATTATGTGTTGTAAGGGGAAAAAGTTATAAATATCTTTGTATGATGATAGATAGTAGAAGCAACAATCTTCCGAATTATAATCTACCTTTTTTCTATTCTTTCTAAAAATCCAGTCATGGTGGCAATTAGTAGAGAAATCTTATGGAAGAGACAAAAATCTTTGGAACATTAATTCATAACTTTCATCAAGTTACAAATATTTATAAAAACTTATTTGCGTATTTTCATTTATATTTTCACATTTTCACTTTTGTTGAATAACATAGTTTAATTTATATGATTTTAATTTGTCCATGATAGCGAAATAAGCTTGAAAACTAGTTACAAGTCATAAATCTTTGGTTAGGGGTGGACAACGGGCGGGTTCGGGCCCGAAACCTCAACTCAATCCAAACCGCGGGTGAAGAAGTGAAACCCATTTATGCCCAAATTCAAGCTTCGGTTTCTGCGGGTTCGGGTTATGCGGTTCGACGGGTCAGTTTAGACGGTTTTGTAACAAACAAATAACTACACAGAAGTTGAAAAAATTTCACGAAAAAGAGATGATGACTGAGTAGGAGGAGGATTCATGGTTGTCTTCCTCGTCTCTCTCTCACTTGTGACTTAAGCAATTGTTTTTTTTCTTGGTTGACACATTAGTGCAATGAACATGCATAGGTTGAGATGAATGAAATTATAAAACATAACCTTTGCAACTCTAAAATGTGGTGATTGATGAATGAAAGAAAATAGAGAGGTTAATTTTGGGATCTTATCTAAAAAGATTAAATTGGAAAGAGAGAGTTAATTAGAAGAAAAAAAAAACAAATGAAAACCAACGAGATAATATTAAAGGTTTTTAGAATGATGGACTTGTAGTTGTAGGTAAATCATTTTGAGTAAAGTGAGAACAATGAAACTTCATCAGGGTATTTGAAATTGAAAGGTACCCCAACCTCCTTTTTGCTCTTTGCATGTTGCATAACATAAGAGAGAGAATTATGAAAGGACAAGAAGAAAAAAGATTAAATGTATAAAAAAAAGTGAGAAATAATTAGTAACGCTTTAAGGACTAAAGGTGATGTAACTAGGGGTGGGAATAGGCCGGACCGAGATGGGCTTTGCTTAAATAGGTCGGGCCTAATTGAAAAAACTAAAGCCTAAGTCTAGCCTATTAGCATGTCAAAGGCTTTATTTTAAGTCTGACCTGACCTTTTTAAAAGCTCGGCCTGACCTATTAGCCTTTCTAAAAGCATAATTTGTACTAACAATTTTCCTGACCTTTTTAAAAGCTCGGCCTGACCTATTAGCCTGTCTAAAAGCATAATTTGTACTAACAATTTTAAATATAACATTTGACATATTTATAAAAAAGCTAATAAACATATATTTTTTAAAATGCTAATAAGTTAATAAAATTTTGTAAAGCATGTACATCCATTTTCCCCAACTTTATTAGTGTGTATATATATATATATATATATTGCAAGTATATCCAATAAAATTTTGTAGAGTTACCACATCCATTTTGTAGAGGCTAATACGCGTGTATTATATAATGTATTTTGTAGAGGCTAATACGCGCGTATAATATAATGTAGTATATATAATTACACATATATGGGCCGGCCTGATATGCCTAGTAGACTTTTTTATAACTCTTAGCCTGACCTATTTAAATTAATGAGCTTTTTAAAAAACTTGAGTTAACTTATTTAATAAACGAGTTAGGCAGAGCCGAGCTTTAAGTAGGCCGGGTCATAGGTCCCCTGGCGGGGGCCTGACCTATTCCCACCCCTAGATGTAACATATTGATGGTTTTTCGCGTGTTACTAATGGAGCATGTCAAGTCTAGCGGTAGAACAATTAACTACTCCATCCGGTCCTATATATAAGAATTTTTTTAAAAAAAAAAATTGGTCCTATTTATAAAAAAATATCACAACTTTTTATGTGTAATTATTGTTTAAAAGACTTTTCTACCCCTTATTTAATGTTGTCTTTTTAATATTAGTGAGGATGTATTTATTGTTTCACAATTTTTTATGAGAGTATATTTGTAAAAATATTCAAAAAGTTACACTAATTAATTACTGAATTGGTTTTAGATTGTTTTGGTTTTTCATCTTATAATAAAGACCGGATGAAGTATTATCCAAAAAGATGTCAGTATCACGTGCATCAAGGGCATGCTAGTTTAATAAAGGAAATGAGTACTCTAATTGCAGTTGCGGGCGTGTTCAGCCACCGAGAGGTCCAGTTTTTCCGCCCGAACCCGCCCATTTGAACCCTATTTAAACTAAGATTTTCTTTTGCTGGGCCCGTGAACCGTTTGAAACTGTCCGTTTATCTTTTATTGGGTCGGGTTGAACGGGTTTTCTCGGGTCCGGGTTTTATGTCCACCCTGCTCCCATCCAAGATTGAGCCAAGAGAAAATATTAACTCAACCAAAACAAAAATAATATAACTTGTCACATTTTTATTAGTTCTACAAGTTGGTCCACTGACATTTTTGAGAATAGATATTACACTGACGTGACATCCCTAAAGTAATACCCCTATGTCCTACAAAATAATCATGACACACAAATTCAAGATACTATTATATTGTAATGAATGGGAAATATAACAATTTTACAAAACTATTGCCATTAACTATTTAATGATTCTCATTATCATAAATTTTAAGAGAAAAATAATACCTTAAGAATGATACATATGTTTTTAATTAGAAAATACAATTGAATAAAAGTAATTGATGTTACATTGAATATTAAAACGACAGTTATTTTAGAATAAATTTTTATTGCAAATGTGATAGAAAAGACGTAGTTTGAAACTTTGACATTGTTTTTTTTTTTAAGATTTAAGTTCGAATTCTCTTGATATTGATTTATCTGGATTAGTGTGTATTTGTTTTTACAATGACAATAATTGATTTTGAATAAATTAATTTTGTAAAATTGAATTTGACGAAAAGTGATGAAGGTAAAATAATTTATATTTGCAAATATCATGAAAAAACGAGTTGAACTAAAATTTGTGTTTAAAAATCAATTATATAACCAAAAACTATAAAGTGTATGCATTATTATTAGTCTTAATATGAAAATAGCTAATTTCAAATATCAGTATTGAAAAACTATGTTAATGTCTTAGACTAATTTAACTAATGAAGTGCTCAATCAAAGACATTTTTTGAAAGAGTAGTGATATTTATACAACAATTTGTAACAACTTTTGTGACAATATTCTTTCTCTCTTCTTATTGGTCAAAAACAATAGAGAGAGAAAAATAAAGAAAGAAAATAAGAACATAACATGAGTATGAGAGTGTTGTTAAAAAATTGTCACAAAATAGTTGTTCAAATGCCATTTCTCTTTTTAAAATTTTGATACATTAAATGATCATTATATCTAGGCTAAATTACAGTGGTAAGTTATTTAATTGTAACAAATTAATTCTTTAAGTTTTTTCCGTACCACTTACGTTTTTTAAGTTATTTAATTATAACAAGTTAGTCTTTTTAGTATTTTTTGTAACACTTATATTTTTTAAGTTATTTAATCGTAACTTTTAGCTCCGAATAACTTACATTATTAAGTTCTGAAATCTCCTAAATTATTGTGGTTAAATAACTTACAAACATAATTGATACAGAAAAAACTTAAACAATAAAAAAAACTTAAAAAATCAATTTTTTATAATTAAATAACTTAAAGACTTTTCATATAATAAATCAGCGTTATATCTGTTAAGTTCCAAAAGAAAAATCCTATCCAATCTAGCTGTGACAGAGTTAATACGAAAACGACTACTACGAATTTAAGTTACCTCTTCCTGTTCTCCCTCTTTCTTTACTCTTCTCCTTTCTTTCTTCTTCTTCTTCTTCTTCCATTCATCATCTTCATAACCATCACCTTCACATTCCTTCTCAAACCCTTACCAAATTCTCCCTCTCTAATCTCTCAACAAACTCCCCGCAAATTTCATCATCTCCGATGGCCGGACAGTTCTCCAGCTCCGTCGAATTCGGTCTCAACCTCTCAAAACGAATTCGCCACACAAAACTATCAGCTCCAGCTCCAGCACCGGAGATGACGAGGTCAATAGATGAACACCTACCCCCAGCGCCGATGTGTTACGCGGTGATACCTGATCCAGACATAGTCGACAATCCTGACATTCGGAGCTATCAACCGTATGTGTACGGACGGTGTGATCCTCCGGCGTTGATACCACTTCAGCTTCACGGAATTGAAATGGATATTGAGTGTTGTTTGGATACGGCGTTTGTAACTGTCACCGGACGGTGGCGCGTGCACTGCGTGAGGGGAAGTTGTTTGTGTGGTTGTCAAGTTGCTATTCCTATCGGAGCACAGGTGAATAAACTTTTTCTTATTTTTAATTATTTTTTATCAAATATTTTAATTTTTTTATGTAAAGCATTTTTTATATAAAACGTATGTATTCATAATAATCAATTCAATCTATAGTTATTAAACTCATCAATACAAAGTAAGTTAAAACAACCTTATAATTCTCAAGTGAAATTGATATAATGGTTACAATTCTTTAGCTCACACATCAGCTAGCTATGAGTTGGGATTATCGCTTGAAATTTAAGAAAATTTCACTGTTAATCTTAACGAGTATGGTGGTTCTATGTGACTTTGGATCAATTGTATCTTCCATGATCTGAATTTTTTATGATAAAGAAAAAAAAAATTTATGACTAACGACTAGTATTATTATTTGATAAAAGCTAACTTCTGTCCGCGCCCTCAAGACACAAGTTAATGAATTAAATAATTTTTTGTTGAATTGTGTATATTAAATTTAATTTTTGAACTTGTAATAAATAGAATGCACACAACTTAATATTTTTACTTTTGAATTTATTAACATGTGTTCTAAAGGCAGGATGACCTTTATTATTTTTAGGGAAATGTTAACGACTGCTCGAGGCACTTTGTAAGACCTTTAAGTGATATTTTTTTTAAAAATTTATGTAATCAATATATTGAAAATTGAAATATTTGATTTTTTTTTAAATAATTTTTTGTTTTGAAGTGCTTAAAGAATACCCTAGAAGCACTAGTTAACAAGACCTTTATTTTTATATTTAACAAGTAGAATCATTTAAAAAAAATGAAAAAACAGTTTTGATAATTAACTTTAGAAAATAGTTTCTACTATATACAATATACATATATATAGTAACTAAAAAGTAAAGGTTTATACTCTATAGTATTTTATAATATTATATTTTTTTTGTCTTGATATATTTGTTCGTTTTTGTCCTTTTTCTTAACATTTTTTTAATGGATTGTGGACAATATTTTTTCCTTCTAAATAAACGAGTTTATTGTTTTCTGAATTTTTAAAAAATGTTTGGAAGAATTCCGGTGAGCTTAGCTCAGTTAATAGAGATATTGCATATTATATGTAGGGGCCGGGGTTCGAACTCCGAACATCCTACTTCTCCACATTTAAAATAGGTGAGCTCTAATCACTAGGTTATTTGACCAAAAAAAATGTTTGGAAGAAAGAAACAAAAAAGAAACTTGGCGTGAGTCTCGTGTGAAGTCAATAATACAATTTTCTAATTAAATAAATCATTTCCTGATTCCTCTCTTACATAGTTGGAATAACACTTTATATTTTTAATTAATCTTATTTATGTTGTCAATTATTTATTTCATTTGTGTTCATTTTATCTAACCATTAAAGTGAAAGAAAATTTTACTTTTTTATATTTAAAACAATAAATAAAACTATACTGTTGTTTCTGTCATTTTCTTCTGGCATTCGAACATGATATAGGAAACTGTTTGCATTTGTTTTTTTTGGAACTAGGGTAAATTTGACTATTATATTGTTAGATATATGTAATGATTGATAGTTGAATAAAGCTCAATCTTGCTTTTTGTTGGACAGTAACAGCAGCAATTGAAAGGTGGAATAATTTGTCGTTTTCAGGATTATCAAAGTATCTGTCTTCTTTATAAACTAGTAACTAGCAATATTGAATAGAGTAATACTATTTTTTTCACGAATAAATAAAGCAAGCAAGGGTCTGAGTGCTCATAAGAAATTACTATTTTATATAAAAGTCAAATATTTCGATTTTTAATGCATTGATTACACATATTTTTATAAAAAATTATCATTTAAAAGTCTTAAAAAGTACCTTCAAGTATCCACACTTTGGGACACTCGTTAACATCTCCCATAAAATAATACTATGTACATTTAACTCTACATATTTTGAAGTGAACATCTTCGCATTCTGACTTACAACCTTACATTGTGTGACTTTCATGTGAAGTTTGTTTTTTGGTTTGGAGATAAAAATAACTTACTACTACTATAACAATTATTTACGTGCCAGAATAAAAATGTTAAATTGTTAATTATGTGTTGTAAAAAGATGTTCTATTTGTTTTCATAAAAAAACATTAAGTTATTTTTTTTTCTTGTTTTATTCAACTAATAAATGTTCATCATCTAATATGCATGGATTTATTTTTGTGGTGATCTAATACGCATGATTTTGTAAAATAAAAGGATGTTTGAATGATTTTTTACCTTTATTTTTTATTAATGCATTTTTATGACAAAATTAATGCATTTTCTGTAATTATAATAATAATAATATCAAATTGCTATCATTTTGTTTTTCCAAATGCATGAAAGAAAGTAATCATGATTCATGATGATAACATAAAAGGGAACACATCCAAGGAGAATAAAATAAAAGCCGATCAATGTTTTTGTAAATTTCCTTTCTTACAAAAATAAGGGGACCACAACTAGGGTGAGATGAGAACACAAGGTTAAAATACGAGTATTTTCCTATAAGTGTTGTACCAAGGGCAAGGAACAACTTTGACTCCTTATCTTCCATTAAAGGAAACTTTTTAGTCCTTCTATTTTATTTTATTTTTAGATTCGTACTATACTTGCTTAATCAACAAATACTAGACACGAGAACATGCATGCTTTTTGCATATGATATATTTTTAATTAAAAACTTAATATAATAAATCTTAGGTACTGTTTGACCCGACTTTTTTTCTACTTCTCTACAATTTTAAGGAGAAGGTAGGCCAAACACAATATCTATTAAGTACTTACTAAAAAAATATTTTTAACATTTTTTCCCTTCAAAAAATATTTTAACAATTTTTTATTTATTATATATTTGTCCAATATTTTGCTAAACAACTTTTAATTTAAAAATAGCTTTAAAACTAAAAAAATAATAAAGTAATCAAACAACTTTAACTTCTTTCTTAAATCCCTTAATTTTAACTTTGTTTTAAAGTAGCTTTTGGACTGTAAAAAAGTCAGGTCAAACGATGCCTTAATTGTAGTAAAACAAAGTAAATTCTAGCTTAACGAGCTTTGGACATGCAGCAACGTTAAAACTCTTAAGAAGGGTTTGCCACCCATTTAGGTCCCACATGGCTCGAGGGACTAGTCTTTGCAGTTGCGCGCGGATGATATCCGATTTACACCAAAAAACAAAGTAAATGGTAGCAACTTTATCAACTGATGCCTAAATCACAACTTAGCGATAAAATTTGGTAAACATACCATAACATAATACCATAAGTCACTCATTTCCAGTACCTTAGTTAGGTCCACAATAGATAGTGAGAGACGTTAACAATAAGATCCAAGCTGATGAATAAAATGGAGGGATTATTTTTTGTGTAATTTGTGCTATAAAAGAAATATTCAAGCTTAGAACAAAATTTTATGGTACAGTTCTAAGATGTGCAATGTTTTATGTGACTAACAACATTTGTTTAGACAAGAATACGCACTTTTAGGACTGAATGATTAAGTATAATCCATCCCTAGGAATCTAGGGTTCGTATCTTTGCAATGGGCTAGTTTAGACAATTATGGTATCTTGAGTTATGTATTCATCCTGCTTGGTAATACTGTATTGAAGTTGGTTTATCAGTTGGGAGAACATCATCATCAATGTATATTTGCTTAACAAAGTTGTGTTTCTTATTTGTTCATCTTGTATCATTGATATTTGGTCAAGGTGGTTGCAGACTTGCAGTATGGAGTGTTGTCCTGTTTCTTAGTTTTATCATTTTATCTCATGATGAGAATGCATACCAATTTTTCCTTCAACTGTTGCAGACTTGCATTTTGTATTGTTTCATAAGTTCTCAAGTTAAATATGATGTGGCTAACAGGGTTCACTTCTAGGTGTCGAGGTTGATGATTTTGGAAGATCCTATCATACTGAATTGGTCTCTCTAAAGGATGAAAAAGAAGAGCAGAAAATGGCCAAAGCTAAAGACGGATACTATTTGAAAAGCCAAATATACATTGTTAAGATTCCACAGGTTATTATCACATATCAGAACACATTAATCTCACTTCATAATTGATAGTTATTAAGATGTACATCATATATATTTAAAACTTCATTCTGTCTTGCAGTTTAAGGGAGGCTCCATCTTCTCAGTTAAGATCAGATGGTCCCAGAAAATATTATTTCATGATGGCGAGTTCTGTCTTAGCATCCCTTTCTGCTTTCCTTCATATGTCAACCCTGTTGGAAGAACAATTTCTAAGAAAGAGAAGATATTTTTGAAATTGAATTCTGGTACTGCAAATGAAGTGTTATGCAAAGCAACCAGCCATCCTCTTAAGGTAAAACATATCGCATATTGTGCGCCGTTTTCAAATTTACAGTGTTCAATTTGGCTTCCTTTAGACTTAAAATAAACATCAGTTTTATTACTTTCCAGGGACTAATGCGCCAAGCTGGAAAATTAAGTTTATCATATGAAGCAGAGGTACCAGCTTGGTCAAGTACAGACTTCAGTTTCTCGTACACGGTACAAGAAACATAGCATTTTTTAATATTTTTTTAATGCACTTCCCTAAAAAGGAGTAAATTCTGCATGATAGACATTCATGATGCTATATCAGCATTAGCTTTACTTGCTGGTGCTTTTACAGGTTTCTTCAAGTGACATATTTGGCGGTGTTCTCTTACAATCCCCTTTCCTGCGTGATTTTGATGAAAGAGAGATATTTTGCTTGTATCTTTACCCTGGAGATTTCCAGGATAGAAAGGTTTGTTTCAATATTATACTATGTCCATTTTTTTTTCTTTTGAAAAATATAATTTTTTTATGATTGTTATGACAGAAAAGCTAGGTAAGATAGTGTGTGTGTGTGTGTGTGTGTAACATCAAATGGTTACATTGTAGTTTGCAAAGGTCCATGTTTGTTTCAAACTTAGGAAAATTTAATGGAGCATTTATACATTGATAGGTTTTTAAAAAGGATGTGGTGTTCGTAGTAGATATAAGTGCAAGCATGAAGGGAAGTCCTCTTGAAAATGCAAAGAACGCACTGGTAGCATCACTCTCTCAATTAAACCCGCAAGATAGATTTAACATTATAGCTTTCAATGGGGAGGCCTATTTATTCTCGCCAACGATGGAACCAGCTACAGTTGAAGCAATTTTAAAGGCTTCCAAGTGGGTTGACACTACTTTTATAGCAAATGGTGGTACAAACATCATGCTTCCCTTAACTCGGGTAATTCTAATTAATTTACATTTTCCATATGATGTGCCTTCTTTTCTTACTTCATGGCTTGTTAATCAAAACCTCTCGTACTTCTTGATGTCCCTGTATAATCTTCTTATAATGTTAGCCATGAATTTGGAAGGTAGATGAATTGCTGTTATGGAGTACTTTCCTTATATTAAGTAGCAAGTACAATGCAGTGTTTATTTAATGTCCTATTTTTGCTCTATCTTAGGCAATGACCCTACTACGGAAATCAAGTGATTCACTCCCTCTTATTTTTCTTGTTACTGATGGGTCTGTTGAAGATGAAAGAGAGATATGTGAATTTGTGAAAAACTATGTAACAAGTGGGCAATCAGTCCGCACACCGCGAATATGTACTTTTGGAATAGGCAAGAGTTCTAGCTTCCTCTTCTCTTTGTGATCATTAGAAAATAGATTCTTTAATATCATTAGTTAAAAATGTTTGTTTGACACATCAACCTCTTCTAACAGAAAATTGATTTTTTGTTGCAACACTTTAAGTAATCTTTCTGTATTAATTTGAAATTTCAGGTTTATATTGTAATCACTACTTCCTGCAAATGCTAGCACAAGTTGGGAGGGGTCACTATGATGCTGTTTATGATTTAGGTCAGCATCTTTGCTTGTCCAGTTAGCCAAACATTGCCGCTTGAAGTTAGTACTGCAGATTGATACTTAAACAAGTATTGTTTTGCAATTTGTCATGAAGTCACAATAAGTGCTAATACAGACAACAAAAAGCTAGCAATTGTGTCTTCTTTTTTTGTTAATACATGAATAAACCCTCAAGTATTCAGGCTCTTCAAAAGATGCCATAAATTTTGTATTTGCAAGGGACACACAAGTAATTGCAAAATCATATCGTATCTACACATTTCATTAATCTCTCTCTCTGTCTCTCTAAACCATGTCCAGATACAATTGACATTCGAATGCAAAGGCTATTTAGTACTGCTTCATCAGTTATAGTTGCTGATATCACCATCAAAAGTTTAGAAGGCCTTGATTCACAGGAGGTACATATCCAGTAACTTAATGTCTTCAATTATAACTGGATACTTGTGTTCTAGGAAGCTAGTTTAATGATCATATTTATGCATTACATGTTACATCTATTTGATGTTTAACTATAGTTCAATTAATGCAGTTGTTCCCAACTCATATTCCTGACCTATCATCTGGAAGTCCATTGATCATATCAGGCAGATACAATGGAACTTTTCCTGAACTTGTCAAGGTTACTGGTACTTTGGCAGATAGGACCAGCTTCCTGGTGGACCTTAAAGTGAAAAGAGAAAAGGATATGAAACTCACTAATGTAATATCTCGAACTCTAAGGCTTAATTATCACTTGTTCCTCATATCTTGTTGAAAATCTAAAATTCATATTATCTTGGTGTCTGCTTGGTTGTGTTAGAAAAAATTGATTTTATAAAATTGATTTTGGTTAAAATTGAGCCTTTTTTTTATGAAGCAACAAAATTGAGCCTGTTAAAATCACGTTTTGGGACAAAAACAACAAATCTCAGCTTCAAGTTAAAATACAAAGGCAAAATTAATTATATTCAAGAGCACTTTAAAGTGTCAAATAATTCTATGCATCAAGAATGATTTTTGCTCTTACAAAAGTGAATGCAGCACTTAGCAAATGTTAACTACATATTACCATACAACTCATAAGCACAGCAGCTCTTACACGAGTATCACCATGTTCCCAGATTCAGGCTCTTGTCTATTTGTAGATCCTTTAGATATTGTGATTTCTGAATGCATACTCAATTATGCTCTGAAATGCATCTTGATATAAATTTTGGTATTTACTCCAGGTCTTTTCAAAGAGACATATTGACCTAGTCACTGCTCGTGCCTGGTTATTAGAAAGTCAAGAGCTGGAGGAGAAGGTTTGTCTATATTAATATTGTACTTCTATGCTTGTTAGATTTCTTTCATAAAAACAAAAGGAAACTAAAAAAGAAAAAAAATGGAAAATGTAGAAGTTTTATTCAAATTTCAAACATTGATTTCAAACAAAGCCATTCTGATTTTACGCACAATCATAGAAAGTGTTATACTCCAAGTGGTAGTTGTAATATATTTGTATTGCTCCTCCACTTATTTTTAACCAAATGCTAAACTGCTCTCTAATAGGTTTCTAAAATGAGCATTCAAAATAACGTTCCATCAGAGTATACTTTCATGGAGATGATTCTTGTGAAGAAAAACGATGTCAAGAAGGCACCTGAGCAATTTCTGTTACAAAAGGTAGACCTTTACCTTGGTGTTTAAATATATAATAATGGCATATATTATTACCCTTCCGTAAAATATCATAGTAGTTCCATTATTTTTCCCTTTTGCGCAATATGTATATGATTGAACCTGTGTCTGTTGTCCGACACATACACGGCACTGACACATTTTATAACTACATACAATCACTATTATTTTCTTAAATCATTGCATGTGTCTAGTATCCCTATCGGTGTTTCATAGTGTATGATTACCTACACCCCTTCAAAACAGGCATACGGCACACTTAGCTTCAAGGGATTGGAAGTTGAAATCCCAAAGTTATTTCTTGGAGGACTGAGTAATGGATTTGGTGACTTGAAAGCAACTGCTGAGAACATTCCACCAGCAACAAAAGAAGCAAAACCATCTGAAGGACTATTGGGGAAAGCAGCTTCTACTTGTTGTGGTAGGGTGGCTGACACATGTTGTGGCATGTGTTTGCTAAAGACATGCTCTTTTTTGAATGATCAATGCACCATAGTTTGCACTCAACTTTGTGCAGCTTTATCTTGTTTTGAGTTAATTAAATGCTGTATTGAGCTCTGTGATTGTGAGTGTGACTGCTTGTAATGAAATTATATGTCCAGTTGAACATAATATTATCTGTTTAGTAGTATTAAAATTTGCTAAACAGTGTATGTAAGCTTCTGTATAATAATGTCTACAGTTAATAACATGATAGGACGGCTTATCTTATCCTATCTCCTTTATCTGACCACCAAACAAACAAAGCATTTAGTTTGTTATCTAAAATGGGAGAGGTGGTAAAATGTAGTACATATTGAACTGAAACTTTTTTTTGGTCGAATATTGAACATAAACTGATTGCATCGTTTTTGTTCCTTGATTAATGGCCTTATGTTTTCTTCTAATTCAAGACTTTTAAAGTTCTAGCTGTGATTTTTATTTTAAACAAAGAAATATGATGTGATTTACTAAATTTAAATAGTATACTACTATTTTAGAAATATAAATTAAAAAAATTGAAAAAAAAAAAGAGAGATGTACAGGCTACAGGGTAAAAAACATGACATGTTAGTTTAAATTAATAGTTGTTGAGAATTTATCGTACTAAATGTTTTCCTCCAATCAAGATACAACTTGTAGTAATTTGTCATTGTGTGAAATTTGGTGTTTAGCCAACTAATAGTGATCAGATGGTTAGCTGTTTGCTTTTTTTATTTGTGGTTTGCTCAGCTAATAAGGTGATATGTAGGTTAACTTGTTCGTCAAACAATGATCTTTTTTTTTATCAGGTGATTACGTTGAGTTAGAGACTCTATTTCTCAGTTGTGGGTTTCTAGACTACTTCAAAGAGAGTCTAGTGTTGAATGTTGAATCTACTACCTAAGAAGACATGAAAAATACAAGAAAACAATAAAGAAAAACGAAAGAGATATGTAAAGACTTGTTTGATTCATTGTGTGTTGAATATAGGCTTCAAATGAACATTTATAGACTTAGAATAATTAAGCAACATGCCATGTTTTTAACTACTAACTATTATATTACATCATGGCTAACGCTACTAATGTAGGTAACTAACATGTAAGCTGAGTTGCATCCCAAAAAAGTCTTGTCGGCTAGTAATTTACTTCCATATCAGCCAACCATGTCATCCATTACTCTATTGTTAAGGGAATATGTCTTCATGCACGTCTTAGCTAATACATTGCTCATACGGCTAAGTTGTGGGCAAAAATGTTTTTGTGAATGCTCGGTTGTCATCTACTCATGTTCTCTACATTCCTAATTTTTAAAGTAGTGAATATTTGACTAAGTTTTTGTCATTCAAACAAACTTTGGGTCAGTTTTATCTGACATCAAATCAATGTTGTAGCCTCTTTGGATCTCATTAACCATTACCACAACACTAATAAGGTCCAATACAACATCCAAGCCTATTTTGACTTGATAGCCACATTTGACCGACAACTGATTTGAATGTAAACTGATGAAACGTCTATTAAAATGTTGACGTCATAATGAACCGTGAGGTAAATTATTGGACGTCAGTACAACATCCGATAAAACACCCATTAAAATGGTAAAATACATAGAGAAAAGGGGGCCTGCACTAAAAATAGCTTGTGCAACCTTAATTTTCATTGGAGATCAACATTGTAAAACTAATTTATTGTGCATGTCCCTTTTTCTTATGTATTTTAACATTTTAATGGGGGTCGAAATTTCAACAGTGGGTCCATTTTCGTCATAATGTTGTGGGTGAAAAAAAAAACATAATCTTTTTTTAGAAAAATGAAATATTCTCTCACTAGAATTGATTCATATTTATTTGAAGAAGCTAATAAAATATTTATTGTATATCCAATAAATATTGACAAAATTTAGATGATGAAATGCATTCGTTCAGATTGACAGATCAGTTTTGACTCATTATATATTCAACTAATGATGATTTGGCCGTCAACATTATAAATGTGTATTTCGATCACTTTAATTTTGTCATTTTTTTTTCATTATGTTATTAATTTGAATGGTATGAGTTCGTTCGCAGGTTCATCTTTTTCAAGTTTCAGTCACACATAATTTGTGTTGTTTTTTTTTTGTATGTAATTTACTAGCTTGATTGAATGAATACCTTATTTTTAATTAAAAAAATCATGAAAGATTATAAAAAAAATAATTTGAGACAAAAATCTCAAGTCAAGAGAATTATCTATCCTTTTATTCATAAATGAATATAACGACAATAATCAAATATTTTCTCATTAAGTGTTACATTGATCAAATTGCGTCATAATGTTTTATCATAAACTAAATTTCGATCCAACTCATTAATTTTAAAAAATTTCTTAATATTTTTTCTTATAATTTTCTAAGACTTCCTCTATCTCTAATAATCTAATTATTTTTATCTGATCTATTCATTTTACTATGGTATTTTAAAATAAATAAAATCCATCAATTAAAATGGATAAGTACTATTTTTATCCATGTTCGGTCGCAGCATGTCATTGTCGTTTGTAAGTCTTAACCACTTTCAGTTGTCTCTCCTTCACATCACACGTGCGAGGTATCTTTCTGTCTGAACATTCAGAAATTAAAAGAAAAATAAAAAAAAAAATCAAATTATTTTCCCCTTTCAGTAGGAAAAGTATATACCTTCTTTGGTATTCAAAACAATTACAACAAACATGGACCCTCCCCCCATTTTTTTATGTGAATATAATACAATGTTTATTTTTATTTTTAGTGTGATTATTTAATTATTATCGAATTTATGTGAATTATTGTTCTCTCTTGCAGTTTGGTTCTTCAAAGGAGACTTCCTTTTGTTGGATTCATCAGATTACTTGGCCTTCTTGTTTTTGTTTCAACTTGCTGGTAAGTTTTTTTTTTTTTTTTTGAGGTGCTAGTGTTTCAAAGCTACTTAATATTAAACTCGTTTGTATTGACTTATTTGAACTTGCCTATTGTCATAAGCACTTGCGAGTGTTTTCAGCTTATTTCCATAAGCTCTAGGATTATTTATCATACGAAAACAATTTGACTTCACTTTTTTGTTTGTTATATGAAAACAATTCAAACTTATTCTTCTTCTGGTCTATTTATGAACATAAGATTTTATCTTTATGTTGAATGTCTTTTGTTTTCATATCTGAAATTTAATATTTTTGGCGTCTGAGTGAGGGAAAAGGGTAGCTTAGCATCTTTTGTTTTCTTGGTTGTTTACATTTCAATTTATAATTCTCAATATTTGAATGATTCTTGCTTTGTCATTCTTCTTCTGCTTATCTTGTATTATGTAATAGCTTCTCCTTCCAGAAATTTAACTAGTAAAAGAAATGACTTCGGATAAAATGTACCTTACATGCATCAGATTAATAACATTTAAGTAGGAATTAGTAAAGCAATAATAGTTGGCTCATACTATGAAGCACAGATACTCCTCGAATTAGGTGTGTCCAGGTGTCGGATATGTATCGTGTCTAACACCGACTCATATGATATGATTACATTGAATTGTGTCATTTTCTCAAATTATCACCAGTGTTGACGTGTCCGTGTCTGAGTCTTTGCTGCATAGGCTCATTGTTTATTGATAAGTGGGCAGGTCACTTGAGCTAGTGAGGAAGGTAAATCCCCCGCGGTACCATTCAAGAGTAATCTTGTAAACTTGACCGTAGTATTTAAATAGAAGTTGTAATCTGTAAACCCTAGGCTTGAATAATAGAAAGATGCTGCAGCCGCAATCAGAGACATAGGCACAATTGACTGAACTCCGGAATCAAATCTCTGTGTGTTCTTTGTTTGCATTTCTTGTATATGTTTTTCTCTAGAAACACGGTTGCTGTTCTAACAACACTTTCCAGATTTATAGGTTAGGTTATATATTTCAGTTACGTTGTTATCTTTGATACTAACGAGTGTCGCAATCAAATGCTTCGGTCGCAGATTCTTTTCTGAAAACCTTGGCTGTGTGTGTGTGACGTCAAATTGATACGCTTAAAAGTGCACATCTAGTGACAATTAACTGACTCTGATTTTTTTCAAAGTTGCAGTTCTACTGATGGAAGTACGAACATGCAGAAAACCTTAGCAATTATAAAGCCGGATGGATTGCTTGGTAACTACACAGATGATATCAAGAGAACAATTTTAGAATATGGTTTCAGCATTGTCAAGGAAAAGATTGTTCAACTTGATGAGACCACTGTGAAAAGATTTTATGCTGAGCACTCTTCAAAGAGCTTCTTTTCCAGCCTTGTTAAATACATGACCAGGTATCCTATGATTGCCTCGACTCTTGTTGCATGATGGTGGCATATACTATATCGGTCTTAATTTGCGGCTGCAGTTACACTATGAACCTTTATATTGTGGTAAAATGTTGGTAAATGCGGCCACAACTGCAGTTGTGGAGACCTCTAAAACCACTATATTGCGGTTGAAGACTGCAATTTAGAACTATTTCCTAAACTGTTTCGATAACCGCATTATGTTGACTGTTTGTTGGATTGCCTATTTGCTAGACCAACTTTTACATAGTTTTATTTGCTTGGCAATGATAAAATAACTTCAATTTATTTTCTCAGTGGTATTTATTTAATGAATTTCCCCCATTGTCTCTTTAACTTTTATCCATTCATTCATTCATCAGAGCATTTCATGTAGTTGGTCAAGATTAAGGCCAAACTCAGTTCAGTTGTGTTGCATTTTTTTATATATAGTGATCCGAAACGGATCTCAGACGCTCAAAGTGAGAGATTGAGGTGAGTGAGCATAATGCGTACCTTTCTCCTGAGTGCAGAGGTCCTATATAGTGGAGCATTTCAGGAGTTTTGAAAGGAACCCCCGTTGAGAGATTCCTGCCGTGATTAACGGATCACCTTCTGATCTTCATCAAGCGGTGATTACTCTAGAGAAGGTGTAATGCGCGTGTGCTGATGGACTTTGGGTGTGAAGTTCCTTCTGAATAGGCCTTGGCCCATTTTGGAACATTTAGTTTTTTTTTTCTTCATACTGCAAATGGATTAATCAGTAAGCATGCATGCTCTAACCCGTATACTACTAGATTTTGGGGTGTACAATGGAGACAATAAGGTTTGAACCTAAAACCTCATGCATACTGTCCAAACTACCTCACCATTAGTCCAATCCTAGCGGCTTAAGCATATAAAATAAATATCATATTGAGAAGTTGGGAAATTGTAGGTTTTTTTTCACTCGCTATATAAGAAACTTAAGGTTTTTATTTTACGTAGCTGAGGAAATTTTAGTTTTAGACCATTGCGGTTAATGGTTCATCGATATGATTTCTGTATACCACTGATCATTTTTATCATATTTGATTGACATTTACTTTCCTTCCTTCATGTTTTCTAGTCTTTTATCATCCTAAATCTCCTCTTTTGCTTCTCCATAACTATAATCAGTGGACCGGTGTTAGTCATGGTTTTGGAGAAGGATAATGCTGTTGCTGATTGGCGTGTTTTGATGGGCCCTACGGATGCAACCAAGGCTAAGATTACTCACCCTCACAGGTCATATGCATGTTACTAATCAAATTTATTGTGCTTGATTTGTGAAGTATATTTGTTTGATCAATTTCTCTATGCTTAATTAGTTTACTAATTTGAACAGCATCAGGGCAAAATGTGGATTGGATACCCAAAAAAATTGTGTTCATGGTTCAGACTCTCCTAAATCTGCACAAAGAGAGATACCATTTTTCTTCAAAGAGCTCTCTACAGGTCAATGATTTTACTTCTACTTTTAAGAAAAAATGTATATATTGTTCAGTCTATAGGCACTAGCATTTCCTCCAAGATTCAACATGTATAAATAGGGTATAAAGAATTCTTCTTAGGAGCAAAAGAATTTACTTATTATTGAATTGTTGAATGCATGAAGATGAACTTCTTTTAAGAGTAAAATGATATGAAAATACTTTTCTTTCACAAAAAAATGGAAAAAGTGCGATAGAAAAAAATAAACAAATTCAAGTGAAACAAAAATTGTATTTTTGATCGAAAAGGTTCTGTTCGAATTATTATAACCTCACCAGTTCTCTCAAAATGTATGTTATTTTCTAGAAAACTTAGTTCTTACTTTGGCCTCACCAATTTTATATTTTGCAGATGTAATTACACAACATGATGAATTGTAGCTGGTGAAAGTTTGAAGCAGAAACACAGCCTTTGCTTTTTGTGAGGCTCACTACATTTACATAGTTCAAATACAAGGCTTCTATGTTTTTCAAGGCCAATTTATCTTACAATTAATCTTATACTTTCTGTTGAGAATGTGATTTCAGTGGGAATAATGAATTGTTGATGATAAGCTAGTGAAGCATGGATACTTCTAGGATTGGACATGTGTAGGTTTCCGACACACATGGCACTCGAGCGACACGTGTCGGACAACTCGGACAAGTGTTTCAAATAAAATTATTTTTTTCTTTGATTCGACACTCTTTGGATTGGTGTCCGAAAGCCGTATGACACTCCTACGACACGTGTCGAACAACTTAAACAAATATCCCAATAAAATTTATTGTCTGTAACCCGTCATTTACAAGCATTGCTTCAACATATATTTAACCCTTGTAGATGTTAAATGGATAAATAAAGGTCAAATACTATTATTTTTTTATGAAAAGGTCAAATATTATCATATCATATATAAGAATATTTTTAATCAAATAAATTGCTCAATTTATTATTTTTTGTCTGTCAACGAATTGGCAAAGACCACTGAAACTCACACATTGCAAGGTCTCGGGTTCGAACCTGGATGAAGACATCCAACCTAACAATTTTGGTATTACCAGTTGAGCTAGGCTTTACAGACTAAATTGCTCAATTTAGATCCTTTATAAATAATATTACTATATTATTTAATTACAATAAATAAATAAACATATGTGTAGCGGTGTCGTTGTCCTATGTATTGTCATATTAGCTGTGTTGATGTGTCTGTGTTTGTGTTTTGTCAGGTATCCATATCTTTTGATCGAGCTTCATAGATGATGGAAACACTTAATAATACAATTTTGATCCTAGATTTTCTTGGCTTGTTTTTTTGTTAGTGGTAAAATATTTTTACTCATTTCAGCTAAAGATGATTCTTTTAGAAATGAAATCTAAAGATTTATTCTGCATCGCATTGCGAATTCTGCTATTGTTTTATGTTTGACCAGGATTACGCTGATTTTGGGCGAAGATAGGTTACGACCTGTTTACTTTGCAAAATTATTGTTATGGAAGAAGGAAATTAACAAATAAACTCATTTCTCATTCATGAAATCATGATACAACCAACATTTATAGTAAGTACAGTACCTAATTATACACACTAATGTATCAGATTAAGCTAACTAACTCTAGGAAGCTTGTATTACAAGTAAACTTATGAACTAGTATTATTCTTCTCTTCATACTCTAATAATTATATTTTGTTTTCATTTCTTAGAATATGTGTGCATTTTAGCTTGCTAATAAGAGGATAAGAGACTTTTAGAACGAGTCATTGTGATAGAGAGAAGACAAAATGTTAGCCAGTGATGATGTGTTTGCCGAAATAATGAAAATAGTTCTTTTGTCATTTTCATTGTTTTTAGAAGTACAAGACAATTGTTCATTTCAATAGTCTCTTTCTCCTTGTTAACAAGTAAAACTAACATATATTTAAGGAAAAAAAATATAAAAAAAAATGTTTTCACAAAGTAAACGGACATTTAGCCTCCTTTGTCTTTCCATTCTTGATTTAAGATGGTGGGATACTCTCCCTACCTTTATTTGCAAGGATTTTTTTATTTAAATAAAGTTGAGTTTCAGAATTATTGGTTTAAATAATGCTATTTGGAGTTTGGTTTATGTCCCCTTCTTCTTTTCATTTTCTTAATAATATTATTGGATTATTGCAAATGATTGTTGTTGTCTAAGGTACCAACATAATTGAGATATAAGGTGTAAAGGAATAAAAGGGAAGGACTCATTGAAGCCATCATCCTTAGAATTGGGAGCGGAAATGGTCACAATTGTACCATTTGAACTATCGACCTGATTATTTTCATGATATGATAATTTAGGAGAGGAGTCGGTGAAATCATCATCATAAATTTGAGAGTTAATACTGATTACATTGTCGAATGGAGGGATTGAAGATATAGATAAGGAAAAATGGTTTCATGAACTTGAACATCATGACAAACATAGATTTGATGAGTGATGAGTTTCAATGTCATGTGATATCCTGTTTTATTTAAAGGCTAGTCAATATTGACCGGAATAGATACCCGTATTTAGGCCTTCAGCGGAGGGAACCTATATGCAGGGCAGGGGCAGATCTAGTGCATTGCGAGGGTGTGCATCTGTACACCCTGAACTTTGAAAATTCGCACCAATAATCCTATATTTTTACATTCTGACCACCCTGAATTTTTTATTTTGCACCTTAGACTCAAAGATTTTCATTTAGACCTCAAATATTTCTCACCTCATTTATTATGATTTAATAGACATTAATTGTTTGCTTTACTTTTATAACCTCACACTTTTATGTGAAACTTTTCTTATTTATTTGTCATGGGAATCATAATCGTCCAGTTTTATTTTATTTTTTTGGTAATATTTTCTTCTTCTTATTATTATTAAATATCTTCTTATTATTACTATTAATTGTTAATATCATTATAAGGGAAATGCTAATGAGTGCCCTAAATGCACTCTTTAAGGACTTTAAATAGTAATTTTTTATGAAAAATTGTGCATTCAATGCATCGGAAATTGAAGTGTTAAACTTTTTTAAAGAATAATTTCTTAATTGAAAAACCATAAAGAGTGTCCTAAGGGCACTCGTCAGCAAGACCCTTATTATAAAGACCAAAATATAGAAGTTATGAATCAAACTCAAGCCATATAAGTTGAATTAAAGAAGTTTACCACTAAGCTAAAGTGAAGATTATACATATTATTCGCACAAATGATATATCTTACTCCCTCTGTGTTATATTATGAGTCGTTTTTAGAAGAAGAAAAAAATTGTCTTAAATTATAAGTCATTTTACAATATCAATGAAGCATTAAATACTATTTTTTTCTATTATACCATCAACTATTTTTTTTTCTATTATACCATCAACTATGAAGGAAGTGAAGAGTATGAACTATGAAGGAAGTGAATCTAGTAAAACTTATGCGGAGGTTTATTTCAATAACACAAAAAAAAAAAAAAAAGTCGAGATTTATATTGGAGGCTTGCAGTTGGAAGTTTATTTATAAGATATGTGGTAGTGGGAACATATTTACCCCCAAAGGAAAGAGGCGAGTTGGCTTGAAAATGTAAAGCTTAATGTTTACGTTCCAGGACTCCATTTTGTTAAGGAGTTCCAATGCAGCTATGTTGATGAATAATGTCATGATTATAAAACATGTCTGCATTTGCTTAAACAAAAATTCAAAACCATTGTAAGAATGATTGGCTTGAGTTGAGGAGAAAAAATGTCCCCAAGTTGATGATTGATTTGATATAATTGACGGTATCGATTGTTCCATGTAATTCATCAACATGTCTAATGTACATGTGATTTAAATCCCTTTCTTTCAGAAACCAAAACAATTGATGACTCCTCGTCATATCATGTATTTTAGTGTTTCACATGTCTTTTTGCTATTTTATTTTAGGATTTTAGTTGAATTACTAATAGTTTGAGAATGTTTATAATGTTTTGATAAAAAGTCATTGTAAATCGTCTTACACTCCTTACCAGAAAACTCTATAGGGTGTCCGTATCTTTTTTTTTATATATAGAACAGTCGGTTGAGCCGATCAGATTTTATGAATGTTATGGAGTAAGAGAACAAATCACAATGAAGAAATGATGTACAAATAAAATCCTTATTTTCTATTAATAAGGGTGGTTGTGGCTGGGGTGGAGGAGTTATAGAGATCGAGAGTTTGATCCTCATACTCAGTTTAAAACTATAACAATACTAATATTTGACCATTTAAAGAAAGTTCTACTTATTTTCATGTTAAATATTCCCTTTGGTCCTTATTATAAGAAGAAAAACCAAAAAACATCAAAATCAATACAATCATTAATTAATATAACTTTTTTAATATTTTTACAACTATACCCTCATAAAAAATTGTGAAGCATTACAAACATTAAATTAGGGGTAGAAAAGTCTTTTAAACAATAACTTCACCTTAAAAATTGTGACATTTTCATATAATTAGGACCAAAAAGTTTTTTGAAAATTTTCTTATATATAGAACCAGAGGGAGTATAAACTTTATGCTAAATAAAATCAAGGATTTTTCGTATTATCGTATTATCTTATACCCAAAAATATTATGAAAGTAATTTGAGTATTTTGTCATTTATATCTCTAAATGTAAGGCAATGTCCCTATCGTTTCATAATGCATTAAGATTGTAGGAATATATGCGAGTGTGTTTTCTGTTAGTAATTTTGTGTATTAAATTGACTAACAAAACATTATTTGATGGCCAAATTCATTAAGAAAAAGAACACCCACAAATGCTTTTGTAATTTTGATACTTTTAAAAACTATAATGACAACGCTTGAGATATTCAAAGACTAAATGTTTGCTTACTTAACATATTAATGATTACAAAAATAGCAAAACAACAATGATGAAATATGTTCTTGCTTTAAATTACTTTTTTTGTCAATTGAATTGGTTTATTCGGCTTGATTATTATAATTAAATCATGTTTAACCTCCTAAAAGAATTAAGTTAGCTTTGCTGATATGCTTGAAAATGACTCATTTTTATCGATGATAATGTATTTCTAGTGGAGGTTTTATGTATCGGTAATAATGTATTTCCAGTGGAGGTTTTATGTCAACTATAATCAAATTAAAAATTCTTTCAGTTTTACAAATGACTTGTCAAAATATGGTCGAATTAGTCATCTCTAAAATAAAAAAAAAATTAGTCGATTTGAACACACACCTACAATATTTTTTCCTTAGATATGGATGAAATTAAAGGTTGTTGATCTCGCATGATTATTTACCTCTCGGCAGATGTGGAAGGAAATAGTTTGGTTTGTTAGAATTAGGATTTTGGTTTGTTGACGTCCTATTGGCTTATATTTGTAATGTTAGCGTGTATCTAACTATCTTAATGTCTAGTACCGATCTCAAAATGTGGATGATGAATGCCCCAACTCTTGATCCTTTTAATTGTATTATTTCAAAAAAAAAAAAAACTCTTGATCCTTTTGATTGTATTATCCTTATTTTAACATTTGAATGAACAAAACTTATTTGACTGGAAAAACAAAAAATTAGAATAGTTATTTTTCTCTCTTAGAATTTTGTTTCAAAAAGAAACAAAATACTGTTAAACGTTATAGAAATGTTATTGCATTGCCAAACAAAGTCCTAATTAAAGGCCAGGTATGGAGGACAAGGGTCACAATTTGATTACTTTCATGCTCCCAATTCGTAAGGTTTCAAGCTTCGAGGGGCTTTTCTCTTGGAAGATAGAAGAAACATTTGCTCACAATTTGACAATTGTGTATCCATGAAAGTGATTATTAACATTAACATATAGTCAAACAATAATTATCACTACTTCACTATGCCTGGACGATACATGTCCACGATTTCATTCCCAATTCTTAATTTATAGGGTGAAGTGCATATATAGTTTCCATAATCGGAAAGGCTAGTGTGTGGTAAACACTATATATGGTATCAATTGCCCAATCTTATGCATCTAGTATATTCAATGTACCCCACATGGCATCCTTTCTTGTGTATGGGGGCTACTTTCCATTGGGTTATTAATAAAGTAAAGTTGTATCTTGGTTAATGTGATTTTATATACTTGTGCTTGGTTTAAGTGATTCATTTAAGCTTTCGACTCTTAATTCCATACATCTTGATGAGGACTTCTACATCCTACTCAAGTTATTTTAAGCCAATATTATGACCTAATTGATGACATAATGATACATTTTTTATGATATTTTTAGGAGGATAACTTCTTATAATAATGCAAAGTAAAATTTTGAAGAACATGTTTGTTTTGGTTGCTTGTAAGGTAAAGAAGTGAGATATATGGTTCATGATGATCGATGGTCGACAAACAAATTTAATCAGTTGTATAGAAAGGATTTTGGTTTACTACTTTAATCTAGAGGAATAGACTAGGTTTCCATGATGTAGTTAATTAAATTTGAATCTTGATTGGAAGAAGCGTTTGAAAGTGGCTAGAATAAGATTATTTTTTATGGAGAAAATATATTGAAAAGAAAGAAAAAAATCAATTCATAGACATTTGAATAAATTTTATTGTAATATAATGTTCGTAAAACTTGAAAAAAAATGGTATTTAGGGCTTAAAGGAAGTCGTAGTGACGTGGCCTTAGGGTAGGAGTTGGTTTTGGAAGGAAAAAGAGGGGAATGTTCAGTTTTATTTCTAAATTAAAGAAGTTATTAATGATTCTAAAATCGATTAAAATTGTGATTGAAATATATATCTATCTTGTCATTTCTTTAAGTTTTTATATAAAGAAATGGTTATTCAGCACATAGATAGATAGATAGATAGATAGATAGATAGATTACCTTCTCCATAAAACCCAACTAGCAAACATACCTTTAAATTTTAGTGGTATGATCCTTCATGTTCTATGTAGTTTGTTTATTATGCTTTTTTGAAGAAGATTCATGGTTAAGAGATTTGTTTGAGGATCTACTAAGTGTGGGTTTGGTTTTGTGTTGATAAAATTGATCTTAAATAAATTCAATCTTTTTAAGAAGCCAAATTATCCCACAGAAATTGGCACCAGGAAGAATCGAACCTGAGATCTTGAGAAGAACATACTTTAAGGTTTCAAACCAACACCACCAAACAAACTAAAGTCGGTGAATGTAAAGATATTTATATTTAAACACATTAGTTCAAGTAAAAGTAAATTGAACAATAATTACAAGGTTAAAAATCAATCGTAGATCCAAAAGCTCCAACTTCTATCTTTAGTTAGAATCAAATATGGAAAAAGCTCGTCAGATTGTTGAATGTGTTGTACTAGTATTGAGAACATGTTTAACATGTTGTGAATTTGGGACTATAAATCGTACCAATAAATTTAGATATGTGGGACAAGTATCAATGACAACCAATATGTTTATAGGTTGCAAGCAACAACAACGCATCTAGATCTAATTTAGCAACCAAGTGTAAAGCAAAACCACAATCGAACCAAAGAAAAACAAGACAAAGAGTAAAGAATAAAAAACAATACACCAAGAAATTTTTCATCAAGTTCGATCCAACAATGTCCTATATCTAGAGGAAAGAGATCTTTCGATGTCACTATCAATGAGTTATTTACAAAGATATACAAATAGTTACAAAAAATTAGCTTCAACAAGCTCACCAAGAGCAATCCTAATTTCTACCCTTTTCCGAATCTCTTTCCGTGACCAAGAGACTCGATGATTTTATTACTCAAGGTGTTTCCCAACTCTATAATCTAACCCCAAAAAAGAACCAACCCTTAGCATTTGATTTCCAAAGGATATCCTTTTTTGGTCTCCCAAGATTCACCTAAGTTGCTCACAAAGACTCAATCTCTCATGTGTTTCCCAACACATGAATCTCTCCCCAAAAGGCATCAACCCGCTTTCAAGAGCCCCCTCTTTTGGTTCTCCAATATTCACATCTTGACTCTTTTGAATCTCATATAAAGACCATCAACCTTTAGCCTATAAACTCCCACATTTGGTTACATGAGATTCTCAAGATCCTCCAATAAATAGGTTAAAGAGTGCTTAAATAGTGTTCAGATTCAGTGCAAATCGTGTCACGATTACACTGGAACGCTCCACGGTCCAAGTTGGTATATAAATCGGTTGCTTCTAGTTGTCCAATCTCGCCACGATTGCTTTCAATCACACCATAATTTCTAATGAATCAAACTTATCTTCTTCACCAAATTGTGCCACGATTTTCCAGATTCAACAACATCAATTTTGAGTCGCTTTTCAACATAACACATGAGGAAAATTCATCGCAAAGATCTACGTATCAGTTATATTCATAGGAGTGAAATTAGGATTGGTTGAACTAGGCTTTGCAATGTCTATGACTAACATGGTAAAAAAAAATTCAAAGCCTAAACAGCTAGAAGTAGCTTGTAGTCTCTCATAACTAATTTAAAAGGCTATTATGACATGTTAACCTATTTACCAGCTTATTTCATATATGTGTGTGTGTTTTTTTTTTCAATAGACTAATGAGCTACTAAATCAATTAGATTTAACTCAAATTTGATATTGAACATGACATTGTAGAGAATCTAACTATATATATAATGGAGTCTAATTAACTTAAATTACTGAAAATACTGGCAAATTTATGATTTAGTCCATCGTACTAAATTGATAATAATAAAAATAATAGTAATAATAAAAGCAATAATATAGTATTTACTTAAGTAAAAAGACCAAATAGACTTAAGGCTCTTTAATAGTTTGTATGTCCCGATCGGTTGGTTTGACAATCACCCTTTATAATTTTCAATTTGATGTACTAAGTTATTGAGCAGCAAGAATTTCTAATAGTAAATCATAGTATCAACTTTTTCACGGAATCATGGTATCATATTAGACATTCATCAATATTAGGTGTCATTGTTTAATATTTATGGAGGCAATGTGAATCCATAATAAGATATATCAAAAAATGAGTTATGGAGTATCGAAAATATTTTTGATACAATATTACTTATGAGTTGGCACCAATCAAATCATTCATTAGTTTTTCACTATTTATATTATATAATAATAGAATAAATGTGAATGATTTTGATTCAGTTAATCCAGCATTGGTAACTCTACCCACCTTTTGTTGAAGGATAAATAAGAATCTGGCTATATTTTTTCTCAAACATCATTATTTGTGGCTTAGGTATGGTTTTGATTTATCAAACAAGTTTTTTTTTTTTGACAAATTATCAAATAAGTTATTTTGTGGTTTAGTTATGTCTTGAATATATCAAATTATTTATGCTTAGTTTTAAAAGGATTGATTTTTATATGCAATTAGTACAGGGAACTATTTTCAAACTATAAATTAGTTTACAGACATATTTATATAATATGACACGTCAACATTGACTAACTGTCCTTTAACAGAAGAACCTAATTGAAAAATTGTAATAGTTCAGAGACTTGATAAATACCTATTTAAAAAAATTAACTAGTTTAAGGACCAACAAATTAATTAAACCAAATTATAAACACTTAAAAATGTGAAAGATACCTATACTCATACTACTATAATATTGTATTATACACCCTCCGGTCATTATTATAAGCAAAAAGCTCTATTTTAGATTCATTTAATTAATGATGTATATGATATTTATTATAAACCACATATATCATTTAATGAATGAATCTAAAATGTTAATTTTTGCTTATAATAGTGATCGGATGGTGTATTTAATAATATGTGGTAGTATTTGTTATGGGGTAATAGTCATTTTAGTCCCTGAATGTGTAAGAACAGACACAATAATCCCTCAATGTATCAAAATTCCAAAATAGTTCATGATTGTGTATTTTGTTACTCAAAATAGTCCTTAACGTCAAAATAATTTTTTAATACTCACAATAACTTTTTTAATATAGGATTTGAAATGAATAAGTAAGTAGTTATAAAGATTTATATAACAATAAATAAGTATATTAAAAGACTAATATGACAATATTAACAAAGTATTTTAATGTTAATGACTATTTTGACTAACGAACAACACAATCAACATTTATTTTGAAATTATTATACATTACATATTTAGTCAAAATGACAATTACTCTTGTTTGTTGTAAAAAAAAATAGTCAACTTGATCCCTTTACACACGTGTTGATCCGACATAAAATTATGGGAATTACATTGTCGTTATGGTTACTATACTATGAGCCGTCACGCCAGGGTGTTGGTATCGGTATGTATGTCCTTTCCAAATCCTAATTTCCAACCCAAAAACTTTGAAAATAATAATTTTCTTTGAGTAACAAAAAATGGAAATAATTATTCTTCCGTTAATTATACTATTATACAAATTAAAAAGTTTTAAAATGTATGTACAAACAAATATATGGTGTTGACGGTTCTAAAAATATTCCTTATAAAGAATTGTTCAAAAACTTTAAGGTGAAATAATTCAGTTGGTTGTGTTGTTATGAGAAGACATGTTATCTAAGTTCAAATCTTATCAAGAATTAAGGATATATGTACTTTAGCAGATAATTATTGTTAAAACATACAAATTGTGTTTTGCATTCAAGCAAGTTGTGAGCAATTCAAAGGTTAAAACAAAAAGAAAAAAACTGAAAGAAACAGTGTTATATATAGCTGGCAAGTTGATGTAGTTGATAACTTGATGAATATTATAGTACTCTTAACATTTGTCACACACATGTAATGTGTTTGGAATGATCGATCTTGTATATTATTCAGTGTACTTAATTAAACCTTAAAGCAAGTATAGTGTACGTGGGTTCTATCACAAGTTAATTGGAGCAGGTGAAATTTGGGAATTGGTCTGGTAAGTGTGAGACATTCCCATGCCATGTGTGTGTGCTCTTCCTCATTTTCTCACTTGTTTTTCTTGAAGGCCCATAAAATTTGGCTATGATTTCAACACTTATATTTCATCAAGGAACCTAAAATAGTCCTTTTCCTCTTGTTTTTTTTTAGTTGAAAAGCACACTAGTGGTCAATTTCCAAAGAAAATGCATATATACATGGTTCCTTTTTGTACACCTCTTTTCAAATAAGATAGGCCTTCCAAGTTCCAAGACACATGCGGCATGCCCTTCATTTGCATAATTATCAAGCTGTGGCTTAGACACAAATGTTACCATATTAATGGTTGATATTACATTAGGGGTATGCAACCAGATCGACCATCACCTAAACTATGAGCGGGATTATAGCACTATGATACAAAAATTGAGAATCAATATTTCCATAATATTTTTTGAGAAATATTAGAATAAAAATATTTTTTTTCTTTGTATGCAAAATAATGGAAAACACCACCATAAACTTACACACAAAGTAGAAAATTCCTAATTTAAGAACCTAAACACCACATAAAATATTCATCTAAACAGTGTTGACATTGTCGGTTGAATTAGGTCTTACGGATAAAATCATTTTATTTTGTTTTATTTTTACTTGTAGAGAGAATGTGTATAGTAGAGACATTGTTAAGTGGGAGGCTGCTGATTCGTCTTGTTAGATATTGTCGCATATTTATTAGAATTAGTGAATATTGCTTAAGGTAGTTTATGAACAATTAGAATTAGTGAATATTGTTGTACCAAAAAAAAGAATTAGTGAATATTGCTTAAGGTAGTTTATGAACAATTAGAGGCTGGTTATATTAGTTATACTAGATCCGTATAAGATGCATCATACTTTCGTTGTATCAACTTCTTCTTCATACTATCAATTACAAAATAAATATTCTATCATTTTTTTTTCCTCTGTTGGACTCAACCATGTTTTTCAACATGTCTTGAGCAAAATAATGTTTTTATGAAAATAGTTTACCTATAATGTTTGTTGATTTTGAAAAGGATCGTCTCTTGTAGAATGATATTCCATTTAGGAGTGTTCAAAACCGAACCAACCCAATAGAAAAAACCACAAACCGAACCAACCCAAACCGAAAACCGAAAAAAGTACATTTGGTTCGGATGTATTCGGATCATTTTTTGACTCACCTGCATGGTTTGGTTCGGTTTGCCGTTTTAATTTTAGCAACCGAACCAAACCGCAACATAAGAGATCGAAACTCTAATTAAACTTACATTACCCAACCTAGTACTCATAGAAATTCAATGAGAAATTTTATAGTCACATGTTTTTTCTCTTGTGAAGTTTCTTCTATGCTTTTGATTTTAAAAATGTATTTATGTGCTTTGATTTAATTCTATTTTTTGCATATATGTTTATGTTAGATATATCTTGAATCATAAAAATCAATGAGAACTTTTAAATAATGATAAGATTTTAGTCTTTTGCATTTCTTACGGAAGAGAATTGATTTTTGATCCATGTTTTTAATTTAGTCTATGTTGATGGGAACATTGTTGGATCAAATTTGAAACATTGTTTTTTTTAAATAAGTCGTTTTTAACTTTTAACTTGATTTTAATGTTGGAAAAAAAATTATTGTCTCGCAAAAAACCGCAACAACCGAACCAACTCATACCACAATAGTTTGGTTTGGTTTTCATTTTAAAAGTCAACCGAATCAAACCAAACCACATGTTTTTTTATCTTGCGGTTTGGATGACTTTTAACCTCAAAATTGAATCAAACTGCACCGCAAACACGCCTACTTCGATATGTTGCATTAAGAGTGTTACATTTGTAAATAAAAATTATTATAAAATAAGTCTTATTTTTTCAATTTTAAATAACTACTAATTATTCTTAAAAAAAATAACTACTAATTATTATTTTTCGATTGTAGTCTCGAATAAATACTATATGCATCTAGGGGTGGGCATGGTTTGGTTCAGGATGAAAACTGAACCGAACCGAACTGAACTGTTTGATAAATTTAAAATAACTGAACCGAACCGAACTGTTTGGATTTTGAACCGAACCGAACGGTTCCAAACCAAACCGAACTGAACCGAACTGTTTCGAACTGAACCGAACTGTTATTATTGGTATCATTGAAAAAAGTATAAAAACCCAAACAAAATCGAATTTTAGAAGGTAAAACCGAACCGAACTGTTTTGAACTGAACCGAACTGTTTCAGTTCAGTTTTAGAACTGTTAGTAATGGTTCAGTTTTTTTGGTTTGGTTCGGTTCAGTTCAGCAGTTCGGTTCGGTTTTTTGGTTTTTTTGCCCACCCCTATATGTATCACTCTCCTTCAAAAAAAAATACTATATGCATCACTTTAAATCATTATCGCTTTCATATGTACCCTCTTCAAATCTTATGAATCTTGACTCTTAATAAAACGAATGCACACGTCAATTTATATTGTATAGATTATCACTCCAAATCCTTAAAGATCAACTTTTATGTGATCTAATGGTTAAAATGGTGACACAGTACTCCAATTTAAAGTAATACCCGGCAAAATTATTTTCACCCATGTGTTGTTGGTGAAGGAAGGGATCACTCAAAACAAACTACGAAGCAACAAAAATAATATATAAAAGAGAATGTCTTTCATGGTATACATGCATTCCCCTCAACAAAAAAAAAATGCTTACATTCACATTATACATGGGGATAATTAAAGGTATAAAGTAATAAATATGCTAAGTATTTTAGTTTGTTAATGGAATAACCAATTGAAGGGAAAATATTGTTCAGATACAGAGGTACATAAGGGTAAGATGGGCCACTAGTCCGTGTTTGGGACTTGATACAAGATAAAATATGAAGCTACACTCATGATCAATTAGGCCATAAAATTCATCAAACTTTCATACTAGTTTTATATTCCCAAAGCTAAACTCTTATTGGCTTCAAAGATCTGTTCTCACGGAACTTCACTGGTTACTAGTAGAAAAGTACCTCATTACCCTTTCATTACCTGACACATGGCTAATTCCTTCGCACTATCCAACCATCATTACAATATTTTAATGATGTAATTAGTTTATATAAAAAATTAGATACATCATTTATTAAATGAACCTAAAAAATAAACTTTCTCTTATAATTAGGATCAAAGAAAGTACCTATGAAGCTTAAATGCCACAAATTTAGAGATGTGTTCATATAGGATATGTGTTGGATACTTATATTCTATGGACATTTGTGGATACTCGTCTAAGAAGTATCAGAATTAACTTTTTTAAATAATATTTATTAATTTATATATAGAATACTTCAGATATACACGTACTACTAATAAGATACAGAAATATATTTGTATCCTATAAAATATGAAGGTAAAAAAGTTCAAGATTGTGAAAATTTTGTGGAGATGCTCAAATTATGAATAAGTAAAGTTGTCATTTGATGAATCACACATAAAAAGTATGATTTTTTGTTGATGATGGTAACAAATGTATGAAAATAAATTATTGTGAATTACACATAAACTCTAAACTTTGTGTTTAGATCACAAGTATTAGTTTTTATTATTTGTGATACTTATAATTATATATTAATGACGAATAATCAATGCATATTTTTTTTAAGTATTTTACGTGCATATAAATATTATTGTAAGAATTTTATTAACGCATCTTAGTCGTATTATATCTTGAATTTCAAAAAAAAAAAATCGTATATGCATATTGGTATCGCACCTGCACCCGTATTACGGGTTCCGGCTTCATAGATTTATACATTTATTAGTAATTGAAAAATTATTTGTAGACACTCAAACACCAAACTACATCTTGAGAAAGAGAGAGAGGGAGTGATAAAGATAGTGATCTAATAAATTGGTAATGCGATAGTAAAAGATTGAGATAAAATGGAATGCTATAAATTTAATGATGTCTAAAGTATAAGTACTCTTACTAATTGGCTTTTAAAATAATCCAACCAAGTTGTCTAATCTCAAAGATCGACCCTCTTTTTTTGGCTTATAAAATCTACTACCCTCAAACTAAATTTACCACTAGTACTAGAAGTTGTAGATATAAACAAACACTAGCTCACAAAATCTTACATATTTGACACCTGGCTCTCTACCTCACTATCACTATCACTATCATCCAAATATCATCACCCCCTTTTCCTCTCACTTTATATATTATTGCTCCCTAGCTAGTTCTTTCAAATTATTAGATTCATCCTCCTTATTCATACTCCTAGCCTTAGTCCTTCCACCATGAAGGTAATTAATTAATTAGTCTTTCCATTTTGCAACCATTATTGTTACTTTATATGTTAATTTAGTTTGTGCTATGAAATTTCTTATGTAACATGATTGCCTCAAAAAAAAATGTAGCATGATTGATATGTCTTTTGTCACTTGTAGTTCTTCAGCTGGATGCAAAATAAACTTGGTGGGAAACAAGAGAATAGAAAATCAAACACATCTACATCTACTACGTGTAAGTGATGTTCATTACTTTTGTGTAGTTTTCGTCAATAACATGTATTTGTCCTCATACACATAAAAAACACATACTTCAAAATAAAGGAAGAATGACATAGAATCAAACAGTTAAAGACAGGGAGTAAACATGTGTTTACATGTTTATTTTTTGTTTAAGGGTGCTTACATGTTTGTTATTATATTTTACTTTACCACAGTAGTTTTAAATTAAAACTAAAAGACCAATGTTATGTTTGGACTAGCTTTATTGAATTTATCTATTGGACATAAACACTTGTTAGACTCATTGTTTAAAAGAGCTTATAGAAATAATCAATGACATGTCCATAAGATACTTTCAGCTTATTTCCATAAGCTCCCTGGGATAAATTATGAAAATAGTGTATAGCTTATATGACAACAATTTGACTTTATTTTATCTTTTGTTATAGAAATAACTTATATATAAGTACTTATATGATAAACGTTTATGATAAGCTGTTTATCCAAACATGGTTTAAATCAAACATAAACTTAATAACTTATATAAGTTATATTAAAGGTATCTTTCATATAATGATATGAAGAAATTTAATTGGCATGCATGTTTAACAAATATTTGTATCTTTGGATTGTGACCAGATCATGCAAAACCAGAGCCTAGAGAAGAATTCAGTGACTGGCCTCATAGTTTGCTAGCAATTGGAACATTTGGAAACAACAATGAAATCACACAAAACATAGAAAACCAAAATACACAACAAGAGGATCCATCCTCTTCAGAGGAAGTACCAGACTTCACTCCTGAAGAAATTGGAAAACTACAAAAGGAGTTAACAAAACTCTTAAGACGAAAACCAAATGTCGAAAAAGAGATTTCTGAGCTTCCCCTTGATAGATTTCTTAACTGTCCATCAAGCTTGGAGGTTGATAGGAGAATCAGCAATGCACTTTGCAGTGAATCAGGTGGTGACAAAGATGAGGATATTGAGAAGACACTTAGTGTCATACTTGATAAATGCAAAGACATTTGTGCTGAAAAAAAGCAAGAAATCAATTGGAAAGAAATCTATATCTTTTCTTCTTAAGAAGATGTTTGTTTGTAGAAGTGGATTTGCTCCAACACCTAGCCTTAGAGATACTCTTCAAGAGTCAAGAATGGAGAAGGTACCTTTTTTTTTTACAAAAAATATCCCTCTTACTCATAACCTTCTAATTTGTGAATTCGGATTTGTTGCGGTCAACAATCCTACACATTCAAGTAGTTAACAAATCAATGACTATTGGGTCGAGATCACAATCTATATTTCAATGTAGACTTTTATTTATTTATTTTTAAAAAAATCTAAAATAATGAACTATAAATCTAGACCGTCCAGTCTTGATCCAACAACCACTGACAGTGCTCACTTGCCAACCTAAAATTAGAATTTGCATGTCTATTGTGTATGTAATGCAAATGTATAATAAAACAGTAAGCAACAAGAATTGTAGCCGCGGCATTAAGGTTTTGATGTTTTGCGATTGCAATTGTTGTCACATCAGAAGTGACGTTTTTTTGCAATACCAAGATCGCAATGCAAACGCGACCGTGATCTAAAACCTTTGGTAAGGTTGGCATATTGCTTCAGTTTTTTTACTAAGTATGTTGAAATCTACAGCTTCTAAGGACAATGCTTCACAAGAAACTTTACACTCAAAATAATTCGCGTGCACCGGTGTTAAAGAAGTGCATCGAGAACAAGAAGAGTATAAAGAAGAGGAATGAGGATGAAGCAGAAGAGAGAATTGATGAAGGAAGTAAATGGGTCAAGACTGATTCTGAATGTAAATTCATTTTGACATTCATATTTATGCCACAACATAATTATAAACATCATAACTCTATGGACTAATGAGGTTTTTTCTTCTTCTTGCAGATATTGTTCTAGAGATATAATTCTGCATCTATTTTTAGTACCCTTTGTTAGTGCATGTCAAGGTAAACTATTCAAGATGGTGAATAAAGCATAAAGTACTTATTTTGTTTTGTTTTATTCTAATCTAATCAATAATTTACATGTAAGAATTAAGTAGAAGTGTGTCGATTTTATAAGAGTTATTTATGGGCATAAACACTTGTATTGAGAATGCTTATAACAATCTATGACATGTCCATAAACTATTTTATCTTATTTGTATAAACTCTTCAAGACAACTTATGTAAATAGACTATATCTTATACCAAAACAATTCAACTTTATTTCATTTTATATTGTAGAAATGACATATACTTAAAAAATTATATATGATAAGCACTTATACTATAAGAACTTAATTAAATTGTTTATCTAAAAAGGATCAAAGTGTATCAATTTCATAACAATAAATTTGCAAACTGATAATTTCGTCGTTTTCATCTCAGATTGAAGAAAGAAGTCAAAGATATAATATGTGTACAAGATTGTGGGGAGAGTATGAAGTGGAGCTCAAATTTTTCAAAATGAAGTTCATCTGTGTTATCTTTGTTTTGTTAACGGTGCTACCCGTTAATTTTTTCATGTGATTGTGTCTACAAATGTGGAACAACTCATGTTATGGAAAATCACATAATGGATTTCTGATTTGTACTAGCATGGCTAGAATTTCTTTACACGCATTTCTAATCTTTTTTTTACTCCACTTTGTAGTTACCTACTCTCCTTGTAACATGTTGGAATTGCTATATATACTTTTTCCTACTCCACTTTGTAGTTAACTTTGTTGGCTTTTTAGAACCAATGATTTTCAGAAAAAAGATAGTGCAGTGTCAAATGTCACCTACTTTTAATCAAGCAAATCTTTGCAGAGTAGTTCAATTTGAATGAGAATAATTTTATCAAAAAAAAAAACAAATTGAATTACAATAAATTAATTCAAGCACTAATCTAATCTAATGATATTACTATTGTCATGGGCAAACTAAAATAATGGTGCCTCTCTTGTCTATATTATTGGAATTGTTTTGTTTGTTCATAGTGGTAAAGCTTGAACAAAAAACTTGAGCTGCCAAAGTGACAATAAAAAAAATTAAGCTGTAAATTCAATTTACAGCTAAGAAATGCATCTTATTGCATAGTAGATAAATAAATCTAATAAACATAACAACAAATAACATAGGTTAAGACCACAAACTATTTTTCTCAACACTGAAAAAACAAATTGTTGATATAAAATGATCAAAAACTATATACCTTGAATCTTACTAAAAAAAACTAGCAATTACAATATATAATGTTGTGAATTGATTCTCAACTCTTAAATCAATTAACAAAAGAAACAATGAAATATTTGAAAAACCTATCAAACCTCGTTGAGTGCATACTTTATTAATTTAATAAACTATAAAAACTCAATTCATATATCATAGATTTTAAATTAAAAAAATTAATTTTGAATATTAGATAAATGATGCAGGGTTGGTTTTTTCTCATTATCATAAATTAAACATTATTATTGGATTCGCTCATTTCAATCACAAACTCTTTATGTATTAAATAGGACCCTTTGAGTCGTGCATGTCATGTGAGAATGAATATTGTGTATGTTTGAATTTCAAAGTGATTTTAAATTTTAACTCATATTACATTTATGTATATATTATCTATCAAATCATTGTTTAATTATTAATGCTATTCAAAAACATTATCTCATTGTAAAACTCATAGATACATGTTTTCCCACTTTAAACTCGTAGATACATTTCATCGGTTACCACTTTAAAATTAGATGAACATCAACGATATTAATTATTTTTTTGTTTTTTCATTTGTCTTCATTGATTCTATTGTTATCCCTCTAACTTGTTAGTGTGTACTTTTATAAATAAAAAATTGTATTACCCTAAATATTTATACATTATATATATTAACCGGATATCTTTTACGTGCAACTGCAGAGACTAATCTCTCTAACTAATTAGACCATAATGGTTGCCAACATATTTTTCTCAAGAAATTTAACATTATTGTATTTGCAAGCCTATACTCAACCCATGAACTCTTGTAAACAGTTTACTAATAAGTGATAAATAGGACCGGTCAAAAATTAATTAAATAAAATTTCTATAGAAAATGATAAATAGGAGAAATTAGTTTTTTTTTTAAGGAAAATAGGAGAAATTAGTTATATACCTATTCATTAACCAATTCTCTTACATATATTTATGGGTCAAATATATTTGAAAATTGCTCTTCCCCCAACCAAAATTGCTCACTTTCATACAAACCGACAAAAATACCTCAGCTTGAGTTAATTCAAGTATGTTATAATCCAGTGTGACTTAACTCGCGCTCGGTATATATCAACGTGACTTAAGTCAGGTAGAGTTATAACCTACTTGAGTTAACTCAAGCTGGGTTATAACCTACTTGAGTTAACTCAAGCTGGGGGTATAAAATACACAAATTTACTTATTTGTGTTCTCTTCATTCTTTTGGATTTTGAAAGAGACTTGCAAACTTATATAGTGATTCAGTAGAATATATGTGATGTGTTCTCTTCATTCTTTTAAGTTTTGAAAGAGACTTGCAAATTTTTACACTAAGTATAAGACACTTCAATGCCAACATTTTCGACAAACTTCCATGAATTTAATTTAAATCCAACATCATGATGATATAACATCCTTAGAGAGAATGTAATGTAACGCAACGCTTTGTTTAAAACTAAATAAATTTCTTGTATATTATACCCTCAACTTGAGTTAACTCAAATAGGTTATAAGCCAACTTCAGTTAACTCAAATAAGTTATAACTCTACCTGACTTAACTCAAGTATGTTATAACTCTACCTGACTTAAGTCACGTTGATATATACCGAGCATGAGTTAAGTCACCCTGGGTTATAACCTACTTTAGTTAACTCAAGTTGGCGGTATTTTCGTCAATTTGTATGGGAGTGAGCAATTTTGGTTGGGGGAAGAGCAATTTTCAATATATTTTTATTCTTACAAAATTACGAGTTTTTAAGTTTAGTTTTTATAAAATTTTAATGATTAATTTTAGTTCTCTATAATATTGTAGTTCTTAAACTAATCCGTATAAATTTGAAAAAATAGGTTGATAAGGAACCATACTATCGTATTTTATGTTATTTCTAATTTTAATTTAAAATAAAAAAATAGGTTGATATGGAAAAATTTATAGTAAAAAATATTCAACTAAAATACAGCTAGTTTTCATATTTTCTATAATTTAGTCATAAATATAGGTTTGAACTTAAATTTCAAAAAGAATTGTGATGATAAGGGTAATTTTATCGGGAAAAAATGTCCAACTAAAAAGTAGTTTTTTTTTTGAACAAGCAAAAATGGAATATATTACGACAACGAGCGACTCCATCTAAGCACAAGATATACCAAGACAGAGCTCAAAAGTTTACATATGTACAGATGTCGAGAACTAAAAGGAAAGCCACAACAACGGCTTAGCCGAAGCCCAAACAAACAAAAGGACTCGACCACCAAAAATGAGAATTTAAACGAACATTTATATGATTTTCTTTCATCCACCAAAAGGTATGTAACTTAACCTTCTCTAACAGTTGATGAATAGTCTTCTCCTCATTCTTGAAAATACGAGCGTTTCTTTTGTTCCACATAACCCACATGCAGCATAACCAGACAAGCTGCAAAAAAGAACGACGAATGCGAGAACCACCTGATAGATGCACAAACTGAATAACATGATCCTGAACCAGTAGCGGATCAGCCGATGAGATGCCCAGCCAGCTCCGGACTAGACCCCACATAGAAGCAAAGTGAGAACACGATAAAAACAAGTGATTAACAGTTTCCAATCCACCACACTCAGTCAGGCAAGACTGATTTGTATGAGTAAAGATGTCACGTGTCATCGAATTATCTTTAGGTGATGGTTAATTTTAAAGTTGCCTTTATATAATGGCATTGATTAAAAGTGGAGAGGTACAATCGCCAAAAAAAAAATATTTAAGCATTACAAATGATAGAAAACTTTAAATAATGTGAGGTATTCCGTAAAGATTTTGATGATTATTTTTTGTTGAAAATCTTCTGATCACATTTTTTATCTTAAATCTCTAACCTTTTATACTTTACTTAAATTACTTAAATCTAATCTCTAACCTTTTATAATTTGTTTATATTTTTCATACAAATTGCCTCTAGGATCATTTATCGAACTTTTATACTTTACTTAAATTACTTAAATCTAATCTCTAACCTTTTATAATTTGTTTATACTTTTCATACAAACTGCGGCTAGAATCATTTATCGAGCGGATGTTAACTACGGCTGACACTCAACAGTAGGTAACTGTCGCTTGGGTTAATATGATAATTTTCAGGTGTAAATGATCAATTTTCAAAGTGTGTAAATTACATTTTTTAAAACTGTCATATGACATTGACACCTCCAAATTCTCTAGTGCCCACTTGCTCGGTAATAGTATGGTGTGGTATGTTTTGTGTTTACATGCTTTTAATTAAATGTTAAAAAGGGCTTGTTAGGATTAAATTTTAATTAATTAATTAATATTATTTGTCATATATAGTTAGTACCGATAAATGATTAGACCAACAAGCTTATTTTCTTCTTTGAATCTTTCTTCAATTTCTTTTTTCTCGCTCACCCTTTCTTTCAACCCTAACCCTTCTTCGTGTAATATTGCCTAAATACAATATATTCAATGGAATAACCGTGAAATATCTGTGTAAATCAACGCCAACCATCTTCACCTACGCACCGCTCTCGACAACGTAGAGCAAATCAGCTAACACCGTATCCGAAGACCACGTCCACTCACCGGAGAAGAAATGGCATTAATTATGAGACATCAGCCACCTATAGTCGTCGGCAATGTCGCCGCCGCAAATGACAAAACCGTCGACGCTATTTAATCTATTTTCCTTAATTTATTACTCCTATCACTTCTCAGCGACATTAATTAATTACTACTTATATATACAGGAGACATACACTTCTTAGTGAAAATGGTTGTGTAAATATCACTACTCATATATATACAGGGGACATATCAAGTGAGAATGATATTTGCATGCGATAATGATAGGAATAAATAGTAACCATTAGATTACAACGAATGGCTGAGATTAATACCCCAAATGAAGTGAGCATCAAATCTCCAAAACTCATTCAAAGTAATAAAGTAGTAAAATGGCAAATACATCAACCCTTCAAAGTAGTAAGTTATCATTTCGATAGGGATTGTTCTTTTAGGCAATTAAGAAGCTTATAATTAAAAAAATGTATATCGGGGGATTTTGTAAGATTGTTGTCTGAGACGAAATTTAAAAGGTTTGAAACAGAGATTTGACGGCGATTAAGATTATTCGGACCTCATCGATGTCTTTGTTGAATTAGTGCATGTTCCTACATCAAATTACTACATAAGGTTTATATTCACGTTGTTTAACACAATAATGCCTACTTTGTCTCTGGTTATTGCCCCCTTCCCCTGCCCCCCTCAACACCTCCATGTCCTATTGCTTTGCAACAGTTAGTAGGAACTTATACTCGCATGGACGTTTTAGAATATTAAATCTAGTCATACAAGAGAAATCATCAATCTCTCACTGACAACTCGAATAAATCATTTGTAGCGATTATGATTAGAAAACAAAATGAATCTAGAAATTCTAACTTATGATTGATACAAGTTCGATGGAAATGAAAAGCATTAAGACCGATACATATAAAATAAATATGATTTAGATATAATTGATAAACGAAATTGTCATACACTCGTAAAAGAATCCAACAAATAATATATGTTCATCTTTGAGTCCTAGTCTTAGGTGTTAACCTGCTCATGGTAATTAAATACATAATCAAAGGAAAAGAAATAAGAACTTACCCTAGAACAAATGGAATTGAAAAATATCCCTCTTTAATGCTCTGGTCACCCTCCTTTGCCTCTGAACCATCAGGTTTCTGAATGAATATTTATGGGTCAAAATAGGTTTTAAATAGGGAAAATTCAGCACATAGCATGCCCGAAGCGTATGGAAACAAGTGCGGGGGTGCATGGCCCAAAAACTGCAAAATGCCATTATCTTTTTTACGATCAGGGTGCGTGGCACCATGCACAAGGTGGATGGGTGATAACCGATAATTTTGTAGGTTATTACATTGCACTTATCCCCCATAATCTATAAGAAATTGAGTGACTGCATGGCCCAAACCTTCTAATTAGTGACTATTTAGGAATTTATGGTTTTAAGTAGTTTTTAGTATTATTTAATCATTTTGAACTAGTAATGCTTGTTTTGGATGTAATTTTATTTTGAACTAGTAATACTTGTAATTTTATTTTCACCTCTTTACGATATTGGATTTCCTTTGAAGTATGCTTATTTGATTAGAAATATTTACAAATGTGTGAATTTCATGCGTATAAACGATTGCGGATTAATATAATTTTATACGATTACTAATTTTGTAAATTGACATTAGATTTGAGAAGTTAATTACTCGTGCCCTTGTCTGTTTCCCTTCTAGTTGGTGGTAGTTGTTGTCTCCTCACTAAGTCCTTGTGACTTACTCTTTCATTCTCTATTTTTTTTCTTCAGATTCCCGAGCAGCTGAGTAGAAAGTTGCTAGTAGATTCAAAGTTCAGCAGTGTTACACTTTTTGGTAGGCCACCTTGATGGACGACTCTTTTGCTTATGTATATATTTCAGTCAGTGTATCTGCAGCTATTTGAAGTTTAGAAATGTCTTATTTTGAGTTGCACAAAAATGTCATTTTGAGAAGCAAGTCTTGCATAGGAACAAACCCAAATAAAATTTATTTGGGCACACACACATGATTGATGAAATTTAAAAGAGAAATGATATTAAGTGATGTGACTAAATTATTTCTCTTTTAAATTGTATCATTCATGTTAGTGTGTCAAAATACTTTTGATTTGAGGTTGTACCCAACCAAGTATTTCTCCATTTTAAGATTCTGGTTGATGGAAACAGGTTTATGGACAGGATTCATATCTTGGAAACGTTGAAAATACAGAGGATACTTTGTCAAAATTTTTGTAAATATTATTTTGATGAAAAAGGTTTATGTGTAAATTATTTAATTGTCATTTGTCGAGTTTGGTCGTTAGGCTTGTCGGACTAAAATGTATAAGTTTGTGCGCGCGGTCACAATTTGTGTTTTGGGTCGTGACACCTACTTAAACATGTTGATAACAAAAAGTTAAATTTGTTTTTGGTCCCTATAGATATACCAACTTTTTGTTTTAGTCCCTTTAAAATTTTTCTTCGACTTTTGGTCCTACAAAAGTTTTTCATCTTCACTTTTGGTCCCTCATTTTAAGTAAACTCATATGTAGAACTCATATTTTTGAATAAAATTTTGCAAAAAAGTTTATAATATTATAAGAATCTCTCCCAAAAAAATTAAATTTTTCAACAAAACAAAAATTAAATATGAATTTTTACGGTTAAAAATTCATATTTAATTCATGTTTTGTTAAAAAATTCTATTTTTTTTGGAGAGAATTTTACAATATTCTACATATTTATGTACAATTTCATTAAAAAATATAAAGTCTACACATGGGTTGACTTAAAAATAAGGACCAAAAGTGGTGATTGAAAATTTATAGGGAGGAAATGTGGAAGAAAAATTTTAGAGGGACTAAAACGAAAAGTTGATATATTTATAGGGACCAAAAACATATTTAACCTTAAAAAAATGATGACTAATAATAATATAGTCAAGAGAAATGCTTTATACTCAGTCTGGTTCAAAATGAGTGTCGTTTTAGCCAAAATAAATGTCACTTGCACTTTTCAATGTAAAATTATTATTTTACTTCCAATTGTATGCTCTAATTAATTGAGTGTATACTAATTTCAAAGCATTACACCAATAACAAATAAGGTTAGTTTAGTAAAATTATCATGTTTTTTGACATCATCATTACATTTTTTAATTTGTGTATAAAACCCCCCTTTTTTAAGTACTTATGTGTAAAAACCTTAAACGCACACACTTTGAAACGAAGGGGTATATAAAATTTAGGCAAAATTACACAAACAGTCCTTTAACTTAATTTTAGGTAACGTTTTTGTCCTTTAACTTTTTTTTTTTTTCCCAATTTCATCTTTATGTTTTAAAATATCAACATCATCATTCTTTTTTATTTAATCTGATACACATCAGATACATGTGGTTGTTAGATTGTTTATGTGGCGATTATGTTGCTTAAATAGCATATGACTAGCTAATTTTTTACTTCTGGTTTTTTATAAGATTAATTTTTTTATGCAAAAAATAAAATAATCATTTATTATCCCCACCTCTTTGATGTTCATACAAGAAATCCAGATCTAGGCATGGCAACAAAATCCGTACCCGTGGGTACCCGCTCGAACCCGCACCGATTTTGACGGAGAAAATCCGCTTTGACTGGGTTTGGGTTTGTGTTTGGATTTTCCCCGATTTTAAAGGATGGGGCGGGGCGGGTAATGGGGACACAAGTACCCACCCCGAACCCCGCCCCGATTATTTTAAATTACATAATTACCCCTATTTAACTAGAAAGTCTTAATTAATCATACTGTAAACCTTCTCACTTCCCACAAGTCTCAATTAACATACCTAGGACCTTCTCACTTCCCACTTCGAATTGCTCTTTTTCACTTCCAACATTTTCCCTTCCCAAAAAAACACTAATAATGGTTTATTCTCTCTCTAAGTTTCATTCCAACCATCTCAAATTTTCATTCCCTCACTTCTTATATTCCAACCTCTCCGAAGATTTGGAACTCATCACAACCTTCAACTCCTCATCACTGTTCTTATTGTAAGTTAATTTTTTCCTTCATCTCAAATCTAAAATTAACTATTGTTAAGATGGATTGATGAAATAGAGCATGAGGTTGAAGGTGAGATTTTCCTTCCATTTATTTATCATTACTAGTTTCTAGTGTGGAGTGTGAAGTGACTTATTTATTACTAGTTTGTAGTGTTATTCTATTTTGTATAAATAGGTTACATTTACACCATAAAGAAGTTATCAATTTTAGTTTCTGCATCAACTAACTTTTATCTAGTTTTTAGTGATTTAGCTTTGAAGGAGCATTGGTTCTGATTTGGAAGGAGGTGTTTTTCTCTTAAAAGTCTCGTGGTTTATTTGTTTTGGTTAGGTGGTTATAATTGTGATGGTTAGTGTTGTAATTGCTTGTGCAGTTTTATCAACTTGCTACAGTTCTTTGTACTTGTTATTCTCAATTTTATCAATTTTAATGTTTATATTATAACTTGTATATTTTATATAGGTGAAATATTGGCTAGCGGTGTTACTTCCCTCTTTGAAGACGGACAATAATATTTAGAGAAAAGAGAAAGAAAGAAGACTACATTGGTGTTGGCAACTTATCTAGCTACTTGTGTTAGCAATTTCAATGAACAATGATTCTTATCTACTTGTTAGCAATTTCAATGAACAACGAATATTCTTGGTTATGTGGTTGTCTTGATGATGGTTTTGGAATATTGGTTTGGTTATGTGGTTGTTTTGATGGTAGTTTGGAATATTCTTATCTGCTAGTACTATATTATTTGGTTTGATAAATTTGATATTGGTTGTGATAATTTGGATTATGAGTTGTATTGATATTTTGGTTTGTACTTTATTTGAAATAATTTTATTATATGTTTTTTAGGGTTCATACGAATTTTGGGTTCATGTTATAGGTTCTAGTTTGGGCTAAGGGATTATATTTATTAAAAATTATGAATCCACTACATGTATGGGGGCGGGGTGGGGATACCGAACCCATTTGGGATGGGGTTTGGGTTCAACTATTCATCCCCGTTGGGGTACGGGGTGGGGAACATGGTTTCATCAGGGAGTCGGGTTTGGGGATGAGGTGGTAAAAACCGTCCCCGCCCCGCTCCATTGCCATGCCTATCCAGATCTGAAAATCAAACCCAGAAATCACAAGACGAAAATCAGAAATAAAACAAGTGTTTGTTCATCGCAAATCAGACTAAAACGTTACCTAAAATTAAGTTAAAAGATTATTTTCGTAATTTTGCCTAAAATTTAAAAAAAAAACTCGTGTATGGCACGTGTGTTGGAGTCTGTTGTTTCTATATCTCTGAAATCTCAATTTCCAAACCTAGAAATTATTCCCATTTCAAAATCCCCAAATTTTCACTCTTTCGCTTCAATTTTCTTCCCTTTTTCTCAAATCACCCACTTAACCTTTTTATTGTGATTTCGATCTAAAACCTTAGTTCTCTTCAATTCCATTAATTTCTGGAAATTTAGGTTTTTTTTTTTTTTAAATAGGAATTGGGAATTCAATCTGAGTGACAAGGTTGAATAGGTTCTGGCAATGCCATTGGTGAATTTTGTGATATAGAAAAAGCATAATTATGTCTTGGGCTGCTCCTGAGGATCTCTACCTTTCTACTTCACTTGCTAGTTATCTTGATAGTAAGAATTTCTCTCTCTCTCTCTCTCTCTCTCTCTCTCTCTCTCTCTCCATGTTTTTATTTGTGTGTGTAATTTTTATTGTGAACTTGATTGGAGACCCGTTTGGTAACTGTCATTTTTACACGAGCTATAACTTATTTTCATGGGCTAATAGCAGTTTTTTATAAGCTACATGAATTAGCTTATGGACCCATTTGAATTGACTTATTTTATAATTTATGCAAATAAATAAGTTTTTGTGTATTATTCATAAGTTCTCACCAACGAATATTTTTTTTCATAAACTACGTTGACAAGAAACATATAGATATGTTTGGCATGATATAATTATGATCCTAAGAGATGGCTTTTGTAACATGTAAGGTAACGAGAAGTGGAAATCTCAATAGTTGACCTCTTTAATTTTTCGCAATTTGGGAACCTCTATTCTAGTATAATATATTAATTTCCACTACCACTATCAAACTGGTCCTCTTATGTTTTTCCTCTTTAATCAGTATACCTGTTAATTCCTGAAGAAAGTTATGCATAAGGTTGAGCAATTAACAATATCAATATGCGATATAAAACCGTTCACGAGCTTTCACTTAATGATTTGGGATTTGGTTCGTGACATGATATTGAAGCTTCCATGATCATGTTATCTGGAAAGTTTGATTCTTGTTGCATCTTTTTTTTTTTTTTTTATATATTAGTAAGAAAAGTACAATAGGTACTCAACCCACAGGCCGGGTTTAAGTACAAGCGGTACTCAACCCACAAAAACAATCACCCTACACTAATTGTTGAGGCAAAGCAATGGATTCGAATACCATTCATAATACAAACAAGCACCCCCTTTCTTCCTAGGTAAAAGCCAACTCCATGCGATGGTTTTAATCTCATCCACCAAGCCCGCTACCTCCTGATCCTTTGAAGAAAAAATAACCCCATTTCACGCTTCCCAAATCTTCCAAATAGTTGCGTGTCAAATAAAAGTAAGACCTTTCCTATGCTTCTTATTCTTGTTGCATCTATTCTTCCACATGAAAGTTTAAGTTTCAGCACAAGCTTAGGTGTTCCTGTGCATTACAGTGTAGATGTAAAACCATTCATGTGCTTTTACCTATCAACTTAAGCTTTGGGGTAGTTCATTCACGACAATATTTTATTTTGAGCTGAAGATGCAAAAGTCATTGCTTTGGAATTGTAATTTGTGTGAAAGAATAGTCTTAACTCTTGACGTTACATTGCTTTTGACATATCTTGCACACAAGTCTTTCTGGAAAAAAAATTGTACATATATTGTTCAAATGTGATGAAAACCAGTTATTAGTGGTAATTAAAATTGGGTTTACAATTGATGTGAAACTGATTTTATATTTCATACCAATTTTATGGTCTGACACTGATCTTTTCTGTAGAGAAACTTCTTATATTGCTACGAGATGGTAGAAAGCTCATGGGGACACTTCGATCTTTTGATCAATTTGGTAACAACTTCTCAAATTATGTAAAGATTTGACATGCGTTAGGTTGAGTTTCTAATATTTCCAATCAATAACATGCAGCTAATGCTGTTCTTGAGGGTGCCTGTGAGAGGGTAATTGTTGGCGATCTATATTGTGACATCCCTCTGGGTCTTTATGTTATCCGTGGAGAGAATGTTGTTCTAATTGGTGAGATGGTATGATTGCTAACTATTTCTCTTTGCATTTAAAATTATTTCTACTTTTTAATCTCAATTTTACAAATGTCTTTCAATTTTCAGGACGTGGAGAGGGAGGAACTTCCCCCACATATGACCCGTGTTCCTACAGAAGAAATCAGAAGGGTGAATACTCCTAAATTATACTTTTATGATATTCTTTGTCTATTTTCTGTCACCTTGTTCTTGCCCTCACTTGAGGTAATGATAAGTTGTGACATGGCCATTCATTGCCAAAGTTCCTATTATTGTCGTAATTTAATTTTCTTCGTACTTCTCCAAACATTCATTACATCTTGAAGATGTAAAGTACTTCTGAACTTCTGAATGAAACAGATCGGTAGGGCTTGAGAGTAGTTCGTTAGAAATTAGAATAGGTACTACTCTGTACTCAAACATAAGCAGAAAAGCAGGCATATTTGGTGGACCCAAATATTAAAATCTAACTTACTTCACCCTATATAAGGCTATTATTCCCAAAATATCCTATATCGAAACAAGTTTTCAAACAAAATTAAATAAAAAGAAATGGTAATATAGGAAATAAATTGTTTTTTTATTACATTGATAAAAGTACATGAAGCTAACTATTATTCTTAATCTGTGTGTATTTAGTTATTTTTGCTTACAATTGAGTCCGGATGGAGTATTTATCTTATAAGAATAGTCATGTTTGGCGGTTAAAGTGTTAAGAGTTAGGGAATGGACTTAAATAGGAGGACAACTTAGAAGAGGGGGCATTCTAATTTGTTATCATTTGAGAAATGAGCTTTGGCTGTGGAAAGGGAAAACCCTTTGTGAAGGGCAAACCTGGGACAGAAAATCCACTCCCTACTATTCTTTCTGTCTGTGATTCAATAAACATTGCAGACATATTTTATTTTTTCCCTTCTCTCATTTTGTTTACGTACCTCTCTGTAAACTCGGAATATGTTTATGGGTTCCAAACAAAATTAATGTACTTCTGTTTGTGAAACTATTAATCATTGTGGTAAGTGATATGTTTCTTGGCTTGGGGAATAAGGGTAAGTTATATGATGACGAGTGTTGGTACTATAGTTAGAAATAGAATTGCTGCTTCGTGACTACATGTCATACGCTCAGGTCGTTAAATTAGTCTCTTACAAATATAAGACAACAAGGGTAATAGACCCACAATGGATCCGACTTTGCCTTGGGCCCATTGCAAGAGTTTTATAGCACCAAGTTACCTGTACTAATATGACAATGAACTAGAAGTAAAGTGGATAAACAAACAGTTCATACTTCACAATCATTTAGATTGACATAGTAAAATTTACTTATGTATTGACTCTAATTAAATTAGTACTACTTATTAGGGATCCTTGGAGATGTTTTCTTTATGTTGATGACTGTGGCATTATAAACTGATTGAGAGAACCCCTTCCACGCCCTGCTTTTCATGGATGTTGTCCATTTTCTTAGGTTTCGATTTTGATACTTACGTTAGCAGTAAGCTAGTAGTATCTTGCTATTGCATATATCGAAACACTTCATTGTTCTAATTTTTGGTCAAATACACAAAACTTGATACACAGGGTTTCAAAATTGGGTGAGACCAGAAGTATTCTTCTATTCAAAGACTCAAGGGTTTCATATTTATGCAGAAAAATGTCACAGCCATTTACACTGATGATCCATAGATCCAGTATATAACTAAACAACATTTTAACATATCTACATTGCAACAAGATAATCCCAAATTAGATAAATCCCTAAAGAATTAATTCCAACTAAAAAGTCCTGCTTTGAAAATTAAAATCTTAGACTTGAGTACTTGCACTACTTGCAAATTTTACTTATGATTGATAAGCTCTAGTGGTTGTATAACTTGTGTAAAACTTTGACAAGTTTTTTTATGAATGAAAGGGTTTGAATAACTTTTTTTATTCCATTGATTTTCTGTTATTATGATTTGGAGTCGAATAACTTTTTGACATGCAGTCCTACAAGTTGATTATGCATGCAATAACTTGTTAAATATTCTATAATGAATGGAATGTGATATTGTAGGCACAGAAAGTAGAAAGGGATGCTTCAGAACTGAAAGGGACTATGAGAAAAAGAATGGAATTCCTTGACTTGGACTAGTGATTAACTCTCCACACTCACATCCGCAAATATTACAGCGGCTCTTCCCCAAGTTATTTTATTTTGTTCTTCTGTGATATTGTTGATTTTCATGGGAGGGATGAATACATTGTTGAAATTTCTTGTGTAACATAATACTATTATTATTCCTTTGCTTTCTTTTCTTGTCAAAAGAAAGAAAAAGTATGTCAATTATTTTATAGCATGATTTCAGTCCATAACTGACATTTTGAATATCTGGTTTGGAAATGAAAAGGCTTCTAGTTATGCTGTGAATAGTTATATAGTATTCTTCTCAGTCAGAAAAAAGGCATGGTATGCTTTGAAATATGGCTTTTCACGACACACATGCACTCATGTAACCTGCCAAGGACAGTTGATCCATCTTCTGATCATGTGCACCAAAGTGGGCACTTTTACAGTTTACACTCCAGTATTCTCTCTCTCTCTCTCTCTCACACACACACACATTCACCATATTCAGAAGAGATTAGAAATCACTTTCAAGAGCAAATTGAGCAATATTATGCCACCAAGCAAACTCCAGACCTAGCATCATTCCCTCACATCCCAGCTTGAAGAGCATTGCAATTACCTATCGTTTGAAAATGGCCTGCAATTCACTTCCCCTCACTGTCCCTCAACAAGCCACCACAACTTGCCATGGCTTGATAGGAATTGTAAGCCCCATCACAATTAAGCTTAGTCCATCCTTGGAACTTTCCAAGTGACGCCATCAACACCAATTGTCCACTGTCTCCTTTCTAATGCAAAAATTATTTGAAACTTCATGCACGCAATAACTTGTGAAAATGGGCATCAGAGGGTTACCTGGTCTCACAAAATCATTTTCAAAAATAAATTGATTTCTTCCCTTAATCACTTCCATAAAAACCAACACACAATCATGAATATAGTAAGCCAGCAGCCATGTTGGTAACCTAATCAAGTAAGTAGTATAAGAGAAAATTGAGTATTACACTGGGAAGAAACCAGTCTTGTTTAGGTTACAAGTTGAGGTGGGAACCAGTCTAATCCATTTTTGAGTAGCAAATGTTCAATCTCTAAGCTCTGGAGTTTATATTAGCTTACAAAGGGAATATTATTATCAAATATCATAATGAATTATAAATTTGTTTAATTAACATTATTTAAAATTTTCAGTTTAGACTTTAGTTACTTTAAAAAATAAGAAGACAAACTTTCTACCCAAAAAAATGAGTATAAAGACCAATTTCTATAGTTGTCTGTTTGTTTGATTTGAATAAAAGAAGTTACATTGATTTAATTAAAGCAGAAAAAACATGACGTCAGTGACTATATTTAGGGGGGACACCGACAACCTTTAAAATATTTATAGAAATTAAATTTTGTACGTCAGACTAATTCAGACAATCCATTCCACAACCAAAACCGAAGGTCATGCTGTTCCCAGTCCTAGCCCCTCCTCCAACGTTAAACCTTTTTTTTTCTTCTGAAATTCTATGCCAAAATTTTAGAAGAAAAATTAATAACCACACTCGTAAATAGTTCAAAAAATTATTTACATTGATTATTATAAAAATATATATAAAATCTCATGAAATAAATGAATTGGTAAAATATTCTCTTTTCTTATAAAAAGCACTGTAATATTCTTTGGTCATTTGGATCAACTAATACTATGCTACTCATTTTTGGTTTGAAAAAGTCAACTAATCTATCGAAATTGACTCGGAGAGGATTAAATCACATTGAGATAAACACATTTTAAAGTCATAAGCCAACATCACTAAAACAGTTGTGTGACTCAATTTTATTTGATAAATGATATTTGTACAACTATTTTTAGATAATTGTCTGAAACAACTATGTTTTTCATACTTTTATTGTATTTTTACTCTCTCTTTAGGTTGCTTTGGTTTTTTGGGTTAATACCTATAGTGTTTTGCATATCTTTTAATGTCTTCTAAGTTATTCCAAAACGGTTGTATTTTTTTGTGTCAAGTAGTCTAGTGAATAGAGCTCACACATTTTAAATGTGGAGAAGTGAGGTGTCCGGAGTTCGAACATCGGCCCCTGTATATTATTATGCATTTGTCCCTACCAACTGAGCTAAGCTCACGGGGACTGTATTTTTTTCGGGAAGCTCACGGGGACTGTATTTTTTTTGGGTACATAGACGAAATGGCAAAGCCATCATAAAATCACACACACAAAGTGGAGGTATCGGGGTTCGAACCCCAGTCATGCCGTCCGACTTAATAATTTCGACATTTTTGTCAATTGAGCTAGGACTTATGGACGATATTTTTCTTCTTCTGATAAATCATTAAAATGGTTATTCAAATAATATTAGCTCTTTGTATTTGGACATCTAGATGCTACTAAACTTATTTGTCTATCTAACAGTCTGTTCTACAAGATAAAATAGTAGTATTTTCACAAGCTCAATAGTGATTAACCAACTTGTTTGATATTTGATATTTTTATAAGTTAGGTTTATAGCCAATCCTTAATACACACACAAAAAAAAAAGCTTATACAATATCAAAAACCAAAAAGCCAATCCTTAACACAAACCTAAAAAAAGAAACTTATACAAATTTTTATAGATCTTATGTGACAATTTAGAAATATTTATATGATGGAAAAATGTATGCAAGCTGAACAATATATAACCTTAAATTTGATATGAAAGTCTAGGAAAGATATTTGACAAAATAAGCAAACCATCTGACTATGTTTAAAGAAAGCATTTAATTTACATGTGCAAAAAAAAACCATTAATCTATATGCACTCTTAATTTATTTATTTTTAGAATTATAGTCTTTTTAACTATATTTGATGGAGTATGTGTTTAAAATAATTGTAGCTAGTACATACCATTTAATAACTTTTTAGCTATGTTATTATGAGCATCCACTTTGTTTTTTTTAAACCAAATATCTTCGCGCACACCTAATCAACTATTGAGATTAGTCATTTGAGTAATTGATATTTATTTAAAGGATTGATCTCTTCTAACATATATTTTTTCATACTCACAACACAATTAACAATTTAAATCATCTATCACTTATTTATCATCATATATGTTCATATTCACTTTGATTATGAAGCATCATTATAACTCTTAAAGTTTGTCATCCATTTCGGTCTCACAAAGTTTAAGGGAATTAAAATATGCAACTACGCGTGGATGATTAATTATTTAAGTGTATGTTTGGTTCCACTTCCAGAGAAACCATAGTTGATTCTGAATGTGTAAAATTGATTTTGACATGTTTAGTTGTTTTCTTGTAGAATTGATTCTGCATTTAGAATTGATTTTACTTAAGGCTAGAATTTATAGTTTTTTTATTTTAGAATTGATTTTTACACACAAATATATAATTCAACTCATTTTTACATAAATGTATTCAAACACAAATTATTTTTAATCATAATCACTTTTAATCAAAATTAATTATATAAAAACAATTCTATCAAAATCAATTCTTTTTCTAACACAACCAAACACAAGCTAGAAAAAAAAGTTCTTCAACCATTAAAACTTGACATATGATAATTAACAATGATACACATCATTAATGCAACGCCATTAATCACTAATCTACCTCAGTTAAACACTGTTAAAACACTAAACAGAATCACACACTCTTCTTCTTCATCATCATCTTCTTTCTCACTCTTCACTGCTCATTTTCACAGATCCACACCCCACTCTTTCTCTCTCTAAAATGTCTCCTCTCACACTCCTTACAATTCTGTTACTGACACTATCTCTGCACACAGAAGCTTCCGTCCATGATTACAGAAGCGAAACTTTCTCTCCCAAAGGCAACGCTTTTGTCGTCCATGGAGGAAGCGAAGGAATTTACTCATCTACCCTCAATGACACTTCTTTCTCACCTTCAATTCCTGACTCTTTCATAAGGTAATTCACATTCCTTTCTGGGTTTCTTCTCTTTTGCTTTAATTTCTTACCTTTTCACATTTTTCTTCATTTCATTCTCTTCGGTACATCATGCTAGATTTAGAATTATTTATATGCTTTTTGAATTTTAGTATTCAACTTTTAGTGTGTAGTGTGAAATGTAGAATCTTACTTGTCAGATTTGAATGTTGAAGTATATGGGGTATTGAGAAATCAGAATTTTCATAAATCTCATGAAAAATGGTTTTTTTTGTACCTGTCGGTAGTACCAAAAATGATAGCCTGATTTAGTTTCTAGACCCTGTTTGATTTTAACAGCTTAATTTAGCTTTAATAGCATATGTGCTTGTATTATAAGTGCTTATGTATAAACTGTTTCTATGATTAAAATAAAATAGAGTCAAATTGTTTTCATGTAAGCTATAAGTTGTTTTAATAAGCTAACCTGGAAAGCTTATGGAAATAATCTGAAAACAGTTTACAGACATGTCATAAGTTGTTTTCATAATCTCTCCCAAACAGCATCGGAAGTGTTTATGCTCGTGGATAAGCTCAAATAAGCCAATTTAAGGCTCTGTTTGGATAAACAACTTAACTTGAAGCTTATAGCATAATGATTCGCATAATAAGTGGTTATGTATAAGCTATTTCTATAACAAAAGGTAAAATAAAGTTAAATTGTTTTTGTATAATCTATAAACTGTCTTCATAAGCTATTCAGGAGAGCTTATGGAAATAAGCTGAAAATAGCTTATCAACATGTCATAAGCAGTTTCCCTAAGTTCTCCCAAACAGTGTCACAAGTGCTTATGTCAGAGTTAAGTTCAAATAAGGCAATACAGACAGGCCCTAAATAGCGCTTACTGTGTTGTGGAAATTATGTTGATGTTTTGTTGATTGGATTTTGGTGTTGTAATGTGAAAACCAGGTTTGATAAAGTCACATTCCGTAGAAACAAGGAATTATCAAACTTTAGCTCGTGGCTGATTCAAGCCGTTGTTTTTGAAGTGGAAGATAGAGAGACGATTGGTGGTTCGGCCTATGGAGGTCAAAGGGCTGTCTGTTGCACTTGTGATCTGGCAAAACTTGGCGTGTGCAATGAAGGACAGGTCATTTACCGTCCTTCTACAGTGAATTCGGACTGGCCTCAAGTTTACGGCGTCGCTTTTAACATAGATGATGAAGAAGCAGAGCTTCCGTTGAAATCTATTCAGATCACAAAAACCGGAATGTATAATTTGTATTTCATCCATTGTGATCCAAGGCTTAAGGATTTGGTTGTAGAAGGGAAAACTGTATGGAAGAATCCCTCTGGTTATCTACCCGGTAGAATGGCACCTATGAAAATTTTCTTCCAGTTCATGTCCTTTGCATATGTGTTGCTTGGGATCTTTTGGTTCTTTCAATATGTTAGATTTTGGAAGGAAGTATTTCCATTGCAGAACTGCATAACACTAGTGATAACACTCGGCATGTTTGAGATGGCTTTTTGGTACTTTGACTATGCCGAATTTAGCGAAACAGGAATCAGGCCAACCGGGACAACTGTATGGGCAGTTACCTTTGGAACTATTAAGAGAACGGTTGCGCGGTTGATCATTTTAATCGTTTCAATGGGCTATGGTGTTGTGAGACCAACCCTTGGAGGCCTTACATCAAAGGTGATTATGCTTGGTGGAACCTTTTTTGTTGCATCTGAAGTGCTTGAATTGGTAGAACATGTCGGTGCAATAAGTGATCTTTCGGGAAAAGCAAAACTTTTCTTGGTTCTTCCTGCTGCGGTATTAGACGTGTTCTTCATTCTTTGGATTTTCACTTCGCTGTCAGCAACTTTAAATAAGCTTCAGGTATTTATCTGCAAGGCTATCACATCACGATATAGTTTATTTTACACAAACCATGATATGCTTTTATGTACAAATTCGTCTGATGATTATCTTAGACTTTTGATGTGATTCTGCACCACGTAAGACGATGAATGACTCAATTCACTTTGTGGTGACTTTTAATGTAATAATAACAATCTTAAATTGTCTCTTCTCTGCTTATGCAATGTAACAGGCCAGAAGGATGATGATAAAATTGGATATGTATAGGAAGTTCACCAATGCTTTGGCAGTAGCTGTGGTTGTATCCGTGGGATGGATATGCTATGAGGTAATTCACAAGCAAAAACACATTTCAAATTCAATTACTTTCTATGCTAACTAGGCCTAGTTATGATAGTTGAATCAAGCTCATTGGTTTATGTAATCAATGAAATCATATACTATGAACAAATTAAAAGGAATGTTATGCGTAGTAGACTTTTGATAAGTTTCTGTCATTTCTAGTACTTACCTTTCTGTTTTTCTTTCAGCTGTATTTCAAATCAAATGATATATACAATGAGCAATGGCAAAATGCTTGGATCATCCCAGCCTTTTGGCAAGTTCTGTCTTACTCTCTCTTGTGTGTCATCTGTGTTGTCTGGGCACCATCTCAAAATTCAACACGGTAAAATTCATACCTCCATCTTTTAAGTCCTTTTGTTATCTAGGGCCGGTTTGGATCGACTTATTTGAGCTTATCCGCTGGCATAAACATTTGTGAGACTGTTCGATAGAGCTTACGGAAACAACTCCTAACATGTCCATAAGTTGTTTTCAACTTATTTCCATAAGCTCTTTAGAATAGCTTATGAAAACAGCTTATAGTTTATACAAAAAAATTGACTTTATTTTATTTTTTATCAAAATAGCTTACACGTAATCCCATATATGATAGGCGCTTAATTAAGTTGTTTATCCAAATAGGGAGGCCTGCAGTAACAAGATGAGCTTTTTCATCTGCTCTATGTTCATAATCACCTCACTTGTATCTCACTGTTGTTGCTGTTCTTTATTTCTGGTCTTGACAGATATGCTTACCGTGACGATGGGAGCGAAGAGTTTGATAGGGATGATACTACTTTGACACTCATTAAACCATCATCTATTTTACCAAAGGATGTTAGAAGTGTGCCAGATGCTGGACCAGTACTAGGAAACAATGGAAATTCAAATGATGATTTAGAAGAAGATAAAAGAGAATAAGCTAGAATATATCTATGGTTCTGTAATTCCATTGTATCATTTGCTCTATAACTCTTTTGTTTTACTGATAATTAGCTCTATAACTCTTTTCCTTTTAGTTTTTTTATTTTATTTATTTTTCTCATTAGTCTTCTCTGTTCTTAATTTGATAGCATTTTCGACCTGCAGTTACTTGTAAGATTGGAATCCATGATAAAAGTATAGTTCGGTTTACTAATACAAAGGAAATTGTCTTCAATTATGAGCTATTTTATGTATATTATATCATCCATGTGCATACATGCATACATGTGGGGGACACTTGCTATAATATTTTTCATTTTGAAGTTTCCAGCTGTATTATTTATTACTAGTATGTTTACAATTTTCTATTATAGTTTATATATGTATTGATTATGAATGAGGTTCAGAGTCCTATTGCTTTGTTTATTTTCATAATGTTATAAACTTTCATATATTGAATTGTTTGAAATCTCCTATTTCATGTTCACAATTTAAAATATCAAATTTTCACTCAAACTGAAAAAAAAAAAAATTCTCTACAAAGCTGAATCTCACATCTAAGAAAAATCTTAAACTTTTTTTAAAATTCACTTAATTTTCAACTTATAAATTGGAAAAAAAAAAAACATATATCTCCAATCCACCATACCAGCTAAAATATTTTGATTGAAAAAGAAAAATGAAAGTTTGTGGTGGTTTGAATGTTATGGACCTTGTTCGCTTATTTTCAAAATAAAGATAATTGACACAAAAAGTTGTGGAACCAAAATCATATCAGTGCAAATTAGAGGGGCTGAAAATATAATTAAAGCATTTTATAAAATTACTTTGGGAATAAAATAAAACTAATTTGGTTAAAGTTTGAATCCTAATAAGAAATAAAATACTAACATAACAATTAACATACTAATATTTGTCTTTCAAGATTTTTTTTTTTTTTTTATTGAGATTCTGATACAACCTTCTGTACAGAGTGGTTGAGAATAGATAAAGAAAAGAGTTGGGGAAATTCTGGATTTAATTCTGAATGACAGTTGGTGCTACTATAATGGTCAATCATCTATATCCTCAACCTAAGTTGATCATTAAAAAAATTCTAATAAGCTCGGTGGTTCTATTAATTTTTTCTACTATGTTGTTTGATAATATGTAATAATAATTTCCATAAAACCTGTGTCAATAACGTGAATCACTACGCATACATCAATGTTTTCCTACTGAGGTTCAAACCACTCGTTCAAATGACTATTTTAATGAGGCAGAATTTTAGTAATAAATAAGAAGCTCAACTAAATCATGTATAATAGATGGAAGAAGTAACAAGATTTTCTTGCCAACCATGATAGGGGCTTTGAGCTATTGTAGCAATTCAAACTTGTTTTTTTTAATGGTAAATGTGATTATTAAGAGTCTGTTTATCAAGACACAAAAACAAGCTTATGTATTATAGCTTATAGTTTATAAGCTTGTCTGACAAAACAAGACCTGTTTGGTAACAGTCTTTTCGTCAGGAGCTTATAGCTTATTTTTCAGACGCTATTTCAAATAGCGTTAAGCTTATAGCTTATTGTTTTTTCTTCCTCTTTTACCCTTACTATTTTATTTAAATACCAGTTTTACCCCTTATGTTTTATTATAATTTAAAATAAAAAAATAAATGTATTAAATACAGGGAATACCAGTTTTAGCCCTCATGATGAACTTCCGGATATTGTTGATGGTAATCAATGTAGTGAAAGACCAGAGGGGAGATCATGGAGATCAACAAAGACAAAGAAAATTCGTAACAATATTGCTGCTTTATTATGAAATATTAGACAATACTTATTTTTATTATTATTTTGGATTAATATAATTATAGTTAAGATTATCTTAATTCGTACTTAAATGACAATGATATTGTTGTTGCTGCTTTATTATTATTATTGTTGGTCTTGTCTTCATAAAAAATTGAATGATATAAAAATGTCATTTTATGTCGTTTTACATATATCAGCTAGTTGAACCACTAATTTTACCAACCACTTCAATTAGCTTATCAGCCATAAGTCATTAGCTATAAGCTATCAGCTATCAACCATCAGTCATAAGATATAAGTTATCCGTTGTTTTTGCCAAACAGACCCAAAATAAAATCATGTTTAACAAAATTGCCCAAGAGCGAATACCTCTTTAAATTTAACTGAACCAAGATCTGAAAATTTTAAAATGTTAAAAATCTCTTGAGAACCCGATTATATATCATAGCATAACAAAGTTGATTTTCCTTCTTTGGTTTGATGAATTTTAAAGTAATAAAATCAATTTCTGTGAAAGGTTAAAGAAGTTTATACTATGTATTACATCAAATTTATTTTCAAAGAGAAAATGTCTAGATATGAATCAAATTATTTCAAAAGCTTGGGCAGGACAAATTAATACTTAACAACACAAGTAAGAAGACATTGTGACCTGTTTTCTTTAAGAAATTAACAATATGCTTACAGGGTTAATTACCATTCAAGTATAGAACTTGGTTTTCTTTCAGCCTAAAAAACCCTTTAAAAACAACGGCAACACTAATTAGTACAAATAATGAATCACCAATGCTCTAATTACAAACAATCAAAGAATGAAGCCAGCCAAAGTAGTTTAAATCAAATAGCACTCAACAAGAGGCAAGAGCTATAAGGCTGTGTAACAGACAACTGAAAAAGTCACAACAATGGAATAAAGATGAAATATACTAAGATTTCAATTTCAACATACATCTATCTATAAGTGCCAAAAGTATAGAAGTCCTTTTGAAGCTACAACAGCTTTCTGAGTCACCTTAAGAGTAATAATAAACAAAACCACACGTACAACAACAATTCCAATATAAACAAAATGAAGAAACAAAATCTAGAATGTGGTATGAAATCAAATAACATGCTTACATGAAGCAGTGTTCAGGCTGAGAGCTACTTTGGCTTTTCATAGCCATACCAATCCTCACAATATTACAATATTTTTCCTAATTCCCGAGAACCCTGGATGGTAATAAATCATGGAAGCACTCGAGATAGAGAGCTTGTGATAGAAACCTAGGATTCGCCGGCAGCAGCACTCAAATCACCTGAACACTCCAGTGAAAAAAATTAAAAGAATTTTTTGTCCTAGCTTCTAAGTTTCAAAAAACTTTCACTCCATCATCACTGAGATCTCCTTCTTGTGTGCTGCGAAACAGGAATCCCTTCAAAAAAATCCAAAACAGCGTCCTCCAGATCTTCAACGGAATACTTAATGTAATTCTCCGGATGCCTTCCGCTCTCTATATGGCTCCTGAACCGACCAAGGAACGATCTATATGCGGGAATCAGCTTCTCCGATATAGATATCCGAAGCTCCTCCCTAAGTTGTGAATCTGGTATCAACCAAACAGCTTGAGTCCTATGTACCTCCTCAAACATAGCATTAAAAGCTTTAAACCTTTCCCTCAAAGCACTCTTCGACACACCAGAAGAAAATCCACCACTCGAATGCAACCCTTCATCTCTCAAACAATACAAAACCCTAACCCAAGTTGCTCTCTGATAGCTAGTAGCAGCCTGTCGAAATTTCCCAGTCAACTTCTTCAAATAATCATCGCCGATCATTTCCCTCAATTCGGGCGACCCTCTAACCTTCTGAACAATATAGTGAACATTGTTCATTATAAACAAATGACACAAAGAAGCATCTTTATAATGCTTTGACTTACCATCTAAATTGAATTGCAATATAATAATAATCCAAATCAAATGAATAGCCAAAGGTGGCTTCCCTTCGAGTTCATCAAATTCCATATCAGGAGTCGAAGGATCCCCTGAATACCTCGAACCGGTCGAAGGCCTAGAAACTATAAGCTCATACAAAGTCTGTTTATAATCCGAGATCAAGCTTATATAATTCATAACATACCTAGTCAAAGGATGAATTGTCCCACCAGGAACAGGAACCTTAGAAGGCTCCTTAAGAACAGCATTTTCAAATTCAGACAAAATCCCTCTAGCAGCCTCAGCTAACCGCGACAAAATCTCAGCCGCCTGAACCCTAATGGATTCAGACGACTTAGAATCAAAAACAACATCAATATCAGGAATCAAATCCATCAAAGCATCATGAAGATCAAGAATCTTAAACAATTTCTCAGGCGACCTACGACTAATACTAATCGCTTCAGCAAAATTAAAAAGCTGAATAGCAGGCCCTTTAACCGTCTCCATAAAACAAGCATCATCAATACAAGTCCCAATCCCATCAAAGATTTGCTCACATAACCTCTTCTCACTCGCGAAAAGCGTCCTAACACAAACCTTAGCCGCTCTTATCCATCGTCTTATTTTCGTCTCTAACTGCTCCCAATCCAATCTCTGAACATCACCAATACTCAACTTCTCAACACCGAGTTTCTTAAAACTCGAATCAACAGCTGATTTTCTCACACTGCCGTAAACTTGAATACATTCGCGAAGATATCCAGATGATATCATTCTATCAGCAATACACCGAAGATCGGTGACTGCTTCAGAAGGTATCAGATCTATTTCGCGTATACTACTAGCTGAACGGTAGGTGGAAGCAGTAGTAGCAACAGAACAATTACTATCAAAACGATGAAGTTTGTCATCAACGTCAACACCATCATCGTCGTAGTTGTTATCTTCTTCGTCTTGTAGTTTAGAAGACGAAGAAGATAAGTAGGTGTCATCTTCAAGAGAAGGATCAATTTGGTTGTTGGTGTGTGAGATGAGGATGTTACGAAACTCGTCTTCTAAGCGAGCCATGGCGATCTGGATGGTGGAGGAGGGTTTTGATGGGTGGTTATCGGAGAGGGAGGTGGAGGATATTGAGCGTTGGATTTCATCGACGGCTTGGAGGTAAAGATCGATTTCGTCACGGTTTGTGGTGGTTTGATCGAAGATCATTTTTTCACGAGCTTCTTCGGAGGCGGTTGAGTCCCATCGGAGGATGATTTTCTGGGCGGTTTCTAAAGGGAGATTCTCTGGTGAGGACATTATTGAGGTGGGGGTGTGGAGAATGATTGGGGGTGAGTTTAGTAGAAAGATTTTTGTCTTCGGGGAAGTAAAGAGGTGATGGTGGCTGTAGATAATTTTGTTTGTATGAAATGAGAGAGAGACTGCGCAAAGGTTGGCGTACTTTGTATGGATTGGATTTAGAGCATCTACTATAGCACTTTTTTTAAAAAAAATCTACTATAGCACTTATTATGGTGTTATTATGATACTCAAGGTTGTAATAAAATATAGTATGTAGATATGATAGTTAAAAAATGGAAAAGGTTCCCGTAAGTTAGCGCGTTTTTTTGTTTTCGTTCCTGTAAGTTTTTTTGTTGCGAAACAGTCCTTGTATTTTGTTAACTTTTTGGAATTGGTCCCTGCCGTCAGATTTCGTAAAAAAAAAACTTAGCTGGCTAACGGAGGCATACGTGTCACTTGCTGATATGGATAAACATAATTATGTGGCATTAAAGCTGAATAGTGGTGTTATAATAGAGACTAAAACAAAAACACGTAATAACCAAAATTGTTTATTTTTTGTTTTAGGTTATTACGTTTTTTGGTTTTAGTCCCTCTTATAACACCAGTTATTCAGTTTTAATGCCACATAATTATGTTTGTTCATATCAGCAAGTGACATGTATGCCTCCGTTAGCCAGTTAGGTTTTTTTTTTGACGAAATCTGACGGCAGATGACCAATTCCAAAAAGTTAACAAGATACAAGGGCTGTTTCGCAACAAAAAACTTACAGGAGACGAAAACCAAAAACTGCGCTAACTTACTGGGACCTTTTACATATTTAAGTCTTAAAAAATTGATATGTTTGGACTAAATTTTTAACCATATGTATTGATTGTTCAACTATTATTTTCACTTATATTTCATTTAAGAGTGGATATATCTTTAAAATTATCAATATTTTAAAAGATATATGACTCTATCAAATTGTTAAATTGGTGTTTATATTTGACCCATATTGTTAATTAGGTATTAGTATTTCTTAACAACATACTATAAATTCAGTCTTTATATTTAATCCTTATTATGAATATAAACCATAGCATGCTCACAAAAGAAGAAATATGCGTAAAGCTTGATATAGTCGGAGATCTTTATGAAATATTCATAATTTTAGATATCAATTTTAGAGTGACCTACAAGATCGTGAAAAAATTTGCTTGTTTACTCAATAACAAAAGTACATAGACATATTGAATATTTTAATTATTAAATATTTACCCCAGTCTATTTTTAAACGGATATTTCAAGTCGCGAAAGGATCCAAATTCTAGTACTAAGATGCTTAGCGGTGGAAATAGGTCGAGTGAACCATAATTTTCTTAAATAGGTCATATTTAATTTTTAGAAGGAAGTAATGTATACCGTAATATTCAAAGCCAAATTCATAAAAAGGAAAATTTTGTGTAGAAAAAATCAATTTTCAAATTTTTAAGTGTTGAATGCACAATTCCTAAAATAAATTTTCTTTTTAAAATTCGTAACAAGTATCCTTAAAACACTTGTTAAGCATTTCCCTTTAAAAATTTAAAGTTTATATATGACCTGTTATCTGTCAAAGTCTTTATTTTAAGTATGATCCAACATTTCTAAAAGTTTTCCCTGACCTAACTTAAATGGTCAAATTTGAAAGACTACATAGGTAATTTAACATAACTTAAATGTTAACAATGCAAACACCAAACTAAGGATATATGCACATGGGACAATTTTAAACATTCATTAGAAATGCTTTATTGTGGATTATAACATTCACAATAGAGTGTTTCCCCTGTTTAATATCAAAGCTAAATATAAACTTTTTTTGCATATTTGAAAGGTGTAAACAGGTTCTCTATTTCTTTATGTGGGTCTCGTTTAGTAGTGATATGTGTTATTTGTCAAAAATATAATGGCACATATAGTTATTTGTGAAGTTCATTTAATAATTTTTTTGAGGTGATAGGTTGGAAAATTTGAGTGGTTATTAAGTGTTAATTTAAAAAAAAAAAAATATACATATAAAAAGAATGATATGTATGCATAAGATTCAAATCCAAATTTCTTGCAACTATGGAATCCTTAATCGGACAGTCAAGCAAATCTTGGTCTAAAAAATATTCAATGGTCAATAATTAATACAAAATTTCAAGATCAAAATATTCTAAAGATCACCTATGCACTCATTTTTGAGTGGAGTGAATATGTTTATGGAAGATTCGCTTAAGAGTAGTGTAAATGCTCTTAGAGATTGAAAATCTTATGTAAATCTAATGATTCTACATGTTATTAGATCTTCTATTGTCGCTAGTAAAGTGAACTGACAGAGTGCTGTAAGATCTACCTCAACAAACAATGCAAATATTGATAGGTTTGACATCTTTACTCAAATTTAAATCTAAAATCTCAGAGTTGTATATGAGTTTTAAGTTGTATTCGTCGCTTTGTCTTTAAACAAGAAAAAAAAAAAGTGAGCACCGTAGAGTGGTTTAGTTAAGAGAGATATTTTCTCTCATCTATGGGATGTACATGTCACTGTACCGTGCAGCTATGGATAATCCCTACCCACTTTATCTTGGGTAAATTGCTACAGAAGAAGCAGTGAAGAGTGGAAATGGGACTGGTAACGCTATAACTGTCGGAGTGGGGCATGGATGTCGATTGTCCTTTGCAATTTGAAATAATGATTAGGAAGAGAATTATTAAAAAAAAATGTTGTTTGTGACTTATATAAAAAAGATGAGAAACGATATTTGTGCGATTATTTTTTATAATCTGTTTTTTTTATATTTTTATTGTGTTTTTACTGGTTTTCTCTATTTCTTTATTGTTTTTTTTTAAAAAAATTGTTTTAAAAGTTGTTATAAAATAATTGTATAAATATCATTGTTAAAAAAAAACAACAATGCTATGTAGTACGGGTGGAAAAGCAACGAAAATCGACGACAGAGAGACTTGCGGTTACAGTTTTTTAATTTTAAAATCAAAATTATATAATATTAGCTTTTAATGGAAATCATGAGGTGGTTGTAGTGTAATTCGTTTTATTTTCGTTGGTTTTCTCTCGTAGTAACTAGTGTTTCCTAAAAAAAAATAGAGAAAAGCATCTTAAAAAATAGTGTGTGAGTGTGTGTGAAACAGGATTTTATGTTGTTTGACTTTTTAAATGCCAATGGTGGAATCCCTTTATCTTTTTTTGTGTTCATATTGCTTACGGGCAAATTTTAGTCCTTTTTCTTTTTTCTATTCTAAATCAATTAACCATTCTTGTTCTTACTTACGTTATGGGAATATTTTTTTGGACAAGCCATTATGGAAATTATGACACTTCCTTTTCGGAATGATTTTCTTCTATCTATCCTTAATTACTCCGGGGTCTTTGTATTTTGGCCTTTTGGGTGTTCTTTTTCACTTGAAACGTGTTTATTCTAACTGTTTTTTCATATTTTAACTGGTTTCCTTTTATGTAAACTAGACTCTAACCCGAGCGATGCACGGGTTTTGTAGAGCTTCATATATAATTATCAAATTTGCTATATTATTACTTTTATAATTATATTCAATATTATGTTATCAAACTACCTTAAAAAACAGCAAAAACAAAAGATGGACAACAATAAAAATGACAAATCAAAATAAAAAATATATATAAAAGCTTGTACCAAGAAATTGGTCTTAAATGTAAAAGCTGGAACTGTTATGTGGTAATCGAAAGAAAAATAATAATAATAATAAAAAGGATATGTTAATAACTTATATATAATGATGAATAGAGACTCCCCCTTACCTTTGGTTTGCAGAATTTGATATTCCTACGGTAAAATCTCTCTCCAGGTTCTTCTCACTTGTCTCCTTGCTTCTTCTCTCCACAACCCTAGTTTTCCTTTGATCTCTAATCTTTTCTTGTTTGTTGTAACCCTAATTCTCTAATGCTCTCCTCTATTTATAACCTTTTAACTGAGCTAGGTTTCTCTCATAACTATTTAACGGGTTTACTCTTCAATTTTAAAATATATTATTAAGTACAAAAATATATTAGATTTAGTACAAAAATATCTCAAATTGAGTACCAAAATATATCATATATATCATATTCAATATAAAAATAGTATATTAGATTTAATTCAAAAATATCTCAAATTGAGTACCAAAATATATCATATTCAATATAAAAATAGTATATTAGATTTAATTCAAAAATATCTCAAATTGAGTACCAAAATATATCATATTCAGTATAAAAATATATTATTGAGTATTAAAATATATTTCATATCACAAACCAAAATATATTAGATTGTGCATAAAAATATTTTAGCAAAACTTGGGGACTAAGAAATCACTTTCTAACATATTCAATATAAAAATAGTATATTAGATTTAATTCAAAAATATCTCAAATTGAGTACCAAAATATATCAATATATTAGATTGTGCATAAAAATATTTTAGATTTTTTTTCATAAATTTCTTTCAAAAGAAAAGTTAGGGAGAAATGTGTCATTTTGGGTGTTAGGGTTGCATTAGGGTTAGGGATTCATGTAATCAGACTACTTAACATTTATATGTAAGTGATGTATATATTTGTAAAGTTGCCTAAGGAATTTTGCATACGTGTAAGTTTTCAAGAAATTTATTAGTTTCTTAATTAAGATGGATAAATGTAAAATGTTATGAGCTTTTCTTAGCTAGGTACCTTATGATAGTTTTCCCTTTTGTCTAAAGCACCTGCCACCACTACGTCATACATTCCTTCTCCTTTAGTAGGTAAAAATACATTTATGGTCTATCATCTTTCTTTTTTTAAGTTTAGTCATGTAACTTTTAAAAGTTTCAATTAATTTTTTTTTACTAATTGTTATTAAATTTCTTACCTAGTATTGTATTAGAAGATGATTATATTTGTAAAGTAAGGGATTATTTCGAAGAAAAAAAAAACCACATTAGCTTGACTTTTGCAGAATAATACACTAATCTGGAATAAAAGATAAAGGGGCTAAATTAAAACTTTTAAAGGTTGATCAAACTATAACAAAACAATAAAAAGTACCAAATTGAAATTGAAAAATTTAAAGGGATATTATTTTAAAAAAATAAATAAATTAAAGGGATACAACTGAAATTTTAAAAGTACTTAACTGTGTCTCTTATCCAAGATAAAATTGGCTCACAATAATGAAATGTGTTCCTTTCCCTCTAAACCAAGCACCTAAATTTAAAATAATTTATATCTTCCTCTTGTCTACTCCCTTTCAACCAAAGAGATTCTTAGGCAGCCAATACCAAAAAAAAAAAAAGAAGAAGAGATTATTAGGTAGCGTAACATCAAATCATTGCGACTAGGTTACCAAAAAATACCAACAATGTGTTGGGTGGCTGATAAATGGAGCCTGTAGAAGGGTCGTTGTAATATTTTTAGTATAACATTATAAAACAAAAAATTCAAACACATAAATGTTGGAAGTAAAGTTTGTGCTTGTATAGTCGTAAAGAATTGTTCCATAATATATGGCATCTGCATAGTCATAGCCATCACAGTGTGTGCGACATGAAAAATACCAAAGTAGTAGCTAATATATTATTTGTGCTATATTGGTTGTTCTAACACGACTTCTTTTGTTCATTCTAATTTGGCAGCTCTGTTTATTCAATGACTTTCTTTCCATAGTTTTCATAGCCAGTGTATATGTTAAATAATAATAATAATAATAATAATAATAATAATTATTATTATTATTATTATAATATAAAAAAACAGAAGCAGATAATAAAAGGAAAATTCTCCTTAATTGTAATCACACAAAAATAAACAAACAAGGAAAACATGTACTTGCCCCATTTGCCGGGAGTTTTGAATTCAAAACAAGACAATAAAACCCATGTTGGCCAACACTAGGATTGTAGAATTTATGAAGTGTTGGTTCGATTACTACTTGCTACTCACCTGCAGATAGGGTGGGCAAAAATAACCAAAAACCAAATCAAACCGGTTAACCGAACCGAACCGTATCAAAATTAATTGAACCATTTTACAAATTCTCGAACCGAACCATTATTTTGATAACAATTCACTGACCGAACCAAACCGTTAATAACCTCAATTATCCGAACCGAACCTTTTAAAAAACAACTTATTCAAAAAACAACTTAATGCAAAACAACTTTAGGCATCGTTTGACCTGACTTTTTTACAGTCCAAAAGCTACTTTAAAACAAAGTTAAAATTAATGATTTTAAGAAAGAAGTTAAAGTTGTTTGGTTACATTATTATTTTTTTTAGTTTTAAAGCTATTTTTAAGTTAAAAGTTGTTTTGCAAAATATTGTACAAATATATAATAAATAAAAAACTTTTAAAATGTTTTTTGAAGGGAAAAAACGATTAAAATATTTTTTTAGTAAGTACTTAATAGATATTGTGTTTGACCTACATTCTCCTTAAAATTGTAGAAAAGTAGAAAAAAAGTCTAGCCAAACGGTACCTTAGTACGATCTCTTTTTAAAAAATAACTTATACACAAAAGCTTATCTTATACAAAACAGCTTAATACAATCTCTTTTTAAAAACAGCTTATTCAAAACAACTTATTTTACGCAAAACAGCTTAGTACGATCTCTTTTTAAAAAACAGCTTATTCAAAAAAGCTTATTTTATGAAAAATAACTTATTACGATCTCTTTTTAAAAAACAGATTATTCAAAACAACTTATCTTATGCAAAACAAGATAAGCTTTTTTGAAAACAGCTTATTTTATGAAAAATAGCTTATTACGATCTTTTTTAAAAAACAGCTTATCTTATGCAAAACAGCTTATTACGATCTCTTTTTAAAAAACAACTTATTCAAATAAGCTTATCTAATTCAAAACAGCTTAATACGATCTCTTTTGAAAAAACAGCTTATTTTACGCAAAACAGCTTAGTACAATCTCTTTTTAAAAACAGTTTATTCAAAAAAACTTATTTTATGAAAAACAGCTTATTACGATCTCTTTTTAAAAAACAGCTTATTCAAAACAGCTTATATTATGCAAAACAAGATAAGCTTTTTTGAAAACAACTTATTTTATGAAAAACGGCTTATTACGATCTCTTTTTAAAAAACAACTTATCTTATGCCAAACAACTTATTATGATCTCTTTTTAAAAAACAACTTATTCAAAAAAGCTTATTTTATGAAAAACAACTTATTACGATCTCTTTTTAAATATCTTGTTTTTAAAAAACGGCTTACTCAAACAGCTTATTCAAAAAACAGCATGTTCAAAACTGCTTATTCAAAACTGCTTATTTAAAAAACAAATTATTTAAAACAACTTATCTTATGCAAAACAACTTATTTAAAAAGAGATCATAATAAGCTGTTTTTCAGAAAATAAGTTGTTTTCAAAAAAACTTATCTTGTTTTGCATAAGATAAGATGTTTTGAATAAGCTGTTTTATAAAAAAAGATCGTAATAAGTTGTTTTGCATAAGATAAGATGTTTGTAATAAGCTATTTTTTAAAAAAGAGATTGTAATAAGTTGTTTTTCATAAAATAAGATGTTTTCAAAAAAGCTTATCTTGTTTTGCACAAGATAAGCTATTTTGAATAAGCTATTTTTTAAAAAGAAATCGTAATAAGTTGTTTTTTCATAAAATAAGCTTTTTTGAATAAGTTGTTTTTTAAAAAGAGATCGTAATAAGTTGTTTTGCATAAGATAAACTGTTTTAAATAAGTTATTTTTTAAAAAGATATCGTAATAAGCTGTTTTGCGTATGATTAGCTGTTTTGAATAAGCTGTTTTTTTAAAAAAGAGATCGTAATAAGTTGTTTTGAATAAGCTATTTTTTAAAAAGAAATCGTACTAAATTGTTTTGCATTAAATAAGATGTTTTGAATAAGCTATTTTTTAAAAAGAGATCGTAATAAGCTGTTTTGCATATGATAAGTTGTTTTGAATAAGTGTTTTTTAAAAAGATACATTTCGGTTCAAAATATTGGTTATGTTCGGTTCGGTTTGGTTCATAGGTAAGCAAATGGTTAACCGAACCATAACTTTGGTTCAGTTCGGTTAGTTCCAAACCTTAAACGGTTCGGTTCGGTTTTCCCAAACCATTTCAACAATTTGATTCGGTTCGGTTTGGTTTTTATGGTTAATCGAACCATGCCCACCCCTACCTGCACATGACTAATTATGGATGTAGAAATTGAGTTGCCACCATTGGCTCATACACATTCAATAGCAAAAGGCCGCATATCTAATTATATAGTGCAGCTATGTTTTCTTGCTTTGCAAGCTATTTGAGTTTTGGATGAATAATGGAGGAAGAAGAAGAAGAGAAAGTTCAGGGTTTGTTATGGAAAGATAGAGAGTATTGGAAAGTTTGTTATGGTTTCATTGATTAATGAATAGAGTGTTTACGTGTTATTTATATACATGACTTGGAGAGTAAGTCATCAAGTAACTAACTAACAAACTTAGCCAAAAGTAAAGCTAATCAAACTAACTCTACTAAAACATGATTATGGATTAATCACAACTAATACACCCCCTTTAATCCATAATCCTAACACTCAATGAGACCTAGCTTGCCCCTCAAGTAAACAAATCGGTCAAGCTTCATTGCCTTTGTGAATCCATCAGCTAGCTGCACTTCAGTAGGACAATACTCCACTTCAATCATGCCCTTTGTCACTTGTTCCCTGAAGAAATGGAACCTAGTGTCAATGTGTTTGCTTCTTCCATGTGTTATAGGATTCTTGGCTAGGTTAATAGCCGATCTGTTATCAAGTTTCAGCTTTAGGGGCTTATCCACTTCACATTTTAGCTCTTTCATCAAAGTATCTAGCCAAATTGATTGACAAGCTGCAAATGTGCCATCTATATACTCGGCTTCACAAGATGACAATGCAGTCGCTGGTTGCTTCTTTGTGCACCATGATATTGCAGCATTGTTGAACTTTAATAGGTAACAAGATGTGCTTCTTCTGCCACTTCTATCTCCACACCAATCTGAGTCTGAGTACCCTATTAGTTCAACCTTTTCTTCTTTACTTGTAGTTGGAAATAACAGACCAAGTTTCAGAGTTCCTTTCACATATCTTAGCACTCTTTTAGCTGCAGTGAGATGAGGTTTCCTAGGATCATTCATGAATCTACTGATGATACTAACTGCAAAGCATATATCAGGCCTGCTATTGCATAGGTATCTCAGAGATCCCTCTATCTGCTTGAGTTCAATAGCTTCCATATTCTCTTCATTGCTACATTCATCCAGCTTAGCATTTATTTCAGATGGGGTTGTAACAGTATTGCAATCTGTTATATCAAACCTTTCAAGCAGTTCACCAATGTACTTTTGCTGAAGCATAATCACTCCTATCTTGCTAGCTTTAAACTCCAATCAGTCATTTCAAATTCACACTGCATAATGTGTTTCAATTTCTCAATCTCACTTTGATTGCTTCTAGTTACCAATAGATCATCTACATATAAGCAGATCATTGTGATGTCTTTTTCATTTAGATTCTGACACACACACCATACTCAGCTTTGCATTTCTTGAATCCAATTTGAATCAGGAACTGATCAATCCTTTTGATCCATGCTCTAGGGGCTTGCTTCAAACAATAGAGAGCCTTATGCAGTTTGTACACCATATGCTCCTTTCCTTTTACTTCAAATCCAAGAGGTTGTGTAACATATACATCTTCTTCCAATGGTCCATTCAAGAATGCAGACTTCACATCTAGATGAAATAGTGACCATTTCTTACTTCTAGTTGAGTGATAACCTATCAAAACCATCTTCTCCAGTTGAGGAATAACCTATCAAAACCATCTTCTCACTTTTAGCATCAAGCTTGCTTATCTTTGCATCTAGGATGTGTTTGTAACATATTGAGCCAAAAACCTTCATATGCTTCACATTTGGTTTTCTTCCATTCCAAGCTTCTTCTAGAACTTTGTTTTTCAGCTTCTTTGTTGGGCACTTGTTCAATATGTAGGTAGTTGTATTCACAGCTTCTCCCCAAAACTTATGAGGCATGTTTGTAACACCCATACTAATTTTATCTAGAATATTAACATGTGCATTATACTGATACTGGATACATTAAAATTTTCAATAATAATAATACAACATAACTGAATGAATACAATTAGCTTGTTTATACAACTGTTCAAGTACCACAAATATACTTATACATATGTCTGACAAACTCCTGAGCTGGTACATGACGAGCAACTGCACTCCATCCAGCGTCTCTCTGAAGAACATCATCACGAACCTCTTGCTTACCTGTAAACCTGCACCAGAAGGATTGGGATGAGAAATAAAGTCTCAGTGAGCTCCACCCAACCTACTGTTGGCAACCTCGGGGAACCTAGGGTTGCCATGCCTACTTATGGCGATCTCGGGGAGTCCTATAATCGCCAAGCTTTAACCTTTCCCATATAGGGTATACCTGCCTATTCCTGCTATCCTATGTAGTCATAATAACTAAACTACATCCTGCTAAACTAGTGATCAAGGGGAAAACTAAGATCACTGCCTGAGCCTGATAATTGAATAATCATGAAATCTAGACTATAACCTGATAACTTTGTGATCGATGGGACTCCTAAGATCACCACCTAATACCTGCCTGATAGGTAATTCTGCCTGATAACATAATAAAGTATATACCGATATTATTATGTTAGATGTTAGCGTTGAACAAACATTATTATCTGAGTTCATTTTATGGAATGCCCCCGAGTGGAGTAACCCCGGAGCACATTCCCCTGATAACCGGTGAAATTCCTATAGTAGGCTAATCACCGGACTTCTCTTGCCTGTGTGTGTGGTTATCCTCGCAGAAGATTCCTGCCCATTCCAGGTGTATCTGGAACCCCCTGTGCTCTAACTAGCGAGAACACAGAAGACACACTATAAACTTATGCGTGGTTATCCTCACGGAAAGTTCCTGCCCGTTCCAGCAATGCTGAAACCCCCTGTGCTCTCTAACTGCGAGAACACAGAAGACACAAAGTTTATCCTGATAATTAATATTATTCCTGGTATATAAAATATACTTATCCTGATAATAACCTTGTACCACTGTCTAGGGTACATCCTATCCTGAACTGTTGCGTACATCCGCAGCGTCACTCTGACGTGAACAACTGGGACACGCCCTGATGTACATATAAATGTACCTGAAACTGGGGAAAAGCCTGATACCTCTATCTACGGTACACTAAAACCTGCCTGGTTAAGGGTGTCCTGAAAAACTAACCCTTAACATACCTGATACTATTCTTAACTGAACCTTGAATGTAATAGCACATTCCTATTATCCTCGTATTCTAAACTGAATACATCTCTATTCCTTCTAACCTATTATAGGTTCTTGACATATCGTTGTCATATGTCATCCTTAGGAGGTTACAACCTCACTTGCATTAACTTTCATGTTCTTATAACCTTTACCCTTACAATCCCAATGCTTTGCCTATTCCTTGCTTATTATAATTTTATCCGTTGTAAGCCTTATGGGTGAGTTAAAATGGTGTTCCTTGATTCTTAAAGGTTTTTGGAGTAAACAGTAGTGAAAAACCCCGCATAAGCGTGTCGGAACACCCGAAACAGCTCAGTTGACCAAGCTGTTTCTGGTGAGCTCGCTATAGCGATGGGCTGGTCGCTATAGCGACCCTGTGCCGTAGCAGAAAAAGCCTGCTCGCTGCAGCGAGCTCCAGCTCGCTGTAGCGAGCTTATCAGTACAGAAATTGCTCAAAATTGCATTTTTCACCATTTTAGCTCAATCCAACTTACCCAAGCATCCCAATGATGTTAGGAATGATTTTCTGATACAAATTGATAGTTTAAAGCATGTATAAGTAAGGAATTAGCAAGCAAAGGGAATTAGGGTATTAAATATAAAACTTTGCTCAAACCATAATCACACCCAAACTCACTCAAAGTGGGTTCTAAAACCCTAGGGAGCTCACCTAGTAGAAGTTTTGAACCTTGCCAAGCCTTCCTCTTCAAACCCTAGCTTAAAATCTTACTTCCTTTCTTGATCCTCTTTGCTTCCTTTGGATCAAAATCACAAACCTTGCTTGCTTGCATGAAGATGGAGTAATTGAGATAGAAGTTTGATGATTGTTGAAGGATTGGAGGGAGGGGCGCAAGAGTGGAAGAGAGAAGGGAGAGGGTCTGTTTTTAGAGAGAGAAGTGGAATGGTAAAATGAAGAATTTTGGGGTTTATCCCTTTTTATGAAAATCCTGGCGTGGCAATTACCAAATTGCCCTTCCTTAAATATCTCTGATACATCATCCTTCTACTGATAAATACTTGAGTCTGAAGCGGGATATTACACTCTACCCCCCCTTAAAGAAATTTCGTCCTCGAAATTTAGAATTCTCCTGAGATCATGAATGAATAGATCCTTTCTACCTCTTTCTCTACTAGTCAAAGCTCCAAAACAATTGCTTATCGGGATTCCATGGCTATTCTAGGGTCTGACATGCAGATTATCCATGCGCCTCGATTAAACCTGACCGATTAATATTGTTCCCTAGCCATGGTTTCCATCTCTGTAAGTCAAAATATTTGACAATCTCTTCCTTAACTGAAGGACTTGAGGCAAATACACAATTCTTACATAGTAAGCTGTATGGTTGTCTGAACCAATACCCGACTCACTCGACTATAATTCTTGCTCATACACTTAATGTGAATCCAACTTAAGGTTATTAAGCATTGGATACTCGTACTGAATTCATAAGTTTACTTCATTGACCACTTGGTCTTACCTTGACGACATCGGGTCAATTTTATCCTCCTCAATTGATTCCACTGAATCCTTATCTTTGACTTTCGCCTCGTAAGACGGCAACTCACAGTTATAATTATACCATTCTTCATATAGAATCATCTTTACTGAAACATTCAAAGCTTATAGGATTTAGTCCAAGTGATAAATGGTATACATCGTCTCCCATATCATCATATGATACAATTCATAGCACATAAATTACATACATGATCGAGTACGTGTACACTACTAATGGGTACACAGTACATCGCATCATCCTTGTCCAACTAACGGGACATCCTCTTTAATCAAAATATCCTTGAGACAATACCATGTCAACTGGAGACCCTCTTTTATTCTTAACTCATGTCTCATTTTTTAACATCGAGTTCAAGATCCTTGTTTTCAAGAAGAAAACTCTACTCTGATTGCTACAAAAATAGCACACTTAATCCTTTAATCATAACCTGAACTTACGTAGCCCCTTACTGTAGACTATGAGTGACCTTTAATCCGCATAAAAAGTTTTTCTTCCTTTACTGGTGAACATTAAGTTCAAGAATTTTCGAACTCTTCAGCTAAGATACGTTTGATATCAACAAACTTGTTCTGGTCAAAACCTTCCTACTTAACATTCCTGACTGTGTACCACTGTTATCAACACATGTCACATAACTGAAAATCTGTTACACTACTATCTGAGTAGTATAAGCACTGCCTGATAAGTATACATAATACTAAACATAATATGATACATGTGACATGTTGACATAACGTGGGTACAATGTGGATTAAACTCACATGCCACTGCATTGTCGTTTCTGATCAATGCTTCAAATTTAAAAAATATCCTCTTGCAAGTGGAACCTTTACTAATGTTGCCTTATGCTTAATCCTTTTGACTAAACTTACTCTTCAAGTCCACTTGAAGTTACTGAGCTAAAATAGCTAAATTACCATACCAGCGGAGATTTCAATCACTTGCGACTTAACGTGGTAGGAAAACATCTTCAATGTTCTCACCACATACCCTTAACTATTTCAATTCCATTTTTCCTGAGTTTCCGAGGTTGAAGTATCCCTCAACTACCTTTAAAATTTCCTGTTAGAACTTAAAATAGGTTCAAGTCATAACTGCTTATGGTTATTCTATGCTACAAGAACTGAACTTGCAATATCTTTCTTGTGATTAATCCTGCAAGGACTTCACAAGCCCCCCCGTTTTTTTTATTCCCTAAGCTTCAGCTTAAAATTGTTTGATAACTCATTCTTGGATTACTTCTCCGCTGCGCAACTCTGATTCAAATAACTCACCTTGAAATAGGAGCATGACGCCACTATTACCAAATTAAATCTCCTAGCCATACTCATTTTTAACTTTGTAGTTACCATAGAAGAACCATCTTACGGCTCGTTGCTTCACTTGTGACTTGGACTACCTGATACTCAAATGTTGCAATACTTCTTCGTAGCCCTCATACTAATAACAAGATTTACCTGTATACTGAAAATCGCTTCGAAGTTTTTACTTACTTTAATGACTGGTCACCTCCTGGCTTGGTGTTTTTCCTTTAGGCGTAAACACCACACTTGCTTTCATAATTAATTTCCCGAATACTCTTAGAGATTCACGTCCTTCGTATGATAAACCCACTGATGACTCGGGCCTCGTTCTCATTCATCCTGTTTGTATTCGTAATGAGTCATACTCATGGTCTTTTCCGAGACAACTTCGGTCTCTATAGTCTTACCATAACTCTTAGGTTACCCTTCGAGTTTCTCCGGTTAACTGATCTTGAACTTCAACACTTTATCATTACCTTTACATTCATTCAGTAACTTGTTACTGTATTCACAATTCAAAAACCTGGTCTTAGTATCTGAATAATCCTCCATAGGTCTTCTCGACCATGCCTGTAACACCCATAGAGAGATTGCCTAGGATCTCTTACAAGTATTAAAATTTCGTACCGGATACATTAAATACAATACAGAAAGTTGTTTATTAATTATACAAAGCATATGTCTTTGATACAATCCATAATCCGATACAAAACATTTTCATAATATACATCATGATACACTATTCTTATACAAATGTCCAAATAACAAAGCATAAGCAGCACGATCAATCCGTAGCTTTCTCTTTACCTTTACGTCGTGCTACCTGCGAAGAACCTGCACCAGAAGGAAAGGGATGAGACATAACGTCTCAGTGAGCTTCTACCCTACCAACTGTTGGCAACCACGGGGGTAACCTAGGGTCGCCGTGCCTACTCTTGGCAATCTTGGGGTGAAATTCTGGCCAGGCAATGTGACAGAGTAACCAGGTTCTGAACCAACAGGTTCTGAACAATATGCAGGACACACTAAATTGCTTAAAACAGAGCACAAACACAAACACACACAAGCAGCAAATTAAAGTGCAGGAAAGTAAAAAAAGGCACAGAGGTTTGTTAACCCAGTTCGGAGTAAACACCTCCTACTCTGGGGGATACCAATCCAGGAAGGAATTCCACTATAGGAATTAATCCTTATGACTCAAGACACTGACTCCCAGTTCCCAGCCTAAGCAATTAACTTCCTCCTAGTCTTGAATTCTACCCAACACGTTGAGTATTAGAGACCACTAACTTCCTAATCAAGTAACAAACCTGTTACTGAATCCCTTAACAAAAACTACTCTGTTTTGAAGAACAACTTCAATACATCTGACTTCACTCGTACCTACAGGCTTAGAGTGATTACAACTCAATCAAAACACCTAAACCAACTCTAACAGAGTGGTGCACAATAAAGCTAAAAGCTTAAAAACTCTAAGACTCTTTTCTCTGAATTTTTCTCTCTAATTTCTTGTATTGAATAGCAGCAGCCCTCCTCCTTATATAGCCTTCAGTCTTGCAAAATAAAACTAATCTTCTGAATTGATTTGTTACTGAAATAAGATTGGTCCAATCAAGTAACAAATAAAACTGTTTTGTATCTTTGAAAGATTTAAAACAGAAAATACGATTTTCATATCTTTGAACCAAATCTTCAATAAAATCTTCTCCAAATAATTCAGCATTCTAGAAGCACTTATACAAAGATAATTCCTTGCTAAATCTCCCAAGATACGCGCAACAATTAATCTGAAAACCCAGCTTCTGATGTGGTCAACAAAAGTCAACGCTGGCTTCAGAACCTGAAATCAGCTTCTGAACTGCTACAGTGCATTCAGCTTCTGATGATATTTTCTGCTTCTGAATGGCTTCAAAACACAAAACTTGCAACTGAAGAAATGTTTCAAATATGAAGATGCTTCTATTCAATACTTTGGTTTTGCCAAACAATGCAGCCAACACCAAAATACTCAACAATCTCCCCCTTTGGCAAATTTTTGGCTAAAACCATCCAAGTTCTTCAATCTCCCTTATAATCAACTCAGCAATGAAGAACTCCACAATAATATATCATAGCATAAACATAAGCAGCGGACACAGCTATGACAAACACAAACCAGCTTCATTTCTACAAAACATAACAGCTACTGAAGCACACATAACCAAGTACTGATCAACTTCTGATCACAACCATGGTATCAGAGCTACTCCAAGGTATCAGAGCTACTGATCAACTCTTGATCATCACAAACACTCCCCCTTACTTCTGAATCTCCACAACACTCCCCCTGCAACTCAGCTTCTCACACAAACTCCCCCTTACTACTGAACTACAGAGAAACAAGGTATCAGAGCATATCAGAAGCACACTTCAGGATCACAGAGACACTCAGGATCATAACAATCTTGTACTCCCCCTGAGACACATATTCCCCCTTGATCATATCTGGACATATCTTGCTTGGTATCAGAGCAAAACTAGTCACCTTTTGAATTAATGGCACACATATCAGAGCAATACATCTTCTAATTCGTGGTATCAGAGCCAACAAGGCCAACACATTGCATAAGATTTTCTCCCCCTTTTTAGCCATAAAATTCTGACAAATCATAGTCTTCAAATAGGAAAGGGAAACTGCACAAACATCTTCAACTACTGTCCCAGTTTGAACTTCAGACTTAGTATCAGAGACAACATCACACTTAGCACTAACAAAGCTGGCAGGTACTCTACCTTCCTCACATCCAGTTTGCTTTAATTGCTAGAATTCTTCATATAAGCACACACCTAACTTGCTCCTTAAGTTCTCAAACTGCTTAGCATCCAAGGCCTTTGTGAAAATGTCAGCAACTTGTTCTTCAGTAGCTACATGCTCCAGTTGAATAACTTTATCCTCCACAAGGTTTCTGATAAAATGGTGCCTGATGTCTATGTGTTTGGTTCTACTGTGCTGAATTGGATTCTTAGAGATGTTGATGGCACTCAAATTGTCACAAAATAAGGTCATGGTTCCTTGTTTCATGTTGTACTCCTCCAGCATCTGTTTCATCCAAACCAATTGTGAGCAACTACTTCCAGCAGCAATATACTCAGCCTCAGCAGTTGACAATGACACACAGTTTTGCTTCTTGCTAAACCATGAAATTAAGTTATTTCCCAAAAAGAAACAACCTCCTGAGGTGCTCTTCCTGTCATCAGCACTTCCAGCCCAGTCAGCATCACAATATCCCATCAGTTCAGAATTTGAACTGTGTGAGTACATGATTCCATAGTCACTTGTGCTACTAACATACTTCAGGATCCTTTTAACTTGTGTCAGATGACTCATCTTAGGATCAGCTTGATATCTTGCACAAACTCCAACAGCATAAGTGATATCAGGTCTGCTTGCAGTTAAATACAATAGGCTCCCTATCATGCTTCTGTACTGACTCTGATCAACTGATACTCCTTGTTCATCTTTGGTTAGCTTCAGATGAGTAGCAGCTGGTGTCTTCTTATGAGCAGCTGATTCCATTCCAAACTTCTTTATTATGTTCTTGGTATATTTACTCTGAGAGATGAAGATTGTATCTTCCATTTGCTTGACTTGTAAACCAAGAAAATAAGTCAGTTCACCAACTAGACTCATTTCAAACTCTGACTGCATTTGTTGAACAAACAGTTTGACCATCTTCTGAGACATCCCTCCAAACACTATATCATCCACATAAATCTGTGCAATCATCAGATTCCCATTTTCATCTTTCACAAACAATGTCTTATCAGAACCTCCTTTTCTGTAACCTTGAGCCACAAGAAACTGAGTTAATCTTTCATACCATGCTCTTGGTGCTTGCTTCAATCCATACAAGGCCTTCTTCAGTTTGTAAACATGATTAGGAAAATTATGATTCACAAATCCTTTAGGCTGTTCAACATACACTTCTTCTTGCAGATATCCATTCAGAAATGCACTCTTCACATCCATCTGAAATAGCTTGAACTTGAGAATGCAGGAAACACCCAACAGTAATCTAATGGACTCTAGTCTGGCCACAGGTGCAAAGGTCTCATCAAAATCAAGTCCCTCAACTTGAGTATAACCCTGAGCAACCAACCTTGCCTTGTTTCTGACTACAGTAACATTTTCATCTGTTTTGTTCTTGAATATCCACTTAGTGCCAATCACATTCAACCCTTCAGGTCTTGGTACCAGATCCCACACTTCACTCCTTTTGAATTGATTCAACTCATCTTGCATTGCTTCAATCCAAAATTCATCAGTCAGGGCTTCTTTCACATTTTTGGGTTCAAACTTAGACACAAAACATGAATCAGTAGCAGCTGGTTCTGATCTCCTGGTTCTGACCCCTTGATCCAAACTCCCAATGATAAGCTCCTTAGGATGATCCTTCTGAATTCTAATGGATGGCCCTTTATTGGTAGGATCATGTTCTGGATGCACATCTGCTTCTTCAGACTCTGGATGAATTTCTGCTTCTGAAGTTTGTTCTTCTGATGCTTCAGACTCTGGAACAACTTCAGACTCACTTCTATCTTTCTCAGCAGTCAGATCATCAATTACCACATTAATGGACTCCATCACAACTTTAGTTCTTGAATTAAACACCCTATAAGCTCTGCTGTTTACTGAATATCCCAAAAATATACCCTCATCAGACTTAGGATCTAGTTTTCTCCTATTTTCTCTGTCAGCCAAAATGTAACATTTACTGCCAAACACATGAAAATATTTGACTGTAGGCTTCCTTCCTTTCCATAGTTCATACAATGTAGATGTTGTTCCTTTCTTCAGAGTCACTCTATTATGGATATAGCATGCAGTGTTCATTGCTTCAGCCCAGAACATATATGGAAGTTTCTTAGCATGCAGCATCACTCTTGCACATTCTGCCAAAGTCCTATTCTTCCTCTCAACTACACCATTTTGCTGAGGTGTGATAGGTGCAGAAAACTCATGCTTTATACCTTCAGAACCACAGAATTCTGAAAAACTCTTGTTTTCAAATTCCTTGCCATGATCACTTCTGATTCTGACAATACCACAGTCCTTCTCTCTTTGTAATTGAGTACATAAGTCTTCAAAAAGTATCAGACTTCTCTCTAACAAAGTTGATCCATGTGTATCTTGAGTAGTCATCTACCATTACAAAAGCATACCTCTTCCCTCCAATACTTTCTACTTGCATAGGCCCCATTAAATCCATATGAACAAGTTCTAGTACTTTAGTAGTTACCTGGTGAACTAATCTGGGATGAGACTTTCTTGTTTGTTTCCCAATTTGACAATCACCACAAACATTGTCCTCATTGATCTTCAGATTAGGCACACCTCTGATAGCTTCAGTACTTAGGATTTTCTTCATGCCTTTCAAGTGCAAATGTCCCAGTTTCTGGTGCCAGAGCTTGACTTCCTCTTCTGAGCTCATAAGACAAGAAGTCAAACTTCTTTCTTCTTCAGAAACCCACAAGTAACAATTGTCTTTGGATCTGCAGCCTCTCATCTGAATCTTATCTTCCTGATCAGTAACAATACACTCTAGTTTGTTAAAATTAACCTTCAAGTCCTGATCACAAAGTTGGCTAATACTGATCAGATTAGAGGTTAAACCCTTCACTAATAGCACATCATTCAGTCTAGGTAAGCCTTCACAGTTTAAGTCACCAATACCCAGGATCTCTCCTTTTGCTCCATCTCCAAATGTCACATAGCTTCTGGAATATTGTCTGATATTGCTAAGTAGCTTCTTTACACCAGTCATGTGCCTTGAACACCCACTATCAAAATACCAGTCTTCTTTAGAGGTGGCTCTCAATGAAGTATGAGCAATCAGGCCTACATTCTGAACCTTAGGTTTCCACACCTTCTGAACACTGTGTCTGGGTGCAGCTGGTTGCACTCTTCTAAATTGAAAGTGTTCAGGGTAACCATACAATTTAAAGCAGAATGGTTTGATATGCCCTCTCTTTCCACAATGATGACAGACCCATGGATGATTCCTCCTCCTTCTGTTTCTGAAAGATTTCTGGGGTTGCTTCTGAGGTAGCATCTGACCATGCTTCTGACCTTGCATCTGAACATACTTCTGACCTTGCATCTGAGGTCTCTTCTGAGCTTGCATCTGGGCTTGTTTCTGAGGTCTCCTCTTTGATGTTCCAACCATAGAGTCATGAGTTTGAGTAGCAGGAACAAAACTCATCTGTTTAGGAATCTGAGTCTGATCAACAAAACCTAAACCAGTTTTTCCTTGTTGCTGATTCCCCAAAATGTCCTCCAACTTATCAGTAGCAGAGTTCAACATCTTCACTTGCTTCTTCATTTGATCAAGTTGGGAGTTCAGTTGGTTCACTTCTTCTTTTAAATCTGAATTCTGCACTAACAGTTCACCTTTTTCAGCCTCCAGTTGAAGAATAGTCTCTTTCTGATCCAAAACTTGTTTGCAAACCTCAGCACTTCTGGCATACAGCTTCTTGTAGTTATCAGCTAGTTCATCATATGAGGTTTTAGTTGCTTCAGACACATATGAGGCTTCAGACTCTGAGTCAGACTCTGAAAAGGTCTCAGACTCTAAAACAGGTTCCTTCTTCAAGATAGCTCCTGACCTTACAACCAGACCAGTATCACACATATCAGATTCACTAACATCATCATCTTCAGAACCATCATCAGACCATGCAACAGCTAGGCTCTTCTTCTGCTTCTTAAGAAAAGTAGGACATTCAGATTTGATATGCCCATAGCCCTCACACTCATAGCACTGCACACCTTTGGCTTGGTTGCTTTTCTCCTCAGACTTGGTCTTCTTCTCATCAGTTTGTTGCTTCTTGTTATTGAATCTAAAATTCTGACCTTTGCCTCTGGCTTTTCTGTTAACATTCTTCAGAATCTTGTTGAATTGTTTTCCCAGCAATACTAGAGCTTCTGATAAGTCATCCTCCTCAGACTCTTGTTGATCATCAGCTTCAGCATTCACAGAAAAAGCTATACCTTTCCCTTTCTTATCAGGCTGTTTGCAGAAAGCAGTCTCAAAATTTAACAAAGAACCAATGAGCTCTTCAACCTTCATAGCAGAAATATCATGAGCCTCCTCAATTGCTGTAACCTTCATGTCAAACCTTCTGGGCAGGGACCTGAGGATTTTTCTGACTAACTTCTCATCAGACATCTTTTCACCAAGAGAGTCAAATGAATTTGCCATATCCAGCACATTCATGTAAAAATCCTGAATGGATTCATCTTCCTTCATCTTCAGGTTCTCAAATTTGGTGGTCAGCAGCTGCAATCTGGACATCTTTACCTTAGAAGTTCCTTCATGAGTGGTCTTCAGAATTTCCCACGCATCCTTAGCCACAGTACATTGTTTGATGAGTCTGAACATGTTCTGATCAACACCATTAAAGATAGCATTCAAAGCTTTTGAATTTCCTAGTGACAGATCATCTTCAGCTTTGGTCCATTCCTCCTCAGGCTTCAGAACCTCAGTCTTGTTACCATCTTTGTCTGTATACACAGGATGATCCCAGCCTTTAATCACAGCTTTCCAAGTCCTGCTGTCAATAGACTTTAGAAAAGCACACATCCTTGACTTCCAATACTCATAGTTTGTGCCATCTAGTAGGGGTGGTCTATTGACATAGCCTCCTTCTCTATCCATGCTTACCAGTAACTAATCCCTCTGGATCTCACCCAAAATACAGGCAGGGTGCCTGCTCTGATGCCAATTGAAATTCTGGCCAGGCAATGTGACAGAGTAACCAGGTTCTGAACCAACAGGTTCTGAACAATATGCAGGACACACTAAATTGCTTAAAACAGAGCACAAACACAAACACACACAAGCAGCAAATTAAAGTGCAGGAAAGTAAAAAAAGGCACAGAGGTTTGTTAACCCAGTTCGGAGTAAACACCTCCTACTCTGGGGGATACCAATCCAGGAAGGAATTCCACTATAGGAATTAATCCTTATGACTCAAGACACTGACTCCCAGTTCCCAGCCTAAGCAATTAACTTCCTCCTAGTCTTGAATTCTACCCAACACGTTGAGTATTAGAGACCACCAACTTCCTAATCAAGTAACAAACCTGTTACTGAATCCCTTAACAAAAACTACTCTGTTTTGAAGAACAACTTCAATACATCTGACTTCACTCGTACCTACAGGCTTAGAGTGATTACAACTCAATCAAAACACCTAAACCAACTCTAACAGAGTGGTGCACAATAAAGCTAAAAGCTTAAAAACTCTAAGACTCTTTTCTCTGAATTTTTCTCTCTAATTTCTTGTATTGAATAGCAGCAGCCCTCCTCCTTATATAGCCTTCAGTCTTGCAAAATAAAACTAATCTTCTGAATTGATTTGTTACTGAAATAAGATTGGTCCAATCAAGTAACAAATAAAACTGTTTTGTATCTTTGAAAGATTTAAAACAGAAAATACGATTTTCATATCTTTGAACCAAATCTTCAATAAAATCTTCTCCAAATAATTCAGCATTCTAGAAGCACTTATACAAAGATAATTCCTTGCTAAATCTCCCAAGATACGCGCAACAATTAATCTGAAAACCCAGCTTCTGATGTGGTCAACAAAAGTCAACGCTGGCTTCAGAACCTGAAATCAGCTTCTGAACTGCTACAGTGCATTCAGCTTCTGATGATATTTTCTGCTTCTGAATGGCTTCAAAACACAAAACTTGCAACTGAAGAAATGTTTCAAATATGAAGATGCTTCTATTCAATACTTTGGTTTTGCCAAACAATGCAGCCAACACCAAAATACTCAACATGGGGAATACCTATGATCGCCGTCATTCTTTACTTAATTCGCGATCGAGGGGAAAACCTAAGATCGCTTCTTGTCTTTAACATTCTCATCATATTCTAACTTAACTTATGATCAGTGGTCTTGGGGACAACCTATGACCACTTCATGTGACTAGGAACTAATTGTCCTATTCCTCATTACGATTATAAATAAACTTATCAACTTTCATATCTTAAGTTAGCAGTTAGGGTTGAACAAACATAACATTATCTTGGTTCGTTTTACGGAGTGCATCCGGGTGGAGTAACTGTTGGCTGTAGTATTGCAGCAACAAACGAGGTAAGTATTTTCTATTATCGTCTCCACAGGGATTGGTGCGTTACTTCGAACCGTTCAACAATCGGTATTGTTTTGAGTTAAGGGTTTGTACAATTTGTTTCATAAACTAACGGAATGTAAATGCGGGAATTAAAACGACAAGTAATAGGGAATAAAAGTATTGGAATTAGAGTTCATCAATCTTGCAAAGAATATAATTCATGAATCATGCATATGAATTTTAGCGTTTTAGGTTAAATATCACGTATCGCTCTACAATATCATTGATTTCCCAAATGACATCGTGAAATCGATCGTATCGTTTAATCGACGATTTCCCAATCAATCAAACGATCCGAAAGCATTACGATCCGAAACTTTATGCGATTATCAAAACCCAAATCCATTTCTAGATTTTCTTATTTTGATAGAAGATTATTCTTAAACATAGATTCAAAAGTATTTGTCAATATCATTTGAATCAATCATGAGAGTGAAAAGCAAGAATAACTTCATAAACACTTAAATTGCTAAATCATATATTCACATAATCATTCATTACATCAAAGCTAGAAAGATTACCTCTAATCCCAACAAAGGGATGTTAGTTGATCATTTTCATGACAACTATACAAAAGATAAGAGAAAAGATGAATATCATGACCCAAAGTCTTGAATTCCCAAAGCCCTTGGTGATTTCCACAATTCAATCCTTTTGCTCCTTAAAGATCATCTCTTCTAACCCTAATTACTGGTAATAAACCTCTAAAATTCGCTCCTAAAGAAAGCTTAACAACTGTAGAATATTATCCTAAAAGCTGAAAAATAGCTTAAATACAAAAGCTGAAATTTAGTATCTCGCTGAGCGAGATTTTTCTCGCTGAGCGAGATACTAAAAGTTCACCAGTGGTTTTCAGCCACGTCTTCAAATCTTCTTAAACCGCCTTGGCTCGCTGAGCGAAATTTATCTCGCTGAGCGAAATCAAGCTCCACTGTTCCTGATGAACTCTCTGCCTATCTTCGCCAATTGATCGCCTAGGTCTCGCTGGGCGAAATTCTCAGATACTTTTCTTCTTGTTTCTTTGCTCTAATCATGTCCTGGCTTGCATTTTCCTGCATAAATGGATGGGGAAAGAAGTAAAAGCAATAGTGGGCATTTGATCATTGATTATGATCATTTCCCATGATAACTTGCAAAACAAGCTACAAAAGTGCTTAAATTAACTATGCTTTTAAACTCAATTTTTGCACTTATCACACTCCCCAACTTAAATCTTTGTTTGTCCTCAAACAAAGGACTCAAACAAATGGAAAAAAACAAGGCTTTGGACATTTTTACAAAACATGCAAAGAAATGAAAATTTTTCAGATGCAATAATTCAAATGTGGATTGTGCGGGCAAGTATAAAGTTTCTCATTAATCCAGATATAAACAATGAATATGACATAAGTCCTAAACACAAAATTCTCATCATACAATGCAAGGCAATAACATAATTATCTATGAACCACACCTAACACACATCTTTAGAAGTAAATAAGCAAATTGAACTCATGTTGTGAGGGTTATGAACACTCATCCGGCATAATTGTTAACATTCCGATCAATTTATGTGTCCATCTAATTATCATTTCTAAAAGCACGAAAGCAATGATCACAAGGTCTTTAAGGGTTGTAATTTGGCTTGGTTTATGTGGGAAATATTGAATTCAAAAGGCCAAGCAAGAGGAACATTCATTCTATTTACACACTTCCTCCTTATTCAAAAACAACCTTTGGTGATTTACAAATTTTTCTTTGATTGATCTTGACAACTTTTTGATTTTTCTCTTTTTTTCTTTTCTTTTTCTTTTCTTTTTCTTTTTCTTGTTCTTTCTTTTTTTCTTTTTCTTGTTGTCAAGATCAAATTCAAAATTCACCAATTACTTGACATGCACAACCTCCCTTTCTCCCCAACTTAGTTCAAGATGATACCCTAATCGAATGTTCCTTTATCATTTTGGCAAAGGTCAATAATCATGATGGATAAGGGTTCAAAATGAAAGTAAAAATATCAGAATCCAATGTGATTTAACTATGAACTGGATTTTGAAAAACTTAGGCAAATTCACTAAGCATTGTGCTTATGAATATTGGCAGTTCATAATTAAGGATTCTGATTCATTAGGCTCAAATTGGGCTATCAAATACTCGCTCTCTCACCGGGTAGGCTTTTTGTGGTCAAGTGTTTATTCTCTATTTCAAAAAATGCCTTGATCATATCAGTGCTTTCATACAATTTAAAACAACTTTCAGATTTAACATAAAACAATCGAGTTAAACTAAAATGCCGGTCTTCTGCGTATATACAAAGACTTGAGGATTCCTCACATTTTGGCTAGTTCTAAGTGGTTCACATATAAGCATGTTATCACATAAAATTGTATGAGATAAATTTTTGTGCAAAGTACTCATATTAAATTCAAGTACACACATAGAAAAGCAAGAAACAATTAACTTGGCTTTGCAAAATCAAACAATTTCTATCATTATCATGCATCTGTTACTTTGCTGTTAAAGAGCTTATCAGTAAGCCTCGCTCAGCGAAGTATATCTCGCTCAGCGAGAATGACAGATAGCAGAATTTCAAAAATGCAGCATTAAAAAGACTTGCCAATTTCAGCATCACCTACAGTTATTAAAAAGCATTAAATAAAGCATAAAAAACTTACAAAGTTGGGTTGCCTCCCAACAAGCGCTTGTTTTACGTCGTTAGCTCGACGCCTGATTCGTTAGGGTGGCCAATATGAGACGGAGCGCAGATCAGCTCTAGTATCCCTTTGCTGCGGGAGGAATTCCATGAACTTGCAGAACAGCTGATGTGGAGTCCATAACCTCCCTAACCAAAATAAGATGAGCAAGGTGCACATGTCATCTAGAACCAATTCCAATCCGGCCTTGCTCACTTTCATCCCCTCCTTCTTAGAAGTTTCTTCCTTGTTAAGAAACTGTCCCGTCATCTCAATATCCATCTCTCCTTCACTATCAACAATGCTGGCTTCTTCAGAATTTGACCTATCTTGAGGAAGTTCATCCTTGTGTGGTATCTCTAATTCTTCCATTAATGTCCTTATACCACATCCTTCACACATCGTCTCTTCCTCACTCTCATCAACATCATCTTCAACAATCTCTCCGAATTCCAAAACGGATTGATTGTTGGTCTGAACATCCATGACGCTTGGCAGAAAATTGAATTGAACTCGCAAAATCTCCAATTGGCATGATAAAGCCCTCAATCTATGGTTGGTATTTTGCATGTTGATCATGGATTGTTGCATGAACAAATTCAAAGTATTTTCCGTTCTTGCCATTTGTTCATCTTCAGACGGATAATGTTGAAATTGTTGATAAGCTTCATACTCGTATGGATCATAGAAGTTGAAATAATCATGATGATCAGCCATGATTTCTTTCAATGTTGAGAATCTGAAACAAGTTTAACTAACAAGAAAATTTGCTTTGCTTTGCAAAGAGGGTTAATGCACAAACAGTTTATAATGTACAAAAGAAATGAAAAATATTAACAAGATATATACAAAAGCTCAAAACACTATCAATTATTGCGATGCTCAAAATAACTAAACACTAATCCCCGGCAACGGCGCCATTTTGTTGGCTGTAGTATTGCAGCAACAAACGAGGTAAGTATTTTCTATTATCGTCTCCACAGGGATTGGTGCGTTACTTCGAACCGTTCAACAATCGGTATTGTTTTGAGTTAAGGGTTTGTACAATTTGTTTCATAAACTAACGGAATGTAAATGCGGGAATTAAAACGACAAGTAATAGGGAATAAAAGTATTGGAATTAGAGTTCATCAATCTTGCAAAGAATATAATTCATGAATCATGCATATGAATTTTAGCGTTTTAGGTTAAATATCACGTATCGCTCTACAATATCATTGATTTCCCAAATGACATCGTGAAATCGATCGTATCGTTTAATCGACGATTTCCCAATCAATCAAACGATCCGAAAGCATTACGATCCGAAACTTTATGCGATTATCAAAACCCAAATCCATTTCTAGATTTTCTTATTTTGATAGAAGATTATTCTTAAACATAGATTCAAAAGTATTTGTCAATATCATTTGAATCAATCATGAGAGTGAAAAGCAAGAATAACTTCATAAACACTTAAATTGCTAAATCATATATTCACATAATCATTCATTACATCAAAGCTAGAAAGATTACCTCTAATCCCAACTGTCGCGTTGAATTTCGGATGTCAAGCTATTGACTAGCATTGAATCACTAAATTTAAATCACGACTGAACTTTTAATTTTTCGGGGAAAAAGGAAAAAAGTTCTAAATTACCTTGAAAAGAGATTTTAGGTTCGAAAGTCGATTATGCGAGGGGAAGGTATTAGCACCCCTCACATCCGTTGTACTCAACGGGAACCTCTTAGTCGGCTTAGGCTCAAAATGTTTTTTTGACGTTTTGCTTGCACGCTTAATTATATATATATATATATATGTAAATGAACAAGTAAATAAAATGTGAGGTGAAGAAAGAGATAATAACAAACGAAATAGAAAAAAGAGAAAAAAGAGATTTTTTTTAATAACGGGCTTGACAAGACGTCGGTCTTGCTCCTACGTATCTCCCGGTAGTCGGAGAATTCAAAGCTTACGTAGTTCTTGAGAAAGAATTGTTTGAAAACGCACAAAGGCGTAAAAAGCTTAAAAAAAGTGAAAGACAGACGCTAAGGCGATAAACTCGCGCAAAGCGTAAATATTTAAGGAAAAAGACAGACGCACAGAGGCGTAAAATGTTTGAAAATAAAGACGAACGCACGGAGGCGTTAAATTCGCGCAAGGCGTAAAATGTTTTAAAATTAACGCGCAAAGGCGCGAAAGGTTTGGATTGACCACAAGGGCCAAGATTGGTGAATTGGATTCACTTTGAAAATAGAATGACGATTGTCCGAGCAACGAGACATACGTCAAGTGTTCGTATAACCGGGGAAAGGAGAGACATACGTCAAACCACCCTTTTTCATTCAAGTTTAGTTTAAAAACATATTTTTTGGGGGAAGCTAGAAAAGAATGACGATCGTTTAAGCAACGAGACATACGTCAAGTGTTTATTCAATCGAGGAAAGGAGAGACATACGTCAAACCACCCTTTTTTCATTCAAGTTTCGCTTGAATTTTAAGAAAAATGTATTAACTAAAAACGCTCGTTTTTTAGAACTTAAAATAAAAGAAAAGAAATTGTTCAAATTAGTTGTTGCAACCAAAATGAACAAGTTTATCGCTTAATGAAAAAAAATGTTTTTGTTGTTTTGGATTTTTTTATTTTGGAGTTAAGAAAGAAAAATAAATGCGGTGAAATAAACTAAACGCGAGGAATTAATAAAACGATCGTTGGATTTAAATAAAAAGATTTTTGTTTATCATGGATTGAATTATAAAAAATAATAAAAGAACGATGCATATTTATATATATATGTTCCTAAATATATATATACACTAATGACATAAAAGAAAAAATAAAATGAACACAATAGAAAAATAAAAATGCATGAGATAATATGATATGTAAATAAATAAATGAGGTGTTAAAAAACAATAAAACAATAAGAAGAAATAATTAATAAAAGAGAGAAAAAAAAATAAAATTTGCAAAGAAAATAAAAGAAATAAAAATTTGGGATGTGTAAAAATTAAAACTGGGGGGTACTAGTAGCAAAAACTGAATCAGATTTGAAAGAAAGGGCCCAATAAGCATTGGGCTTTCGTGAATTAATCTGGGCCGTCTGATTAATCAGACGGCCCTGATTAAATCACAGGGTAAAGGAACAAGGGCCGTATGATTTAAAAATCAAAGGCCTGGATTACGTGGGTGTACGCTAACGCGTACACCCTGCCTCACTGAAACGGGGAGGGGTATAAATACCCTTCTCCCCTCATTTTCTCTCATTCTTTCACAATTTCCTCTCTCTTCTCTCACTCTTCTCTCAACCGAATTCCCCTCTCTCTCTCTCACCTCTCCCCCTCTCTGCTAGGGTTCGGCCGTATGTGAGCTTTTCCGGCGGGTGGCCGCCGGCCAACACGGCGGCGCCACCGCGCCGGAAGAAAAAAAATATCCCTTTTCTTTAAAACTTTAAAGCTTTCAAACCCTTTTCTCCCCCTCTACCCAAATCCGAACTCAAAAACCCTCAAAAACCTTTCAATCGTTCTAGATCTACAAAAGAAAAAAAATAAATGAACTACCTTCTTCTTCCTTCTTTTCGTTTTTTTTGCTTCGGTTTTGTGCCTCTTGTATGGTGATTTGCGTGCGTGTTTGCGTACGGCTTTGTATGTTTGCGTGTTGTGTGTGCGTATGTGTGTGTTGAGGGTCCGTGTGTGAACGTGTGTGTATGGGTGTGGTGTGTGTCTGGAAAACGTGCGTGTATGTCTGGTGCTGAAACCGTGTGTGTGTGTGCGTATGGGTGTGGTGTGCGTATGGGTGTGGTGTGCGTATGGGTGTGGGTGGTTTGCGTGTTTGGTCAGCTGTTGTGGTTATGTTTGTTGAGTTGTGTTGAGTTAGGTTAATGTGTGGTTGCCTTGCTGTTGGCCGTGTGGTATGTTTGGGAAATGTTTGTGTGAGTTTGGCTTATGTTGAGCTGTTTGTTGCTGGAAAGGTTTGTGAGTTTAAAAAAATTCTTCTCAAAATTTTCTTCTCTTCAATTTTTTCTGTTTTAAATTTTTCTGTCTATTTGCTGTTGTGCTTGATTCTGTTTTATAGAGGGACATTAAGCTGCTTGTCAGCTTAATGACTCACTAATCTTGCAATTTGATCTGGCTTTTGAGATAAGATTTCTGCAAATGCATTAAATGGGAAAGTGATCCTGCTGGATTTTGGGGATTTTGTGATGATGATTTGGATGAGATTGAAGCTTTGTGATGATGAAAACCCAGGTTTGGGGGCGTGTGAACAGTACTGCTGGCCATTGACTGTTGACTTGGATTTTTTTGGACTGAATTTGGACTGGATTTGGACAAAAAATGCAAAAAAAGGAAAAATAATAATAATAATAATAGTAAAAGTAATAAAATGATTAAAATAAATATTAATGATAATAATAAAACTGAAATTAAAAGTAAAAATAAAAAGGGATAAAAAATAAAATTAATAAACAAAACAAAAAATTGACATGAGGTATTTTAAAATACCTCCCTGCCGAAATTTCGTCTGAAACGACGAAAATTCTCGGCCCTAAAAAAAACGCGTAAAACGAGACAATAAATAAAACGAGACGAAAACGGGTCAAAAAATGGGGTATGACAGATGCCCCTATTTAAGTTTCTTCGCTACGGAGATTAAAAGCGAAATTTTGATTCGACGGGTCGAAGAAACTTAAATACAGAGTACACCATTTTTTGACCAGTTTTGGACAGTAAACAAATATGGATGCGATGCCATGTATGCAATGTTATGAATGCATGTGATGCAATTATAAATGCAAAATGGCAAAGATCACCCGATCGGGGATAGTGTTCCACTGGGGAAAAAGGTTAGCCGTTTGGGTTATTGCCGAACTGTTCACTGGGGAGAGTGGGCAATTAACCATGGGAACCAAAAAGGTAAAAACGTCAGCTGTTCGGGTTAAAATCCGAACTGCCACTGACGACAAAGATTGAATGTAAAGGTCAGCTGTTCAGGTTGTTGCTGAACCGCCACTGACGACAAGAAACAAAATGTCAACTGTTCGGGTTGTATTCCGAACTGCCATTGACGACAAGAAAGTAAAATGTCAATTGTTCGGGTTAAATTCCGAACTGCCATTGACGACAAGAAATAAGATGTCAACTGTTCGGGTTGAATTCCGAACTGCCATTGACGACAAGAAAGTAAATGTCAACTGTTCGGGTTAAATTCCGAACTGCCATTGACGTCAAGAAATAAGATGTCAACTGTCGGTTTGTTCCGACCTGCCATTGACGACAAAGAAATATAAAATGTCAACTGTCGGTTGTTCCGACCTGCCATTGACGACAAGGAAATAAAAGATGTCAACTGTCGGTTGTTCCGACCTGCCATTGACGACAAGGAAATAAAATGTCAACTGTCGGTTTGTTCCGACCTGCCATTGACGACAAGGAAATAAAAGATGTCAACTGTCGGTTGTTCCGACCTGCCATTGACGACAAGGAAATAAAATGTCAACTGTCGGTTGTTCCGACCTGCCATTGACGACAAGGAAATAAAAGATGTCAACTGTCGGTTTGTTCCGACCTGCCATTGACGACAAGAAAGTAAAATGTCAACTGTCGGTTGTTCCGACCTGCCATTGACGACATGGAAATGGAAAATGTCAACTGTCGGTTGTTCCGACCTGCCATTGACGACAAGGAAATAGAAAATGTCAACTGTCGGTTGTTCCGACCTGCCATTGACGACAAGGAAATATAAAATGTCAACTGTCGGTTGTTCCGACCTGCCATTGACGACAAAGGAATAGAAAATGTCAACTGTCGGTTGTTCCGACCTGCCATTGACGACAAGGAAATAAAAATGTCAACTGTCGGTTGTTCCGACCTGCCATTGACGACAAGGAAATATAAAATGTCAACTGTCGGTTGTTCCGACCTGCCATTGACGACAAAGGAATAGAAAATGTCAACTGTCGGTTGTTCCGACCTGCCATTGACGACAAAGAAATATAAAATGTCAACTGTCCGGATTGGTTACCGAACCGTACATTGACGACAGTGAGGATGCGACTGACAAGTCGTTCCTTACAGAATTGCCCCTTCACTTGGGGAGAAAGGATGCACAAGCTGTCCATTAAAGAACTTGCCACTTGGCACAACACTGGGGAATATGCACAAGCTGTTCGTTTGAACTGCCACTTGGCATAGAAGGGTGACATCACTTGACCAACAGATTGGGGATGACACTTGGGGAATATTTACTGGTGACTATGATGGGATGCCGAGCAAAGTCGGGCTTTGGTTATGATTTGGTATTTGTGAGTGTGAACGATGACTCGCTGGGGGATGCCAATAAAATTGGGCTTTGTTTTGTAACATTATTGGAGAATGACATTGGAGAAAAATGCAGATTGTTTATGATAGATTGGTAAGAAACGTGGTGGTTAAAGCAACCATGTACAGATGATATTGTGGTATGTTGTATGCATGAATGAGTATATGCATGAATGCGTGATTGTATGATTGGTATGATTGTACAAATGTACAAATGCATGAATGTATGAATGTATTAATGCAGGACTCCCACTGGGGATGTGTGAAAGATTGGCTTGCATTGGGGGATACCCTAAATGTTTTGATTTATTTGCATGACCGACAACTTGGTGAAACAAGATTTAGACCGGTAAAAAGAAAAGTGGACCGACGTCGCATGGCAAACACTCGGTAATCCTTGATGGGGATGATGTCGCAGGGAACATCTCCAAAATGTTGACGGGGTGAAGTCGTAACCGTTGATAAGGAATGCATACTTCATGGGGAAATTGTTACTTCACTTGGGGAATCGTGTTAATCCGCTTGGGAAAAGAATTTGTGATTCCGCCGGGAATGTTTATGTTTTGTTTGGATGCCGAACGAGGTCGGGCTTTGATTTGGGGTGCCGGGCGAGGTCGGGCTTTTTTGTATTTGTGCCAATGATGATTGGGCTTTAGGGGTTGAAACTCCGCTGGAGGGATGCCAATAAAAATTGGGCTTTATTTGTGGTTTAGCTGGGGATATAAAGATCATTTTGGAAGCATGATCGATATCCAGCCTTGGATGCCAACGGTGGTTGGGCTTCTGTGAGTAGGTGCCAATGACAATTGGGCTTCTGATTGTTTTGGACCAAGGTTGATTTTCTGGGGAGTTTGTTAATCCACCGGGGATTGTGCTAATCCACTGGGGATTATGATTGAATGCCGAGCGAGGTCGGGCTTTGATTCACTGGGGATATTCCCTTTGATTCACGGGGGAACTCCGCCGGGGAAATCTGTTTAGCAGTTGACCATGTTTGGTCTGTGAAGCTTATCCGCTCTCGGGATAGCTGCTGACGCGCACTTCAATTATTCGTAAGTCCGAAGAGAATGTGTTTATTATTTATGCTTTCTAAAAAGATTTAAATTTTCTTTTGAAAAAGAGTTTCGTTCCAAGTACTATTATCAAAAATAGAAGAAATGACTAAGCAAAATAAATGGGAATTCCCAACAAATTGTAAAGACTTCACTAGGAAGAAATTTTATTAATGGGGTGGTGGCCCGCCAACGGCGTGGTTCCACGGATCTTACAAAGTTGAAAAAATGGTAAATATACAGGGAAGGTTCATTGAACACAATAACCGCTATTCTCCCTAACAACTTTGAATTCACTGTTTGGATGCTTCAGATTCTGAGTCCTTTGACAGTTGATTTGCCCCAAGTAAACTGTAGTCAATCCGATGCAGTTATCTTGTCTTTTGATCCTTAACTTTTGCATAGATCGCCCTTTCGGGTTTTCGACCTATCAGGATGATTATTTCTGTTTTGTGTCTCTAATTTTTGCCTGGACCGCCCTTTCGGGTTTTCAGTCCACCGAGACGCTCATTTTTGCCTAAGCCGCCCTTTCGGGTTTTCGACTTACCGAGCTGTTCTTTTGTTTTTAGACAAAATATTTCTTGACTACATCGGAATTCACAGGACGCGGCAAATCTTCGCCGTCCATTGTCGTGAGAATCAAAGCTCCTCCGGAGAAGACTCTCTTGACTACATACGGGCCTTCGTAGTTAGGCGTCCATTTGCCCCTAGAGTCGGGTTGAAAAGATAGGATCCTTTTAAGCACGAGGTCTCCTTCTTGGATTTCACGAAGACGAACCTTCTTGTCAAAAGCTTGTTTCATCCTCTGTTGATACAGTTGTCCATGACACAAGGCGGTCATGCGGTTCTCCTCAATTAAGTTCAACTGATCGTATCTGTTTTGACACCATTCAGCCTCTGACAACTTAGCTTCCATCAAGATTCTTAATGACGGGATTTCGACTTCTACGGGGAGCACTGCTTCCATGCCGTATACTAAAGAGAAAGGGGTTGCCCCTGTCGATGTGCGTACTGAAGTACGATACCCGTGTAAGGCATATGGCAACATCTCGTGCCAATCCTTGTAGGTGACCACCATCTTTTGCACTATTTTCTTGATGTTTTTGTTTGCAGCTTCAACTGCACCATTCATTTGAGGCCTATAAGGAGAGGAGTTATGATGCTCGATCTTGAACTCTTGACATAGCTCCTTCATCATTTTGTTGTTTAGATTGGTCCCATTGTCGGTGATAATCCTGCTGGGAATACCATATCGACAGATGATATGATTCTTGATAAATCGGACCACCACTTGTTTGGTGACGTTGGCGTATGACGCAGCTTCGACCCATTTGGTGAAGTAGTCAATCGCAACTAAGATGAAGCGATGTCCATTAGAAGCTTTAGGTTCAATCCTACCAATCATATCGATACCCCACATGGAGAAAGGCCATGGGGAAGAGAGGACATTCAGAGCCGTTGGTGGCATATGGATCTTGTCCGCATAAATTTGACATTTATGGCATTTTCTGGCATGCTTGTAGCAATCACTCTCCAAAGTCATCCAGTAATATCCGGCCCTTAAGATCTTCCTAGCCATTGTGTGCCCACTGGAATGAGTCCCGAAGGAACCTTCATGTATCTCATGCATTATACGATCGGCTTCTTGCTCATCAACGCATCTGAGTAGCACCATATCAAAATTCCTTTTGTATAAAACTTCTCCGTTTAGAAAGAAGTTGCCAGCTAATCTTCGCAGAGTTTTCTTATCCTTGTTGGATGCCCCATGCGGGTACTCTTGCTTTTGGAGGAAACTTTTGATGTCATGGAACCATGGCTGGTTGTCTATGATTGCCTCGGTGGCAAACACATGTGCAGGCCTTTCTAGATGCTCAACCTTGATTGTTGGAATCTCGCTCCGGCGGCTGATCTCATACATGGAAGACAAGGTTGCCAAAGCATCCGCCATTTGATTCTCATCTCGAGGAATATGATGCAGCTTAACTTTGTTGAAAAAAGTTAGCAAACGTCTTGCGTAATCTTTGTAAGGAATCAAGCCAGTGTGGCGAGTTTCCCAATCTCCATTGATTTGATTGATCACAAGAGCTGAGTCTCCATAAATGTCGAGGTTCTTGATCCTTAGATCAATGGCTTCCTCAATTCCCAGAATACAAGCTTCATACTCTGCCATATTGTTTGTACAGTCGAATGAAAGTCTTGCAGCGAAAGGGAGATGTTTGCCGTCGGGGGTGATGATAACTGCCCCAATTCCATTGCCATAGACATTGACAGCTCCGTCAAAGATTAACTTCCATCTAGATTCGGGATCTGGACCTTCGCCGAATAGTGGCTCGTCATAATCCTTCATCTTTAGATACATGATTTCTTCATCGGGGAAGTCAAACTTGATTGGTTGATAATCCTCGATTGGTTGATGAGCCAAATGATCGGCAAGAATGCTGGCCTTGATAGCTTTTTGAGTGTGGTATTCGATGTCGTATTCTGATAACAACATCTGCCAACGGGCGATCCTTCCGGTTAAGGCGGGTTTTTCAAAGATGTACTTGATTGGATCCATTTTGGATATCAACCAAGTAGTATGGTTAAGCATGTAGTGGCGAAGACGCCTAGCAGCCCAAGCTAAGGCACAACAAGTCTTCTCGAGTAGAGAGTATCGGGACTCACAGTCCGTAAACTTCTTGCTTAGGTAGTAGACAGCGTGCTCTTTTCTACCGGTCTCGTCTTGTTGTCCGAGTACACAACCCATGGAGTCCTCCAATACGGTTAAGTACATGATCAAAGGTCTCCCTTCGACTGGAGGGATAAGTATTGGAGGTTCTAGCAGGTACTCCTTGATGCTGTCGAAGGCTTTCTGGCAATCTTCGGTCCATACTACTTCTTGATTTTTGCGAAGTAGCTTGAAGATGGGTCCACAAGTGGCTGTCATGTGGGATATGAATCTAGAGATGTAATTTAAACGCCCTAGAAATCCCCTTACTTGTTTCTCAGTTTGAGGAGCAGGCATTTCTCTGATGGCCTTGACCTTGTCGGGATCTACCTCGATACCCTTTTGACTGACAATGAAACCTAGGAGTTTTCCAGATCTCACGCCGAATGTACATTTGTTGGGGTTCAGGCGAAGCCGATATTTTCTTAGACGTTGAAACATCTTTAGCAAATATTCAACATGTTCCTCTTCAGTTCCTGATTTGACAATCATGTCGTCGACATATACTTCAATTTCTTTGTGTATCATGTCGTGGAAGAGAGTGGTCATGCCCCTTTGATAGGTAGCACCCGCATTTGTTAAGCCAAAAGGCATCACTTGATAACAAAAGGTGCCCCATGGTGTAATGAAAGACGTTTTTTCTCTATCTTCAACGGCCATCTTAATTTGATTGTATCCAGAGAAGCCATCCATGAAGGAGAATACTTTGGACTTGGCAGTATTGTCGACCAATATGTCAATGTGGGGTAAAGGGAAGTCGTCTTTTGGACTAGCTTTGTTTAAATCTCGGTAGTCGACGCACATCCGAACTTTACCGTCCTTCTTGGGAACAGGCACTATGTTGGCCAACCACTGAGGGTATTCTGATGTGACAAGAAATCCAGCGTTAATTTGCTTTTGCACTTCCTCCTTGATCTTGAGGGCCATGTCAGGGCGAGTTCTTCTCAACTTCTGCTTGACTGGCGGACATTCAGGTTTTAGAGGTAGATGATGCTCCACAATCTCAGGATCCAATCCTGGCATATCTTGGTATGACCATGCAAAGATATCCACATATTCTTCAAGAAGCTTGATGATTCTTTCTTTGACGGACGCATCCAACAATGCCCCGATCTTGATTTCTTTCTTGTCCTCTTCAGAACCCAAGTTGATAACCTCTGTTGCTTCTTCATGAGGTTGAATAGTCTTCCTCTCTTGTTCTAACAGACGCTTGATTTCGTCCGGAATTTCTTCATCCTCTTCCTCTTCCGCTTCGTAAACAGGGAATTCAAAGTTGGGAGAGAGCCTAGGGTTAAGGTGTTCAACGGGTTTATGGACGTTTAGTCTGCAAATGATGGATGATTGATTTTAGTGAAATGAGAGAAAATGCAGACTTTTTGAAATTTAAAAAAAGAAGAAAATATACTTATGATCGATTTTTTTTTGGTTTTTTGTGTTACCATTTTTTCGGAAAAACGACAATAAAACAACAAAAAAGAATAATAGAAAGGTCGTGATAAAAACGACAAATTTTATTTATGATAATAGTACTTTAAACAAGCCCTACATGAGTCCCTCTTCGCTTTGGGCAAGACGAAGGGATCTTTTTTTTTGAAAGCGATAAATAAATAAACACATTACTTAGACAATTGAATAACAGAAGGAACATCGACAGCATCCCAATTGTAGCAAACTCCTCCGGGCGTCACATGGACATGTACTGCTTCTTCCGGCCCATCTTCAGTGATGGCGTTGACTTGCTTTGTGGCTTCCTTCAACATAGGACTAGCTCCTTGGTGCTCTTGAACCATGTTGATTGAGGAATCATGGTTCGGCAGCGGGTTAGTTTGGACGTTTGGGTTCGAGTCCTTGAAGGTCAGCACATTAGCACGGACTAGCCTTTGAACCTCACTTTTGAGAACAAAGCAACGTTCAATGTCATGGCCTGGTGCCCCTTGATGGAATACACAAGTAAGGTCCGGGCGATACCATGTAGGTAATATATTTGGTACGGGAGGAGGTGCTCTTGTTTGTACGAGGTTCCTCGCAAGTAAAGCCGGGAGCAAATCCGCGTACTTCATGGGTATCGGATCGAATGCCGCTCTTGGACGATTCTGATGGTTGAAGGGCTGTTGAGGTGCTTGAGGTCGGAATTGCTGCTGACCTTGCGGACGTTGTTGTTGATAATATGGTTGTTGAGGGGGAGGCCCTTGTGGGACCTGAATCTGGTAGTTTGGAGGTGTTGAGATGGTGGGCGAAATGGCAGAGATATGTGGATATGCTGAGTACCCTTGATGAGGTCCTCCATGACCAATCATGCCGATATCTTGCTCTTTCTTCTTTGGGTAGCCACCCCCGAATCTCTTAGTGCTGCTTGATGGAGCACTTTCTTTCACCAAGCGTCCCTCTCGGACTGCATCCTCCAAACGCACGCCCATGCTTACCATCTCGGTGAAGTCACTTGGCGCACTCGCAACCATTCGTTCATAATAAAAGGAGCCAAGAGTATTCAAGAATATCTTGGTCATCTCCCTCTCTTCAAGAGGCGGGCTGATCTGAGCCGCTATCTCCCTCCATCTTTGTGCGTACTCCTTAAAGGTCTCCTTGTCCTTTTGGGCCATGGCCCGGAGTTGGTCCCGATCCGGGGCCATGTCCAAATTATATTTGTATTGGCGGACAAACGCCTCTCCCAAGTCATTGAAGGTTCGGATTTTAGTACTATCCAAACCCATGTACCACTTTAAAGCGGCACCGGTTAAGCTATCTTGGAAATAATGGATGAGGAGTTGATGGTTGTCTGTTTGCGTTGACATCTTCCTTGCATACATTACCAAGTGACTTTGCGGGCAAGTATTTCCCTTGTACTTTTCAAAGTCCGGGACCTTGAATTTAGGAGGGATTTGGACATTGGGTACAAGGCAGAGCTCATGGGCGCTTTTCCCAAATAAATCCTTTCCTCGGAGGGCTTTGATCTCCCTTTGCATTTCCTCGAATTTCTCTTGGAAATCGGCCATCTTATCTTGAGCACCTACACTTTCGGTATGAAAGATAGGCTCGTGATCATGCTGAGTGGTATGGACCACTGGCGTTGTGAAGGCCACAGTAGCCTGAGGGAAGGAAATCTCGGGTTGAGATACCGGAGCTTCTAGGAGAGTAACGGGAATTGGGATAGACTCTTCACCGAACTCAAAAGGCATGCCCCACGTACAACCAAGGGGTTTAGAGTGTTGTGGAGCATTGACATGCAATGTCGAAGTCGAAGCAAGTGTTGATGCTTGTTCTTGAGAACTGGAGGGAGGAGGAGGTGTCGGGATTTGCGCGGCAGCTAGTAGCTTCACTAACTCCGTTAGTTTTTCCATCTCCGTTTTCATAGATGTTAGTTCTTCGCGAAGCTCGTGATTCTCTTGCTCTAAATTCTCCATTTTCTTCTTTAAGGCTGCTCGAGTGTTGTAGGCGTGAGTCGCTTCAAGACGATGAGCCACTTCTCTTTATGGAAAGACGCGTAGTGTTGCGGAGAAAATGCGAACACTGAATACTCAATTTGGATTATGAGAAATCCTGAGGATAAGAAAGAAAAGGGAATGAGTTTTGGACTCGAAGATGGACGTATGCATGATATTGAATGATGTTAATGTAAATGCATGAAATTTTTTTTTTTTTTTTTTGTTTTATAAGGAAATTAAAAAGTGCAATTAATTTCCTATAAAGCAAAGTGATATGCGAAAATTATTTTCATGCATGTAAATGTATGGTATGCATATGTATGTATGTTCAAAAATTCCCCCCATCCTCACGTGTGGGCATTAAAGGTGAGATTTTCTAAAAGGTCCCTAGAGATCACGGACTTCACATGGAACTATTGTCGTCAATTGCAAATGCTCGCAAGACCTCAATAAATTCCAAGTGAAATCTACTCTAGGCGGGGTTTTCGCATCTTCCCCTCAAGACATACGTCAAGTGGGCCTCCGCTACGCAACCCCATCCTATCTTAATTTCTCTCAAAGCTCGGGAATAGAGCCTCACACGTCCGGCATTAACCCGAACAATGTGGAGTAACACCGCTCAAGTAACCCCACAACATATATAATATAAATATAAAGCAATATGAAACAAATATATATAAAGCGAGAAAAGATAAACAAATAATGATGATAAGGCATAAGCGTGCAAGCAAAAGATAAAAACATTTTAGCCTAAAAGCCGACTAAGATAGGCTTGACTTATTTATGCACAAACAAAGTGTTTTATGCATATTTCCCCAGTGGAGTCGCCATTTCTGTCGCGTCGAATTTCGGATGTCAAGCTATTGACTAGCATTGAATCACTAAATTTAAATCACGACTGAACTTTTAATTTTTCGGGGAAAAAGGAAAAAAGTTCTAAATTACCTTGAAAAGAGATTTTAGGTTCGAAAGTCGATTATGCGAGGGGAAGGTATTAGCACCCCTCACATCCGTTGTACTCAACGGGAACCTCTTAGTCGGCTTAGGCTCAAAATGTTTTTTTGACGTTTTGCTTGCACGCTTAATTATATATATATATATGTAAATGAACAAGTAAATAAAATGTGAGGTGAAGAAAGAGATAATAACAAACGAAATAGAAAAAAGAGAAAAAAGAGATTTTTTTTAATAACGGGCTTGACAAGACGTCGGTCTTGCTCCTACGTATCTCCCGGTAGTCGGAGAATTCAAAGCTTACGTAGTTCTTGAGAAAGAATTGTTTGAAAACGCACAAAGGCGTAAAAAGCTTAAAAAAAGTGAAAGACAGACGCTAAGGCGATAAACTCGCGCAAAGCGTAAATATTTAAGGAAAAAGACAGACGCACAGAGGCGTAAAATGTTTGAAAATAAAGACGAACGCACGGAGGCGTTAAATTCGCGCAAGGCGTAAAATGTTTTAAAATTAACGCGCAAAGGCGCGAAAGGTTTGGATTGACCACAAGGGCCAAGATTGGTGAATTGGATTCACTTTGAAAATAGAATGACGATTGTCCGAGCAACGAGACATACGTCAAGTGTTCGTATAACCGGGGAAAGGAGAGACATACGTCAAACCACCCTTTTTCATTCAAGTTTAGTTTAAAAACATATTTTTTGGGGGAAGCTAGAAAAGAATGACGATCGTTTAAGCAACGAGACATACGTCAAGTGTTTATTCAATCGAGGAAAGGAGAGACATACGTCAAACCACCCTTTTTTCATTCAAGTTTCGCTTGAATTTTAAGAAAAATGTATTAACTAAAAACGCTCGTTTTTTAGAACTTAAAATAAAAGAAAAGAAATTGTTCAAATTAGTTGTTGCAACCAAAATGAACAAGTTTATCGCTTAATGAAAAAAAATGTTTTTGTTGTTTTGGATTTTTTTATTTTGGAGTTAAGAAAGAAAAATAAATGCGGTGAAATAAACTAAACGCGAGGAATTAATAAAACGATCGTTGGATTTAAATAAAAAGATTTTTGTTTATCATGGATTGAATTATAAAAAATAATAAAAGAACGATGCATATTTATATATATATGTTCCTAAATATATATATACACTAATGACATAAAAGAAAAAATAAAATGAACACAATAGAAAAATAAAAATGCATGAGATAATATGATATGTAAATAAATAAATGAGGTGTTAAAAAACAATAAAACAATAAGAAGAAATAATTAATAAAAGAGAGAAAAAAAAATAAAATTTGCAAAGAAAATAAAAGAAATAAAAATTTGGGATGTGTAAAAATTAAAACTGGGGGGTACTAGTAGCAAAAACTGAATCAGATTTGAAAGAAAGGGCCCAATAAGCATTGGGCTTTCGTGAATTAATCTGGGCCGTCTGATTAATCAGACGGCCCTGATTAAATCACAGGGTAAAGGAACAAGGGCCGTATGATTTAAAAATCAAAGGCCTGGATTACGTGGGTGTACGCTAACGCGTACACCCTG